>JAYKKI010000027.1:24885000-25297500 GCA_039881145.1 Druceiella hillmani | reverse complement strand
ATTGATGAGTATGTTACACTCGTTTAAAATTCCGGGATAATCGTAAATTTTAAAATTAACTCAAACATCTGTTTGAAATTTAAAAGTGGCATTTGATTTTCTGGCACCCGTTACTTTCAATACTCGAAGGAATAGAACACTGACAAAAATATTTTTTTTCCTCAAGGAAGTTAGCAAATGTTATCTCTCAAGTTAAGGGCGAAGACTATGTTATTGATAATTAATTAAAGAAAAATATAAAATAATATTTTCAATATTTTGATACTGTTGTAAATGTTGAATAAAATTTTCTGCCTTTCATGCAAGTTAATGAAGTCAAGTACAGCATTAACTAGGAATGTTAGATAGAATATTCGTCAAGGTTATTGCAAAACAGTTTCCTATATTAAAAGGCAATGCACCCTTTCTTTCTTCAACCGTTTAAAAGAAAAATTATTGAAAATTTATGTATTTGCACACGTTGTAGTCACAATTTGACTACAACAAAAGATAAATGCGTATAGAGAAAATAAAACATAACATTATTAAATAAAACATTTCGCTTTTAAATTTTACTATGTATATCAGAATATTAAAACTACTAACAAAATAAAATTGCTTAAAGGTTTTAAAATATCAACTTTCAGTCTCTCGAAATCTTCATATTTCTTTGAGTACTGCTTGGGCTCAAGCATCATAAGTATTGCCTCGAGGTTTAATCTTTCAAATCCCTACTTAAAACTAAGTTCAAATATCTAACAAGTCTTAGCAATAGTTACATTGTATTGATGAGACGGAAATTACTAGTCACAAATAATATAATCCTGCTAGTTGTGATGCTAGAAGCTAAGTTATCTTACAGAAAAAAGAAATATTGAATATTTAATTCGTATTTTCTTCACAGCTAAAGTTATTTTTAAAAATGTTGCGTATCCGAAAGCGATGGGACGTTTGTACTTTCTTTCGTACTGTTGCTTTGTACTTAAATCATAAAATATTTTTTTTTAATTTTATGACTAGATGACTTCTAATTATGTCTATTCATGTTAAAGTTAAACAAGACAACTTACTTTTTCATTATTAAATTAATATTCTAATTTTTAAATTGGACTAAATAAATTATAAAAAGAAATTATAAAAATTATTATATTACGTAATTATATGATCATTGCTAATAATACGTTAATTAGTACGGTTTAGTTTCATAGATAAGTGTACGGAATTTTCCTCAGTGTCTATTGCCAACTGATTTATTTAATTTTTCTTAGTCCTTTATAGAATTGAAATTTATCACGACGAAGAATTTTGTATTTTTACTTGTTACTAATTATTATTCCATACTTCATCTGTATAGCAACAGTAATAACGCCATCTATAGGTGCTCTGAGAAAGGTTTCTTGTTATTCATTATGGTACTGTGTGATTTTCTGTATCGAAAACCATAAACTAAAATGTTATAAAAGCTACAAAAAAATAGATAAAAAGATATTTATGATATTATTAGGAATAAATATTTAATGGCTCATTATCAATGCACTACTGGCGAGAGTCATCAATGTGTAGTGAATATAAAACTAGTAAATAATGTTTCCTGTTAATCATTGACTTGATGGATTATTAATATAGCAAATCTTTTAAACTGTAATAATAAATCACGAGACAAGGAACACACTGAATCATATGTCAGGAGGAAATCAAGAGAATATCTAACCTGATCTCTAAAGAAAAAAGATTTTAATTGAAAGATGATCTGCAAGCCGATCATTGCGTAAAATTAGATTAGGATACCTGGCAAATGTAGATAACTATACTCTAAAACAGCAGTTCTAATTACCAAAAAATATCAAGCCATTCACATCCAAACTATAAGGAGCATGTAAACAAAGAGTCAGGAATGAAGTGTAATATTTGTCTAGTTTCCAAGCAGAACCATAAATCATTCAGAATATATCTAGGAACCGCAGGATCACCATATGATGGAGCATCACAATGAGTTGGCGAACATTGTATAACAGAGTGTTGAATTAAAAAACGGTCAAAGTGCGAATCCGTTTGGCGCATCATGAACACTCATGATAATAAATAAAATAATTTCAGTTTAAACGAGACGTATTCCGAACCTCGTTTTAAGTGAAATCATTTTAATTATTATCATAAGTTATCGTTAATATGGATTTTTTTAACGTAATCAATATTTAACAATACCTCATTTAATGAGGTGTGGGTGACATATATTAACGCGAATATCTTAAGAACTATGACATTTAGAGTCATCATCATAGTTTTCATATACTTTTGTATAGGCTTTTGAGAATCCTTGTCTTTTCGGTTTAGTAGTTTCGAAAGTAAGAGCGCGTTAGAGTTTTTTAGAATATTTTTCAGTATATCTATTTCTGAGGAGATACTTTTGAGACCCTTTGAAACTACCTCATCCTCTATATGAAGTTTAAAGTTTCTCCCAATCTTCGCCACCCCATTGATTCTAATTTTCCTAATACTTTTTTGAGTATTTGCACTTGAGATATATATGAGTCAATATCCTTTGTTGCTGCGCTAAATTTCAACTTTCTTTTTTAAGCCGTTTCTGAGCAAAATGTCTGTGATAGACAGAAATACAAACTAGTGAGTTATTTCATAGTGACTCCGTTTTTTTATTTTGATGTAAGGAATGATGAAAACAATTTAATTGAAAATAAAGTAAATCCACATTACGAGTAAACGCTCCTAGAGGATCCCATAGTACCTTCAAGCTGACCGAGCAATATGAATTGATAAGATACTTATCACATAATCAACCCGACATGATCCTCGTAGATAAGAAAAATAAACCAATATAAATTACAGACCTCGGTCCATCCAAACCTCGCAATCGGAATACTATCCAAATGAGAAAAATCTCCAAGCACAGAGATATAAGATACGAGATGAAGGAGACGTAAGATATAAAAGAAGTTGAGATCGTGTAGATAATTCTATTTCACAACGGAATCGTACCAAAAATTCAGAATCACTGAATTAAGATGCTATTAGCTATAGCATCTTAATTATATTTAATGATGTCCCTTATATTTAATGAAACCATAAAAAAAATCTATCTTCATGCTTGATTCTCTCGGATAGTTAAAAGTTTCTTAGATAGTAACAGAATTAACCCATGTGTATGATTATATAAACCCGCAGCCGTGGTGTAATTTGTATTCTGGTAACATCTATCTGAATAATAGTTATAAATTGTAATCAAACGATATTTACAATAAGACCATAATAGAATTTTTTTTTAAATAATGGTTGCTAATTTCGATGCACTAAATTTGCAATAAAAATTTAATTTATGCATTACTAAGTTACAATTTCCACTGTTGTTGCAAATTATTCAGAATTTACATTAAAATTATTCTAAAATTTCATGCTAAAACGTAATATACAACATACCAATGAATTAGTTTTAAGCTTTTAGTATCATATTAACTATTACTATGAAATATTGTGTAAATGATTTAGTTAGGGTTTAAAATTTTACAAACTACAATTATTTTGACGAAAGTATTACGAAAAAGCATTTCGATAGGTTAAAAGCTATACATTTCCTGCAATTATGAGAATCATGGGATATGTGAAATTCAGTTCACGTCTGTTTACCTTTTTCGACAAAAAGATAACATCAGTCTTTTTCATTGGTAGACATAATTAATCACCAGAAAAATGTAGTTCTACCAAATATTACCATTGCCCATGATGACAATTGACGTTTTTCTTCATTAACACTGCTTTATCATAATAAATGAACCTTAAAATATAATTTAACCTAAAATGTTATTTGGGTGGATTTGTTGTTCCATTCGACGTGTCAACCAACACCCTATGTTTAACATTGTTTCTTTAACAGCCAATAAGGGCCGACTCATTAAATAATAGCACCGGGAAAATGTATAGATTATAAAAACATATCATTTGGTATTAAATATTGTAAAGTTTATTGTTTCAATTGATAAAAATGGTAGAATGTTACAGTTATTTCACGCTATGGGTTTAATCCGATTATTAAGATTATGTTTATATTGAAATCTTAAAATTGTAAATAACGTTTCTCATTATTTTAAAAACCAGTCAAAAAACTCATATGTAGCAATAAACAAATTGCCGTTAAAGTCAGGTTATATTCACTGTTAGGTATTTTTTTTTTCTATCAGCCGAATATTAAGCGGACTACTATATGGCTTTTATAGAAATATATTCAATATATGTTGCGTATAATAATCATATGCAACCTTTGTATTCGTGGTTTTATATTTTCCATTAGATGATAGTAATTATTATATTTATTGCAAATGGTTTTAAACTATTAGTTCTTCTAATTTTTCGTGTAAGCAGTAGGTACTTGTACGTAAAAATAAAATCATTAGTATTATCACTTGCCTAGTCTTTGGACTATGGACAACCCTTCTGTAAAAAATTATGTAGTTAAAAAGGTGTAACATATTACAACTTTTGCTGTACAGAGAGAGAGCAAAGTTGTTAGTGTATTATAATGACTTTCTAATCTTTGAATTCGAAGTATTTTTTCTTTCAAGATAATTTATTTAAAGTTATTATTGCTATACTCAGAGTTAAATGAGGTGCGTATAGTTGCTCGTAACTGCGCTACATTTAATGATGTCATATTATTATCAGAGCATTCAGAAACAGGATCTTACGGACAGTTATGGGCTAGTTTTGTTTAATAGCTTACAGATATTTTTAATATCAGTATCTATGGGATTAAAAATTATAAAGACAGATGAAACCGAAAATTAATTATAAAATTGAAAAGTTATTTTTCAAAAGTCAGTTAAGTAGTGATTACGATTTAACATATTATTCACATACGTCTGCACCTTTAGGTTTCATATGTATCAAAATTAATATGCTCGAAATAAAATATTATTCAAAATTGCGTAGTTTATTATTATTTTATTTCAAATTTATTAAAATAAAGTAATTGCAATATACAAATTACTTTAGATTCCACGATTACTCTCTTGTAAATTTCATCATTTGAATATGCTAAATTTTATATTCAGTGGTTAAAACCTATAACAGTTTTACTCAGAATGTTAGTAAATTTAATTAACATGACATACGTGTTAAAATAAGCTTATCCCCTTGATTTCTTTCATTAAGTAAAATATTGATATTGAGGTTTTAAGATTTTTTTTAAGAACACTGAAACTTTTAAATTGGTCAAATAAATTAAAACCGTTGATCCTTAACATGATCTTAATTTCAAATATCAGTTTCTTAACTGCATATGTAATATGACAGATGCGCCTCAAATAATCGCAAGCATTTTCCACTCCCTTTTCATTAATATATTTTGTCCTCCCATAGCGCTATGTCAACTTATGTACTTTAATCATACACTTTTTCTCTGTATTAAATTTATGGAAAAGTTAACGATGGTTTAATGATAGGACAAAATCGTGGTAAATGCCCATCTGGTGATAAATTGTAGGAAGATAAAATAGACATTAACCTATCATTGCATTAATAGAATTACGAGGTATGCTTATGTGAATAAAAATATATTGGCTTTAATTACAGACCAGAATGTTTCATTTGTAGTCATGTAAGTTTTAGGTGCAGAGAAAGTAGGAGAAGCAGATATGATACCAATTTTTTGGAGAGTAAAATACAACCGAATATAAAATCTTTCTTTTGTAAATATAATATTATATCGAAAAATCTTTTTAGGCATATCGTTCATTATATTCAAGGCTTATCTTTCATTATATTTTGTGTATAAATCGTTATGTTCGCCATGAATTCTTTCAACTCTATTCTTGTCAATCTAAAGTTTAATAAATACTAGTTAATACCTAATCCTGAAAAAATAATTGGCTTTTCCGCAATCCCCATTGACTAATTGTAATATTCATGAAATAAAAATATTCGCATTAAATTCTAATAAAATTATCATTAAAATTTAATGTCCTCAATATTATAATTTTATAAAGCATATACAGCATTTTTGCAAATAATTAGATACGTATCGCGTACGTATCTTGGTCTTCCTACTTTTTCTAATTCTGCATTTATGAATGTCTTCTTAATCGTTAAAAAGTTTAGCTGAAATTTTGAGATAAATAAAATATTCCAGTCATAAAAAAGGTTTAATCAATAAATATGTTTTAGTTCAGTAGTGTTATTAAAAGAAATGTATTACATCCAAATTGTTTCTAGATTATTAAACTCTTGCTGAGCTTTGTGAGGTAAAGAATAAATTATAATCAGAGAAAAACCTGTTATGTATCAAAACCATAAGGCGACCAATACATATTTGCAAACTTAATTGTTTCAAAGCAAAACATGGAATTTTATATTTACTGAAATAATTCAAAAACTTAGTGATTAAACTGTCTCTAATAAATAAAATTAAGTTATGATTGATGATCCGTATTTGGCATCACCGACCTCTATTAATGCCAATTAGTCAAATGTAAACTCACCTCACTGTAGTTATTGGCTGAAAGCAAAGTCCAATAATTTATATAAAATATTTTGTATCATATTTTATCGTGTCGTATTTTAATGTCAAAATTTTATTTTTTCATCTGTAGATTCCATCATGACACTCATTTATTACAAATGTCAATATTAATGCATTATAAGTATTTCAGTACAGTAAGATATTTAATATCGTAACGAAAGCAAACTATTTGACTTCACATCTGTCTACTTCGTTTTCAAGTTTATTTCTTTAGATCCATTAGATTTTTAAGGTTGTTTTCTTCATTTCATAGATTTTTTAAGATATTCATGTAATTTTACAAAACGATGTTTTGTTTTATTAGACAATAACTTCGGTTGTGCATAATATTCGTCCATATGTGACATTTCCACAATATCAGACCATGTTCATCAATATAGTCATTGTATGAGCAGAATCTAAACGGAACACCCAAATAATACGGAGTGCTGCCATATCTTATGCTGAAAAATTGTGTTTTGTCCAGCATCACGATATTTATGCCTAGCGTTTTATTCAGCTTCAGCTTACCATTTGTTGCCGATGGATGTGTCATCGCTGGTGGAGTCGAATAAAATTGCACATTTAAGGGTATTGTAAACAAATATGTTCTAATTATTACATGAATGGATAAGTAATACAAATGGAATTTAAGTCAGGTCAATATTTCGTAATGTGGGTAGCGTGTTTAAATTGGATCTCTAATATTTTCATAAAAGTTATGCATACTACCAGGAGGTATACGGAAATATTTTTTTATAACAATCTTTTCTAGTTTATCCCAACTAACATAATAAAGGCCAATGTAAAGGCCATTGTAATACCAATGTAAATAGGAAACTACAACATATTATCTACACAACATCAAAATATCAAAACAAACAATTAAGAGATTCTGATAAAATAAATAGTATAGATAAAGTTCCAAACAATTATAACACTTATTAATAAGAATAAAGCATTATTAAAACGAAAGCCAGAAAGGAAATTACCAAAGAAAAACTTCTACAGGTTGGTCAAATACGTTGATCGTTAATGTGTTCAGAATGTCGGAATATTATTAATTTTTAAGTATAGTGGTATATACATTAAAGGAAAACTTGTGAGATGTATCATGTTTTGGAACAAGAAGTGTTAGACCATTTCGGTTAGTTACAGAATTTTGGGGCAAAGTAATGTATACGTGAAGATTGTGTGGATCACAAATCCCCAACTAGTTTATCTGCAATTCATCAGGAACATATCATATTCCCTTAGGCCCTAGGCCTATTATCTTTCAACATCCTCAAATATATTACCAGAAGAAGCAATATTTCTTCACAACATTTCTAAAAATGTTCTACTACGTTCTCCGACAAAGGTTTATGTCAAATTACGATAACAGTGTCGTTGAATCTATTTTTAGGATAGAATAAATTTCGGTAAATGTCATAAATCCACAGACGACGATATAACACTTTTTAAAACTTAGTTTAGAGAGGTTATTTTTTTATGTTGAGCTAAAAAGTATTATTAATTGCCAGGAAGGTCCTTTCTAAAAATAAACCGACACGAAACAGATGTTTACCTGAATATAGAATATAGCTTATTCGAATATTTGTATTGATATAGAATTGCGATTTACCTTGATATATTACGGACTTCGTTATTCATATAGCAAAGCATAGCATTATATTTTTAATTTATTTCTACTGATTCCATAAAAAGGACGCATTAAATAAAAAAAATTTGATTCAGCCCTAATTAAGGTCCTTATTTTGATCAGAAAAGACTATAAAAAAGATAATTCGCAAACGAAACGATTCTACCAACATGTATTTTAGGATAATTATCGAATTTTAATTTCAAACAGTGTACTTAACACTTGAATATAAAATGATGATTGGTTGCCGGAGACTAAAAACTATTAACTTCAAAGTCACATTTTTTTAAAAATTTTCTTCATTGCAAAATGAAATATTTGTAAGAATTCATATATCAGTTTTTCTCTTATTTACAAGTGTATCTACAAATGAAAATATTCAGAGCTTAACGGATTATTATTTTTTCTGCTCCCTTATTAGCTGCTATCATGGTGCCGTTACCATTATAAACGATATCTCTATGCAAGGGACAGAAAATATTGTAGACACGAAAAACATTGTCAATGAGACGAATCAATGCATACATCTAGTATACACTTTTATTACAGTAGCCTTGTTCGTATTTAGAAAGGAAAACAGGCGAGAATCGTCCCAAACAGTTTCTTCCCTTTTCACCAATGCCATAGTTCACCAGTTTCTTCGCCTCAAAATTATTATGTCATTCGCATTGTTAACCTGGAACCCTTATCTGACTTGTTAAAATTTATCTTTATCCCTTTAAATTCTAAATGGACTAATGGAGTCGCAATCTGGAGTCTTGTCCTTCATTGCTTTTCGATACATTTATTTACAGAACAAGAATTCGCTATTCTAAACTGACCTCTAAGCATCAAATAAATTATATCTTGGTGAATTGGTATTGCAAGGTGTATAATTTTTTTATAAAAGACATAGTGGCAGCGAACACGACAGTATCAAGAGTATTTTTAAAATATTATTATATAAAGGTTGAATTAGTGTTTGTTTATATAGATTTTGGTAATAAATAAAACTTATTTCGCTCTCGGCTTTTTTAAAATCCGTGATAATATAATATTACTATTAATAAATAGTTGGTGATGTCATTCCTGTTGTCTTCAGTTACATAAAGAATGTTATCTTCTCGGAGGAATAACTATTCACTTCGAGATATAGGTCATCAATATTTTTCCTGGTTCTGGTGATTTCGCCTTTTTTGTAGTAAATTCAGTAAAGTTAATGGCAGTCTGATAGGGTATGAACAGATCGATAACCGACTGTTTATGTATAATATTTTCAAAATCATCAAAATTTGCGTTTTTATTATACAATTAATGCAATGCAAACAATTATTTACAAGGTTTGAACTTTATCGCTTCCGCGAGTGAATTGGTGATTAGAGAATATAAATTTCAGTCATCTCGCCGCCCATAGTAAATGTTAATAGAGGGAACAAATAAATGAATATGTTTGAGAAATTTATATCTATTAAAAAAGCATATGAGATGTGTCATTGTGAGTTGGTGTGAATTTCCATCATTGCTCTCTGGACCGTTTCGTACGTGAATGTTTTTATGATGTGGAGCAGAAAAGAAATAAATACGAAAAAATGCAACCATTTTTCTCGATCGGATATTAAACTTCCAGTAAACAAATTTCATTAGATGTTAACCACATTTAAAATGAGAATAATATTTGTATAATTAATTACACATTTACACGTTTCTTAAAATTCCTACCAATTTTATAAGGCTTCGTTATTAATTTAGTTCTAACTTAATCAATAATCTTGCAATTAAGTTTTTATGATGGTCTATTCACTGACTTTGTGGAATACCAATGCTACGAACGGTATATTTGAATGTTTGTTACTTAATCAAGCCTAAACGACTCGAAAGATTATCATGAAACGTAGCATAGAGGTTAAAGATAAACACTGTAATATGTGTTTTTAATAAGTATTGAAATATGAATGAAATATTACTCTCTAATATATTCATTTCACTGAGTATCATCATTTTTGTCCAAATGTTAAGTTATAATTCGATGTTTTGAAAATTTGTTCAAAATTGTTATATTTTTCGTCAGATTTTGCTTTGAAATTACGCTTTAGAAAATTAGCCAATACCAACATTCTGCAATAACAATATTGCTTTTATTTTGCGGGTAATGTAAAATGTGTGGTTAAAATTTATGTTAAATTTAGGAATATTCTACGTTAAGAGGTATCAGAAGATAAGAATAATATATAAGCTTGATTTGAAATTAATGAAATGTTGTCGAGTGGTTGTGCGCTGATATTATGGTATACTAGCGTAATAAATTTATGCCGGAAGGCACGGTGATGAGCAAAGGAGTAACGTAACGTGACATTTTGATTTATGTAGTGAATATTCCTAAGCGAGCTTTCGTGCAGTGCGAATTGGCTGTTGTTATGGTTCTCGTGAATGTAATGTTTATATAAGTTTACAATATCCCATTTTTGCCACTGAATAGAATAATGTATTTGACAATGTGGTAACAATAATAGACTGCTTAATATTTAGCAAGATAAATATTATTTGTACGTTATACTTTATTTTTAAGTTTGCTTAATTTCGTTGTTGCTTATTGTAAAAACGTGTGATAAGTTAGTGTGTGTAGTTTATAAAACTGCTCAAGAGAATTATAAGAGGTATTAATTAAATATTATATAAAGAATATGGATTTAC
This sequence comes from Druceiella hillmani, assembly GCA_039881145.1. Taxonomy (NCBI): domain Eukaryota; kingdom Metazoa; phylum Arthropoda; class Insecta; order Lepidoptera; family Hepialidae; genus Druceiella; species Druceiella hillmani. The sequence goes on along the minus strand of JAYKKI010000027.1, from coordinate 25,286,704 downwards.
CCCGACCGAGTTATGAACATTAGTATCGTGCGTTTTCTTCATTCTTGCTTTATGTAGCATAATACCATAAAGTTTGTGCTAAGAAATATTTAGAATATCCTCCTTATTATGTACTTCCGAATTGTATACATATTTATTTATTAAATATCTATTAATTTTATTAAAGTCATATTTCAACCGATAAATTTCTAGAGTAACGTAAGTATAAGTTAAGTCGAAAAAAATTATGTGGTATTTTATACGACATCACACTTTCAGGTTTTTCTTTTTATTAGGTAATGTATAGCAGTCACTCAAAAAAATGAACATGTTTTTGATATTTATCAACACTAAGAACATGATAATTAATTTTTTGGTGATTTCGAGCTATAATTTAATCTTTTTAATATTTTCCCTAAAAACTGTCTCAACATTCTATCTTCAAGGCTTTTTATGCAACGTGGACAGATGTAAAATTATGAAAATTCTATATAGACAAATGATGTTTTGATAATTTGTTCCGCTTTTATATAAAATCATAACAAATAAATTATAATGTTCTTTCTTGAGACTTATTATGCAATGTGAAGTTTAAGTATTTCTTTACGACTGTTCAAGGAGTTAACAGAGAATGCGATATTTTAATTAAAATATGTTTAAAAAAAGAGAGAGCAGTTTGAATATTAACCAGTATTATTCGTGAGTTGAAATAAGAAAATTTTGTATACACACACATATATATATATATATATATATATATGTATATATATATATACATATTTACATATACATATATATATATGAACAATTACACATTAAATTATTAAATTTTTAAATTTACCTGAGAGTGTGCAAAGCCCTTGTAGTTTTATTGGCACCTCATACTAATGATAAATTTGTTTTTAGTTTCTCCATGAGACCTGAAGTTTTAAATGTGATATTAATAATATATAAATAACTCAGACTTACTGTTCAGTAAAATAACAAAAAGATAAAAAGTTTTAAAAAGGAAAATAAAAATAAAAACTACAAATTTTTCCGGATAAAAATTTACCTATGTACACTTCGAAATAATTTGTTATTGTTAATAATAACTAGCATTAGAATGGAAATAAGCCGTACTTATTAATTTTCCAGACTTTATGTCATATTGGATCCACAAACTGTAAAAAAGAATTCATTCCTCAGCAAATGTATATGATCAGCCTTTATCGCCAGTAAACACAATAAATCTCGAAACGACATTGTAACGCTTCCAAATTTCTTTATTGACAACGAAGATTATTCGTATCGTGCGAATAGCACATAATTCAACACACATTGTGTATTAAATGGCGATATATAAAAATAATTCAGTGTCAGGAAATAATGTTTCTAAAGAATAAACCAAAATGAAAAAAATGTATTACGTTTTACATTAGATTGAAAATGAGAAACGCCATTTGTGTTGATTGAACGCTGAGATTGACGAGTTAGCTAAAGTAAACCCTATCTGGCGGCATGTATAAAGATTGTTTCTAAATACGTGCGCATAAAACATAAATTTGAATATATGTATCAGTTTGTATGCTTAAAGAATAAAGTCTAATATTCTACCTTAATGTATATAAATATCGTAGTATTTAATTATATTTTAAAGCTGTTTATGAGAAATGAAATTAATTTTATTTAGATTTGTTGATAGTAAAATATTTTTAAACTTAATGACTCAAAGTTGCTTCAGACTGTATTTTGAAATGTAATTAATTATATATCAGGGAGGAAATCAAGTATCGTGCAAAGTAATTAAATTTTTAAACCCTGAATGACAGTTATACAGCTTTTTACACGTACATTGGCAATTTAAAAGATATTGATTTGTATTAACATTTTGTAAAATTTTAATTAAAATATTACGTAACCAAAAAAATTATTCCCTGCTATAAAATACTTTACATTATTCACAATGAGGCATAGTATAATATATTGCTCATCAAACATCCATATCTATGAGCACGTGTTCTCAGGATAAGGCTGTATTATCACTTAAAAAACGTTTCGATACTTGCAGTTTGAGATATATTATTTTCATCAGTTTACCACATAAATCTTGTCATATGGAGTAAGATTCAATACGCACTGTGTACTATATGTGTACTACATGGTATAGATAATAACTATCTTTATATGTAGGTGTACGTAAATGTATCTGGGTACCCGTCCTTCGCAACAACTACTTCCATTTTTTTTGAAATTTTTTTTCACGAATTTAGGTTGAATTTAAATCAAAATATATTTTGACATTGATTTATGTGTCTTAAAAACATAACAAAATCTTCTCTTTGCAGTCTCGAAACTGACTGAAATCATTCTATTAACCTTGAAGTCGTTAATAATGAGAACATTGTTCATCATTCAAAGTGCCCAACAGATCCTTCAACGCAACAACTTCAATTTGTTTTCAAAACTTTAAATATTGAGAAATTATTAATCAGCTACATAAAATAAATGACACAATTCATATCGATTTGATGCCGTATTACAGATTTAATATGCGAAATACAAAATAACCCATAATAAATGACTGGATTATCGCCTTATTAGAATAGTGAAAAATTTATCAGAAAGTAATGAACTTATTTTTTAGATGAAGGGATAAGGATAAGGGGAAGACACAAGATTACATTACCTATAAAACATATAAAAAATTATTATTAATACCAAATATTAAATTTTTCAAAGGTTTTCAAACGATATTGGTAAATATTAATTATTTTTAAAAATATGAGTACCTGGAAAGGGATATTTGCTTTTTAAATAAGTAAATTGAATGTAAATTTACTTTAGCGCAACATGTTTTTCATTATCTCACAGATCTTTATATTTAAACCAGATTAACTAAACAAGTGGGTAATTTGTTTCTGAAAATATAATATATAAATAACTACGATATCAAGAATATTGAATAACTACGATACTGATAGGCAGAAATTGATAATACAGCTTCTACTCTGCTGCAGTACAATTCACAGGTAAGATAGATTTAACAAAATTGTCATCCATAAATAGTAAGGGTATGATGCTAGAATTTATTTGATGTTTATCAAAATGATACGTTCCATACTTGACCTGAAAAAACCATGAAGCCATAACAAAGGCAATATTTTACAGACGCAGGTCTTAAAAAATATTTTTCAACAATAGTATGCATTGAAAAACTGTATCCTGGAAGTAACATTAATAACTAGTTATATATCTCATTTAAACGGGTTTGGAGCTAACGTCAATAAAATAATATTTTTACAAATGGCTAAACACCAACCAATTTTATTATCATATACAGAAAATAAAATAAACAAATACGTAAAACTATTAAATTTCCTTTCCGATGTTCTGTTTTTGCATTGTTAAAGCAATCTTACTAGATTTATTTTGAAATTCAAGGAAATTGACATTTTAGTTTGGTGTTTTAGTTTACTAAGGGATATATATATTCATTAATTGCTAATACACTAATCGATTTATTTTATTCGAAGTTTATATATCGTCATCAAAAATTTAAAAAGAATTGACATCAGATTAATATGTCATTTATATTTAAGCATATAATAGATAAGAATGCATATAGGTCGTCTTTCTCATTAAAAATTTGAGACAAGCCATAATAAGCGGTTGACCTTTATTAATTGTCTATTTTACGTAACTTGGCAGCATTAGAAAATATTTTTCTTTTATTTGCATAGTTCTTTTCAAGTTTACCTTTAATATATTTTTAATTAGATGAAATTAATATTTACCTTATAACATAATAAAATATATAACTGTACATAATATAACATAATAAAATATAACTAACACACGCAGTAAGGACCAAAAATATATTAAGCCACTGAAAGCAGTAATTTGAATATAAAGTGGGAAAATATTTTATAATAATATCACTAACTGATAGTTAAGCATAGATTACAAATGTTCGCAAATGTTTAGACAAATAGCAATTTTTGATAACTGAAGATAGCCTACAGTTCGGTGACTAACACTACTGACGATTGGTAGGTTGTAGAGACTGACAGTCTATGCGTAGTTTATATAAGTGGTCACAAAAAATGCCTTAATCATATAGGAACAGAAACTCGAAAATATAACTGTGAATTTTAACGTAGTTTTTAATTTAAATTCTGTTTAATATAATAACATTTTTGCTCATACATTAAAATGTAACCTCAATTCTGAACTTATTCAAGTGTTGTAAATAACTTGTTCTAAATGTTATTTTTTCTTCAGTGGGTAATATATAAATACTGATGATCTTTTTCCACGCTTTTGGTGGAATAGATTTTTTTAAACTCTATGCATCTATAAAATATCGCCTTTGTCATGACTTCCTACAATTTGAAACTAATGTAGGTTAAGTCGTTTTGTTTCAAATTATAAGTAAAATCTAGCATTTTACCCTTAATATTCAGGGATGGTACAGAATTTTACTAAATTTAGTTTCTACCCGGATTGTAACGTAGTAAAAGCTATATGATCAATTTCTGTTTATCAACATAGCTTTTATTAAATCTTCTCCCCGAATCACGAAAAATCGAACTATTTTCGCAAATAAATTGCTCAGATATTTAGTTAAACTTGTTTAAATATAAAGATTAATATGACCTTAAAAACATTTTGTGCTAGGACGAATTTATTTTAAATTATACTTACCTAAAAATAAATAAATCTTGATGTGCTTTTGTATTTTAAAATAAAAATGATATTATGTTTAAAAACATTGAAATGTTTAATATTTCGATTTGGTTATTATACTGGATATATCTTGTAGACTAATATGACAATATGATTTTTGTATCTGTAAAAATAATTTCCTTACTTTCCAATCGATTTTACACTATTCTAATATGGGTATGATCGATTCACTTATTACGTGTTATTTTGTATTTCGCATGCTTAACTTGTATAACACGGCATAAACTTCTAAAAATTATGTTTTTTTTAATACAGCTGATTAACAATTTATCAATATTTAAAATTTTCGTAATAAATTAAAGTTGTTTCTTTAAAGCATCTTTTCGACGCCTTGAATAATGAAAAATGTTCTTATTATTAAAGACTACAGTCAAGTTATAAGAATGATTAAATGTAGTTTCAAGACTGCCAAAATAAAAAGTTATTACACTTTCCAGAGTTATAAATCAACGTTAAAATACTATTTGGTTTAAATTGGATGTAACTTATGACAGGAAAAATTGGAAAAAATAGAAGGTATATATACGTATTATTTTCGTGCCATATAATAACAATGTGTGTTGAATCTTGCTCCATTATACAAGATGTTTTAGGTAAGTTTGTAAAGATTATATCTCTCAAGTTACAAGTATTGAAACGTCTTAGGACAGCAATTTAGCGCAATTCTAAGAGGACACATGCGCCCCTAGATATATTTCATATTATGCGATGTGTCAGTTTGAATTATGTAGTGGACAGTATTTTGTTAGTTATATTAAATGACATTTTTATTTTATTTTTTTATAAAAAACAATTAAAAATATTCACTAATACCCTATGGATGGGGTAGGCGAAAAAATCTAGTTAAGAAATAAAGTTTCCAAGAGTTGACTAAAAGCGCGAATCTGCAAAATAACTATAATTCAAAAATATTGAAAAATAATATAATTGCTTTGCTGTAATAAATGCACAAAAGATGGACATAAAGACGTGATGAATTTATGGAAAAAGTTTCCTTTTGCTACAGAATTTTAAGGAGAACGACGCCAAAATTTCTATCAGTATAAAATTACATTCGACAATATTAAGCTCAATCGTCAAAATCATCGAAAAAATTATCAATAAGACGATTTAATACTGGCCCAAATATGAAATAGTTATCTTTACACAAAACACATGATATTTAAACGCACACTTTTTTATGTTTAATTACGCATATAATTCTGTAAATTACATAAAATAGTAATGTCTGTGAGGGATTTTGAAATTAAGAGCAAAACGTACTGCATCAATTCTTAAAAAAAATTACTGTGACAATTACCTGTGAAACAGGCATATATCTGGATTATTTCGATGTGTAGTGTTATAATTAAGAAGAGAATACGTTGTATTGTTCTATACGTACTTTTTTGATAATATAACAATGGATAAATTCACAACCGCCACAAAAGGGTGAACGCAATTTTCCACGTTAATCTATATGCCTTCTACGTCGCAAAAAACAGTTGTAACGATATTTTATTTCGCTCTCTTTCTGACACATAACATCGCTGATATAGATCTCGCGCTCCCCCTCATCTTTGTTCGTCTATTTAATGTAATAATACTTTGATTCTACGGTGTTAAGTTACCACGTGTTAAATCAATTTGTTATGTATTCTTATTCGATGATTCGTACAATAGTTGAGACGTCGCATATATTTTACGTATAGTATATCAATAATTTATTGAATTTGACATTATGGCATTAGAAACAATGAAGTTATTTCTTAATATAAATGATCATTATTGATGACAGAGTTATTCGAGAGCGACTTGAAGAGACTATCAAGAGAAAAATTATTATGTTTCCAAGAAAATCCGAGGGCGAAATCAATTTCTTCACATCTTTGTGCTTAATTTATCATATGCTGTGGAAAATATGAGCAGATTACTTTATATCGAAAGAGTAGTTATACAAGGAAAACGGAAAAATTAAAGTTTCTCTTATTAATATTTATATGTACTTACCAAAACTAATAACTTATATTGGCTCTTATGAAGGGAGTGTAGTATGTCCTATTTAATTATTTGTTTATTGGCTATATTTAAGACACAAACACACACATATATATATATATATATATATATATATATATATATATACATATGCATATATATATATATATATATATATATATATATTTATTTTCAGTGCGTTACTTGACAATTTTTGACAACAAATAACACAAAAAATATTACAATTATGGAAAATAAATTGAAATATTTGTTATCGTATATAAATGTGTTGGTAAAAACCAATAATTTTAAATAACGTTCAAGCGTAAATAGCATTTACGATAAATACTACATTTTACGATACGTCGTGCGAAAAATTAACAATAATTTAACAATTAAATTATTTGGATGCAGGTTTCCAAACATGATGTTATTATTTTAATTTTGTTAGTAACACTTGAGATTTTATGAATAATGGAAGAAGTGCAGTTATTTTAATAAATATTAACCTAAGATCAAAAATTAAATATTCTGTTTTCTTTATACCCCATAATGAAACGAGACACAAACTAAACGGAGGTGCTATTTTTCGAAGACAAAGTATGGAGACTATACCATATAGATCAGTTTTATGACGAAATTTGGAATAATTAGCTACTGTCAAAAATGAAATATTAATTCTTATTTTAAACATATTCCGTTGCAGCTACAGACCAAAAGCATTAAAACACTATCTTTGTTCAGTGTATAGTTTCAAAAAAGTTTAAGTGCTTTTTTCATATTATATTATAGCCAGCCTATATTATTTTATGTGTGTTTCATTTAAATATTTAATTAGTGCATGTTGTGTTACCAAGTTTAAAACCATTGGTGGATATATATATATATATATATATATATATATATATATATATGTGTGTATATATGTATATATATATATATATATATATATATATATGTGTATATATATATATATATATAATTAAAAATAACTGAAAAAAAAATTTTTTTGTTACAAAAGCTTTTTGTATCAATAAAAGATTAAAACTGTGTGAGACAAAATATTAATATTAGGATGTACATACAGTAAAGAAATACTTCGTATCAGTAAGTAACCTGATTTGAAAAAGTAGAAAATTAAATACTAACCTGTAAAAAGCTAGAGATTTTACCTTGTTCTTAGGTGGTGAAGAGAAATACTGTCTAAATCACATAAAAATATTTCCATGAATTATATTAGACCCTGTCGTTTTCGAAAAATAATAATAAAAGTATCTGAAATAAAAAATTATATACGTTACAAAACGGGTATATCATAAAAACTTACAAACACCCGGGTAGATTTATAAATCGTGTTTTATTTATAAACTTTTTCCTTAACATTTTCAAAGACAGCTTGTAGCTTTAAAATTAGCTACAGGCTAGCAGTTCGTTATAAAAATTTGGTAAATTCTAAATGGACACAATCGGAACATATTTGTAACAACGGAATAAACAATTGGTGTCATTATTTCTTTGGATAAGAAATCCATTATAGATAAATGGATTAAACAATAATTTGCTGATTATGCTTTTATTAATTTTTTTTACAGACTACATCTCTTTATATTGTTCCAAAAATTTTATACTGATGTAATTTCAAAAACAAATCCTTTACAATGTTTACTATGATTTATACAAATTTTATTTAAAGCTAGCTTATTAAGAAAAGTTAACAGATTTTTTTTCTTTCTTCTCTCAAAATTTTATGAGCATAAAGTTTACTAAAAACGCTAATAGATGGCATTGGCAGACAAATCGGTCCCGAAGTTTCTGATATTAGTGTGCAAAACTAACGCAAAGTGGAGATTGATCTATAATTTTATTTGTTAACCGATTGAAATGAAATAAAATACCTAAATATTAGCCCAAGATAATCTAAACACGTCACTGAAAACCGCATCTAAATTGATTAAGACGTTGTTGAGATTAACGAAGGTTGTACCAATAACATAGTTAAAAAGACAAAAATTCTAAAAACTGTTGTTTTAGGTTTAGTAATGTCTTTAGTAGATATTATTTAATTTTGCTTAAAATATTTAATTTACAGATTCAGTTTTTTTACGACTTTATTGTGTGTTTAGATACAGATAATAAAATACGTGTCTATGATTTCACGCCATTTCCTTCTTAGACAGGAGATAAAGCAATAATACAACGTCATTTTCTTTTTTTTTTGTATAAATCTTCTGATTTACTTACATATGTGCTTCTTTTTTACGACAGTTTTTACTTCCACCTCTCCCATTATCCAATTTGTTCGGCATACTTCTTTTTATCATTATATGAATTTTTTTATTTTCTCTGCTTAATTTTTCTTGTATGTTATGTGTATTTTGGCAGTTTGTCACTGCCCATATGACAAATGCCCACATGAATCAGTCATCTTAAAAATAAAGTAATCTTGTCGAAATAATTTTAACCGAAATATTTTTGTTATCAAATCACTTTATTCCTTTTCAAAGATTACTATTACGTATTTATTAATAATTTGTTATTATTTCTTTAAAAATAGCATATGCAAAAATAAACTCTCCGACCAGTAATTTTTAGGGAACATGTTTGTCAATCACATGAGCGATATGCATTTCAAAACAAAATTGTGTACATTACAATGCACACAACAATGAAAATAATCGATCGACGTCTTTTTTTATCAAGACAAAGCGGCAGTAGCAATTGATTTGATGGATAATATTAAGTGGTGCCTACATTTTTCATAATGAAATAGAATTTGACAACATTAAATGACCGTAAACATATCTAAGTTCACGCTATAAATATTGACAAGGCAAGGGCTGTAAATACCTTAAAATAAGAGTTAATATAATTTTGATTTACATCGCGGATTTTTATGAATGAGAAACTAATTAGTGTTCTTATAATTTTCTTATAATAAATATTAATATTTTACGACAAAGAATGTCGTAAAATATGAATATTATTTTATACGCTGTAGAACAGGTTATTACTTGTTAATTTCTTTACTTTATAATGTGCCATCTTAATTTTTTATTACATCACTGATATGGAATGAAATCAACAGCTAGATAATTTTATTAAAAGCCTCATATTTTTATTAAAAGCGTTGAAAAACAACTGGTTGTTACTAAACTAAAATTTCATTTATAAATGAAAATAATATCTCCCTATTGCCTTTGTAAAAATCTGAAAACTATTCTTCGAATAATTCATTACAATGATTTTAAATAAGTTTTTGACTTTGTGTATTTTTAAAGGTTAAATAAATATATTGGAATAAATTGATGTCATTTCTTTATTTTATCCTAGCTACAATATTTTGAATTGTTTTTTTAATCGGTTGACTAAATGAAATCATAAAAATGAATGGTAATGTTATTAGAAACGATTTTTCTTTTAATTAAAAATATTGAAAATGTAATTAAAATAATTTTTGATAATCTATGAATTGCTTTGTTTTTATAACAAGTTTTATTCCATAATAAAATATAATAAAATCGCCAGTTTTGAAGAAAACATCTGGACGAAAAATTAGTGCAAATTCTTATGTCTCAAAATTTTAAAGAGCGTCATTAACCTGGAACAATGTTGAATGAGATATTTATGTGAAATAATCGTAAAATAAATTCAGTAAAAATATACATATTTCAATCAAAGTAAGTGAGGAAAATGGACTATGCTACAATTTTCTAGCATTTACACATATTCTACTACTCTGTTTTGCCAGTTACATGTGCTGCCAACTCTGAGGTCTATGGAGGGGCCACATCATTCGCTAAAACAAATATGCTACTTTCACACCACTCGTCAAGTTCCTCATCAAGTTGATATAAAAATAGTCTCACTTTTTAATCTAATGAATTGAATAATAGTTCACTTAGGAGTAAAAACATTTTTCAGAATGTATTATTATTAAAAAAACTTTACCCCTTGACATCAGTAAACATTTTTGTCCAATAACGAATTTTGGTAAAATTTCATTATGTGTAGGTTTCATTATGTTTAATACTGACAAAGTCTGGTTATATATTTGCTGAGAAATAAATTCTATTTCACTCTCTGAGGAAAATCTTGAAAATTTACCAGTCGCTCTCTATTTCTGAGATTTGTATAGTTATTATTATGGAGAAACTAGCATCCCAGCAAATAACGTATTGTATTCATAAATATTGTGGCATACTCGTATTCATGAAATTAATGTTAGGACTCTCGACGTATAAATATGTATTTGTATATATATATAAATTAGACGTCAAGATACATCCACCTTTTATGGATATTTACTTATTAAACGAAAATTTTATTACATCAAAATGACAATCCAATTGTCATTTTGATGTAATAAATGGAGCTTAATTCTACATTGAATAATAAATTATTTTTAAACGTGTGAAGAGCAATATTTAATTAAAATAATTAAAAGGTTTTTAAAAAACTTGTCACGCATTCAAATGACGAGAAAATTAGTTGGAGAGAAAATAACAGCGACGTGCTTAATGACTTAAATATTTATTAAAACAATTTTATGAAAACAGGGTGAAATTGTTATTTTGTTTGTTTGGAAAACTTGATAGTTATTATCGAAATTTGTTTTCTAAGTATTTTAACGTTATATTAATATTATTATTATCAATATCCCTCACGTTTGCTCGTCCTTAATTTTTCCTTAACATATTTTAAAAATTTTGCTTTTGCCATTTTGAAATTTTACTTTTGCCATTTTGAAATCTCATTTAGTATTTAGGGAATAAAGTTTTTGTCTTCAAGGATATAAAGAATTCCTCTAATTTTATCATATCCATTCGTTCATTTGTCTTTCCTTTCATTTGTAACTTCCTTTTAAATTCATTATATTCGTTTTTCCTTTCATTTGTAACTTCCTATTTTTCTTATTAACTTCAAAGTTTCTTCAGGTTTAGACGTTCCTGCACATTTTTCAGATATTGAAATTAAATGGACATCTTAATTAATATATAGCAAAATATGTTTAAGGTTCCTAATCTCAAAAGAAAAGAAAACGCGACCGTCGTGAATCATTCTTCTGTCTATCCATTTGTCAGTGTATCACAGTTGTTTTCTTTGGAAACCGTTTGACGAAGCAACTTGTTATTTTGGAATAATGATTAAGTAGATGATAAGTACTGGTCATTTATTTTCCGTGCCAACATAACGATTCAATATCGTTAGAATCGGTCATTGTAAGGATTATTAATTTTTGCGGAGAAGAAGATGGTATTGACAGTTAAAATATTTTGTTATTGAAAGAATTAACTTCCCTGAAAGATATCAGTTTATTCCGATTGCAATTCATTATAGTTAGTCTACTCTAAAAACGAAGATTACTGATATGTTTTTACTCGTATGCCAAAGCTGAAATATATATAAAAAACACATGAGGTACTGTCTATGAATAAACAGTCATGTGTAAAAGTTAAATATATTAAGATCACTTTTAATGCTACACGCAAACTTGCAATTAAGTTTTTTATAAGGCAAATTTATCTACAAATTTTTTAACTTTGATGTTTTACCAGGAGAAGCATATTAATACGAGACATAAACTGTATAGAATATCCTGTTAATCGATAAACATAAAAATTTGATCAGAATGAGAATAATAAAAATAAAACTTTAAAAAGCAGGAAAGAAATGAAAAGTTGAATTTTGAAATGTGGCTAAATAGTCAAAGTAATTCCGTGATATTTTCTTAGCTAGGTTAACTTGAAAAATATGCTGTTTCCCGGTAAAAATTTAACTGGACGAGTTATTTATGTGCAACTGAGTAAAACTATTCCACATTAAATTATTTGAAACCTCATTGTATTGTGAAATTCAAAAAAAATATTATACTAATATCGGTGTTAATTTTTAAGCGGTCATCTTTGGATAAATAAGATATGATAAGATAATGATGGCTTTCTTTTTTTTATGTGATGTGAAGTTTTAAACCTTAATTAACTAAATAAGACTTTATCCTATACCTTTACGTTATATATAATCAAATTATATATGTATTGTTCATAAAGAAACATCGATTTATATTTATTTCTAAGAGTTGTCAAATACCGTATTAAGATATGGACATTATTTGTTCGTACACTTTCAGTTGTATATTATACGCGGTATATGTTAGCATAAGGCGAAACAAGTGTTCACAGAAAAAATGGCACTTGAAGTATTAGATGACATGTGAAAGACATGGGAGTTGGTATTTCAGGTTTAGACGTTGTCTAAGCCAAGATTGAGAGGTTTAGGAGCGATTATTTATTCATATTCTCTATAGTGTTGATATATATGTACATTTGTTTGTCTTGTAATTTCCTATAAGATATAATGTTTCAATTATTTCATGGACGAAATATTGCCTAGTACAAAATGATCATTGCCCTTTCGATAATTCTAACCCGTTTTAGAGAAAAGCTAAGTTCAATATAGTTTTCGAATGGACCATAAACAGGTTCAGCTGACATTATTAAAATTCCTGTTTTGCATAACGATAATTTGAGTGATGAATATTGCTTTGGTAAATAACTGAGAATATTTTCTACAAACAAAAATTGGAATAGGTAGAAGAGGTAAAAAAACAATCTCTTATTAAATGTTCAAGTTTTGTTTTAAATTTACTTTCGTTAAAAATGTAGGTTTGTAATAATTTTTGTAATTATATTATTCTCTAAATAATTAGTAAGCAGTATTGAGTACAAAACCTTTTCTTATTCTATTCACATGGTCAATACAGCTGGTATTTTAAAGATGAGACTGTGTGTCTAATAAATATAAAATGCGGATATCTTGAAAATAGAGAGAAAAAGGACATAAAATTTTAAGAATATTTGTAGAAAATCTGAAATATACTTTTTGCGCAGCATTTAACTTTATTGATGAACCAAATAAAGCATGCTTCATTACCCTAGAGCAGTTGACTAACTTATTTAAAATTAACACCACGGTATTATTTCTCCTTTATTTTATATAGGATCTATTATGCTTTTCTGCGTTATTTATATTTATAATGGGATCTGACATGTAGGTTAACTGACATAACAAACTCATTACTGAATTTTATCTATGTAAAGAAGTTGTCATTTCATTTGAATTTTTAAAACTTTATAAGTTACTTACATATTTTAGCAAAAAAGTCATTGTTAAATATTTTGAAAATTGCATGTATGTAAATAAGCAAGATTGATTATACTAATAAGAACATAAAATAGTAGTAGTGGGTTGATACGACTTTATTATAATGCATTATATTTTAGAATCGAATGTTTTACATATGATTATAAAATGTATACAACAAAAATTTACGTTTACAAAATTTTAATTTGAAAGAGTAATAATTTTCAAGGCACAAGGTTTAAACATTTTTCTATAAACGACCTTGTAAGAAGTAATCGTAAGCAATGCAATTAAATTATCAATTATATCAGCTCTTTACATAAAAGTAAAGAACTGATGTAATGGATAAGTAAAGAGCTGAAGTATTTGCTAATATCTCTTCCTACTCATGATTTTCTCCTTTTATTTAGTAAGATGGTGAAAATAATATATATCTAACTGCAAGTATGAAGACGTCTTTAAATGGTAACTCAGCATTGTTCTGATAAAACACGTGCCTATAGATATGCATGTTTGATAAGCGATGTATTTTTCAATATGTCCTTTTGAATTATATAATTTAGTATATATCAGCGAGTAAATTTTTTTAGTCACATAATATTTTAATTTAACTATTACAAAATTTAACTCAAATTAATATTTTTTAATTTGCCAATGTGTGTTATAAATAGCTGTATAGCTGTAATTAAAGGTTTGAAAATGTAATTACTTGGCACGATGCTAGCGTTACTTGATTCCCTGATCGATTTGTAATTACATTTTAAGATATAATCTCCACCAGTTTTAAATCTTTAAGTTTAAAAATATTTTATGTAAACAAATCCAAATAAAGTTATTTCATTTCGGATAACTTATAAAATGTAATACTCGAAAATATGTGGATAGTTACTTAAATTATAATAAGGTGGAGCAATAAACTTTATTATTTAATCGTACAAATTGATAAATACATTCGAATCCATATTTTATTAGGAGGTACGTAGCTACAATCTTTATACATGCCACCAGATAGCTATTCCTTATTACGAGTTAGCTACTCGTCAATCTCAACATTCAATCAATATAAATGGCGTCCCTCATTTTCAATCTAATGTAAAACGTAATACATTTTTTTTTCATTTTGGTTTATTCTTTCGAAACATTATTTCTTGACACTGAATTATGTGCTCTTCGCACGACATGAATAATCTTTGTTGTCAATAAACTTTGGAAGCGTTACAATTTCGTTTCAGAATTTATTGTGTTTACTGGCGATAAAAGCCGGTTACATACATTTGCTGAGGAATGACTTCTTTTTCACATTGTTTATCGACCTAATCCAATGTAAGTTCTGCAAAATTAATAGGCCTGGCTTTTTCAATGCTGACGCTAGTTATCATTGAAAAAAATGTATATTTTGCAGTGTAGTTTAGATATATTTTTTGTTCAGAAAAATTGGCAAATTCTCATATATTTATTTTTGTTTTTCTTTTTAGAACTTTTTATTTATTTCCTATTTTCTGATGATGAGGTTTGAGTGATTTACAATATTATCATTTATAACTTCATGGAGAAACTAAAAACAAATTTATCATAAGTGTCAAGTACGAGTAGAACTAGTACTACGAGGACTTGGCATACAACGGATATTTTTTAAGGTTATACAACTTTAAAATGTAAAAAATTAATAAAAATCACAATATTGGCTACAGTATTGGTTTTATTGCAAGGTAGTTTTATGCCATTTGTGTTTAAATACAATTTCAGGTATATGCACCATTCAGAATTCGACAGGGTAAATCAATATGCAGTATGTCGACAGATATCTTGAATTCGTAAAAATCGTATTTCTTTATAAAATATTTAATTAATACCTTTTATAATTTTCTATAGCAGTTTATAAAGTACACATATAACACACATACTTATAATACGCAACAATGAAATTCTGCAAACTTAACAATAAAATGAAGCTTACATATAACCATATACCGGGTTGTCAAATATATTTATCTATTTAGTGGCAAAACTGAATACTGTAGACTTATATAAACATAACATTCACGAGAATCATAACAACAGCCAATTCGTACAGTACGAAAGTTCACTTAGGAATATCCACTACATAAATAAAAATATCACGTTAAGTTTTGTACTTGCTAATCACCCTGCCTTCTGGCGTAACTCTATTACGCTAGTGTATCATAATATTAGCGCGCCGACAATGTTTCAATAATTGCAAATCAAGCTCATATATTATTCTTATCTTCTGATACTTCCAACTCTTCTTAACCTAGAATATTCCTAAATTTAACATAAAATTTAACCATGCATTTTATACTATCCAGTAAAAGCAATATTGGTATTGCATTATATTGGGAGTGGTTAATTTTCTAAACTATAATTTCAAAGCTAAAACTGATGAAAAAAGCAGTTTGATTTTGAAGCAGTCTTCAAATATTATAAACATTTAGACAAAAATGATAATACTAACTTGAAATTAATACATTTTAGAGTAGTCAATTACCCTAGAATTTTGAATAATAATACAACTTACGGTCTTGAGAGCGAGAAAAATATAAAGAACAGGAAACAAGAAATACATGTATGTAAGATTTATTTATTCACAGTCACGATTTAAGCTCTCCAGATTCGAAAAAAAAAGTTGGAGAATTAATTATTTAACATTGATTAAAATAACACTCAGGTTTATTAAAAATACTACAGAAATTATAGTCTTTATCATTATCGTCTACTACGTGTCATGAAAATCTTTCAAACCGTCTAGGCGTGATTAAGCCACTTACATCCAAACACCTTTTGTAGCATTAGTATCATATATTAATCTTATTTTAGATGGGGTTACATTGTACTGAAATTAGTTTTCTATAAGTTTAATATCTGAGCGAGAAAAACGCTCACATTTTATCATATTTTTTCTTCTTTTCTGTTCTAAATTATAACGACATTCATATACGAAACATTCCAAAGAGCAATTACTGAGGTTGACACCAACCCATGACACATCTCACATCCATTTTTCACAGACATAAATTTCCCAAGCATTATATAACATATTTCTTCTCTTTGTTAAAATTTAATATGCACGGCGAGATGACTGAAATTTATACCTTCTAATTAACAATTTAATCGCGAGTAATAAAGCTTTAACCTTGTTATGAATTATGTGCATTACATATTTAAATATCAAAAACTCAATTTCGACGATCTTGCCAATATCAGACATGAGCAATCTATTATAGGGATATTTATATCTCGTCAGACCGCAACTAATTACATAGAATTTACCATTAAAAATACGAAATCGGCAAAGCCAGATAAAATACTGATGATCTGCATGCATGTAAGTAGTTATTCCTTTAAGAAATTAACATTATTTATACAACTGAAGACGAAGTAGTCAACAGGAATGACATATCCAATCACGTATTAATAATAAATTTATATTTAAAAAAAATTAGAGCAAGATGTGTTTTGGAAATTACTAAACTCAATATATACAAACACTAATTCAATCTAAAGTATTGTCTATAAGCCTTATAGAAGTAATTCATATTTGAAAGATAATTCTAGAAAAGGATTTATGTACCTATTTGTGAACAAAGTTCTGCCATGTTTGCTGCTACTAAGTCATTAATAAAAAATGTAAACAATCTTGCATTACTAAAGGCATTAACAAATACTTTATTTGAGGGCTTAGACATCAGTACAGAATAACGAATTTTCATTCTGTAAATAAAAGTATCGAAAAGCAATGAAGGACAGAACACTATTTGAAGCTAAAAACTAAATTTTAGCAAATCAGATAAGGGTAAGGCTTAACTATGTCCGAACGACTTAACAATTTTGGGAGAAACAAATTGAAGAATTACGGCACTCGACAAATATCAATGGGGAAAACTGACTGGGGCGATTCTCACCTCTTTTGCTTTCTAATTCAGAACAAGTATATTGCAGTAAAGGTATATACTAGCAGTGCATCGACTCGTCTCGTTAAAAATGTTTTTTGTATTTAATATATTATCTGTCCCTCGCATAGATATGTCATTTATAATAAATACAACGCCATGACGGGTATCATGAGGGCAGCTTAGAAGTAAGCAGAAAAATAATAAACTATTATGCTCTTGACCTTTGATTTGTGTATACATACTTAAATAAGGGAAAAACTGACATGCGAATTACGTATTACATTATTTATTAGAGAACATTTTGTATTTATTAGAGAAAAATTGTAAAAAATGTGACTTGCCCACCGTGGCATCGATTTTAGAGGGGGGATAGCGGTTCTTAGTCTTCGGCAACCAATCTTCATTTTATATTCATTGAATTAGGTAAATATTCTGAAATGCAGATTGGTAGAATCGTTTCGTTTGTGAATTATCTTTTAGTCCTGATCGCATATATTAAGTTGTGATCGAATATAAGGACCTTAGTTGGAATTTGAATCAAACTTTTTCGGACTATACAAGGCTTTTAATAGATTAGGCTGACTTAAAACAAGTTACGAAAATTAGGAGGAATCTAAGACAAACCGGTATTATTTTATAAAAATCCATTTCGTGATTGAATAAAGTTGGACAAAAAGAGATGTATGTGTGTGTATGCGTGTATGCGTGTGGGCCTGTGTACGTGTATGCGGGTGTGCTTTTGTGCATTTCAGTTTTATCTTTATGGCTCTAGAAAATGTTACCGAAAACTTTGCACTCAACATAGTATTTAGGCGGATGATTTATATATTTATATGTGTAAACAGGCCCAAATGATTATGCCAGTCAAATAATTAGGACCACCACTTATATTTTCACAACGGATCTTCAAGTATTATGAAACTTTACTTCAAAAATGTGTCTATATATAAATCCCAGTAAGCTTCAAGTTAACGTAATTGAATTTCTATATTAAGTTCTTAATTAGAAATGTTAAACTGAATTATTCAAGTAAATCTGCGATTTCTTATTCATTAATTATAATTAAGGAATAAAAAATAATGGATTATAATAAAATAGGATACTGACTGACTGACTAAGTGACTTATATATCAACAGAAAGTTTAAACCACTGGCTCTAGATTGTAATTTTACACAAACATTCCGTATCACTAGGAAAGCGTTTTTACAATTCAACCTGTAAGGGGTGAAAAACATGTGAAGAAAAATTAGACGGTCCTAGAAAGGTCCTTCGCACAATCTTTTTTATTCTGGCTTGAAACTTTTTTTACTATTAGCATAAATATATTCAAGAAGATATATGTTCTCCACACCCCGCATCTCACAATTAAAAAGTCAAACATTTCAAATTATTTTAATTTGGTAACCCTTACAATCGTCTTAACAAAAATAATACGATGTGCCTGATCTTTATAATACTTGATAAACCTAATATATTCTACAAAATCTTGACAATTGACCATAGATAAAAATCAATTCTTCTTAGTTACCCGCAGAACTAAATCGGATATTAATCAACAACGATACCGAACCCTTGACGCGCGAGTTCTCTTGGTTATAACTTGCATTTGGTTATTTTTTTTCACAATGTTTTATAATTCTTTTATTCTCGTTCATTATTTCTATAAGGAAACATCAAAGAGAACTAAATATAATACTATACTCGGCTATATAACGAGATCTGCATTAAATCAAGGTAAATAGCATTTCATTCTCAATTCAAACGTTCGAATAAGCAATATTCTACATTCAGGTAAACATTTTTTTCATCTCGGTTTATTGTTAGAAAGAATTGCTTCCTGGCAATGAATAATGCTTTTTAGTTCAACATGAGAAATTATTCTGTCTAAAGTAGGCTTTAAAAAGTGATACATCGTCTTCGATGGCTTTACGATATTTACCGAAATTTATTCTACTCTAAAAAATAGATTCAACGACACTATTGGTAGAAATTTTTTAGAAATATTATGAAAAAAGATTACTTCTTTTGGTAATATACTTGAGGATGTCGAAGAAAAATAGGCCTAAGGGAATATGAGATGTCGAAGAAAAATAGGCCTAAGGGCCTAGAGGAATATGGGCATGTTCCTAATACGTGGCAGCTAAACAAGTTGGGTTTTTGTGATCCGCACAATTCTCATGTGTACATTATTTTCCCCCGAATTTCTCTAACTAACCAAAGTGGTCTAAATTTTTTTTTCCAAAACATGATACATCTTCCCACAATTTTTTTTTTCAATGTATATACCACCACAGTCCGAAGTAAATAATATTCCGATATCCAAAATCCTGACGTTCAATGCATTTGGTGGTTATCTGTAAAAGTTTTCGCTTTGTAATTCCCTTTTCAGTTTTTCATTTTATTCATGCTTTGTTCTTATTGAGACGTCTTGCATTTTTTTTAGAATTTTATGTACATTATTTATTTTATAAGAATACCTTAATTGTTTTTTTTCTATTTTGATGTTGTATAGATAATATGTCGCAGTTTCCTGCTTACATTGGTAAATTGAAAAAGGTTGAAGTATATCTTTTTGAAGTATATCTGAAATTATTTTTAAATCGAAGTCATTAAAATATAAATGAATAAAAATTACAATTACTATTCAATAATTTTTGTAAACAAACTTTCAACATTCAGCTATTTTAAATTATATAATTATTTTTAATTAAATTAGTCATTAAAAAAACATTTTGCTTATATAGCCTACTGTTCATTATGGTTGGTTTAAATGTAATGTACACTTAACTTTTATATAACACTAATATTTATTAATATGTTGTAAACCAAATAGTCAAAATAAAGAAATTCAGTTGAAAAGAATTCTAATATGGAAATTTGTCTAAAGGAATAAATTATTTAATAGCAAAATTTAGTTTCCAAAAAATTTATTCTTTTCAGACGATGAATTGCTACTAGGTTCAAATCGATCACTAAGCATAAAAAGCTGTTAATTTATTTTGTATTTGGAAGCTATTAGTTATTAGTATTAGTAAACATACGATCATTTTTGATAATGATAATTTTTAAGTATTATGTTATATTGTTTCCAAAAACTTTATATGAGTTTTAAATCGTTGTTACGGGTATTACTTTGTGTTTGGCAGTTTCCGAAGTTTGAAATTTAGAAAATGGTTTTTAAGGCATCGAACGTTTTCTGAGTACTATTTCTATGACAATAGACACACGTGTATGGGTTTCTTTTTTTCTTTTAGAGGTACAAAATTATAGAAAATGATACCATACCTTCAACTTATATTCTTGATCTCAACAACGTAAGAAATAATTTAATCTATAGTAAAAATAAAATTGGCTAAATGCGTGTCGTTATATATAAAAAGTGCGGTTCTATCATTATCTGCGTCCCTTCAAATTGCTGATTCAAGTAAATCGAAAAATACAAGTATAATCAAAAGTGCTAAAAAATTAAGAATCTTCATTTTTTTAGGTTTTTACCCGCTTATTTTAAAAAATTAAAATATCGAGGAAGAAATTGACAAAAATACGTCAGTCACCATTGCACTACGAGCTTACTAGAGACGTCATCGATATTAATTTTTATGGGTACCACGACGTGCGTTCTGTTTGTAAATGCTTGAGTAATAGAAAAACCGTTACAAGAATTATTGGAATTTCGAGTAATTTGTATTTCATACAGAAAAGTTCTCAAAAGTATAATTTTCGCTGCTCACCATGACAGTAGCTATGGCTTCTCCGTTAGACAATTAATATTTCGTAAATGATGTTTAAAAATGGAAAACGATGAATGAAAACGTTTTCCGTTATATCTCGTCGATTTGTTTCTCTTTAAACAGGCAAGCTCTTCAACATTTATAATATTTTTTCTATAAATATTTTACTGCATATTAATTGAGATGGGAAAATTTCGTGCAAGATTTATGGTTTCCATGTAGAGACGAATGAACGGATGGTAGTAATAAAACTATACGAACTAATTATTTCAATAAGGAACTGTGAAAATATTTCAGTTAAGCAAATAAGAAGCACAGCAAGTGAGACTGAAATTCTTGTTATTTTAACCGAGCTATAAGATAATATTCTTGTTTGCATGTAACTAATATATTGAACCAGCTTTAATGTCTACCAGCTTCTTAGAGCTTAAGATGACTATCCGTCTCTTCTAAATTAAGTTTACGCGTTACAATAAAGTTTCTGTCTCCTCGTTTTAATATCAAGTAATAAAACTATATGAATGTGGGGAGCAAATCCTCTTAAAACTCCACTGTAAAATATATGTCGCTTACGGCTTGAAATGGGCCTTTGAATTTACTTGGCTGCATTTTATTTTCTGTACCTCTAGGGATTGGAAAATTCACATAATTAGAATGTTAAATGATAGTTAAAAAGTATTTGGTTATGTCATCTTAAATTCACAGTCACGTTACAATGGAAACAATATGAGTGGTTTATTTAAAAAGGGTTAAAAGAAAATCTGCTTGTTCTTCGTCAACTAGTTGCAAACACCTTAAGATCTATACCATTGGCGTATCGTATTAATTTAATATTCTGTCACTATCATATACTCAGCTTGTAACTAATCTGTTGATATTATGAAAACAATTTTGAATATAAATAATTACTTCAAATTAGAATAGTATTACTTATAATTTTTCTCTAAACTGAGAATTCAAAATACGTTTTAAAGAGAAGTTACTATCTCTTGAATCCAATAAGGAATTAAATGAAATTAATAAAATAATCAGCACAGACATTAATTCCCCAGAAACAGGTCCAGTTAAAATAGCGGCCTCGACTAGGTCGTGAAATAGAGTTTTGGCGGCTTCAAATTCTTGCTGAATATTGAAAGTGTTGCCACGCATCGTGCAGGATTATAGTATCGAAAGCGAAACAAGGAAATGGAATTCTTCCTGATTTTAAATTATATTTCAACTCTACGTTTTAATTTAAAACTAATCAAGAACAGGTATTTATTATAAATTTCATTCCCCTATCCTAAATTACATATATGGATATTCGAAATATTTTCTGGCATCACAAACTGTGATGATAAATGATATCCCCGAGGCTGAACAAAACGTTGTGCATAAAAGCCACGATGCTGGACAAAACACTGCCTTTTCCAACATCGGAAGTACTTGCGTTCCGTAATACACCGGACATGGTCCGATATTGTGAAAATTTAATTGCAGCGAATAATACAAAACATGTGTAGAACTTCATATGATACCATGAATATTATAATTAAGAAAAAATATTGACTGGTATATTAAAAGAGTATTTTGTTAAATTGAATAAATATCCTTAAAAATCTACGAAAGAACCTTCAAGAAAAACAAACTTCACAGTTTAATGGATCTAAAGAAATGAAGTTAAAAAAAATTGGGATGCAAATCAAAAATATTTTATTCGTTACTATATTAAATACCTTACTATACTGTAATACTTAGAAGTACTTAGAATGAGAACACATTATTACTGACGTTTGTAATAAATAAATGTCGTGATGGAATCTATAGATGATAGAATAAAACTTTAACATAAAAATAAAGATTTATACATAACATACAATAAAGATTTTATATAACAACATCAAAATCTTTATTGATTTTGATTTCAGCCTATAAATATAGAGGTGACCTTACATTTGACTATTTGTGTTTAATAGATGCCGATGATTCAAAATAACGATCATCAATGATTACTTAATTTTATTATTAGAGACATTTTTATCAATACATTTTGAATTATTATAATGAATATAAAATTCTGCGTTTTGATTTGAAATAATTAAGTTAGGAAATTTGTATCAGTCATCTTAGTGCTGAGTAGCACAACAATAAGATGACTGTTCTCTGATTATAATTTATTCGTTACCTAACTAAACTCAGCAAACGTTTAATAATCTAGCACCTATTTTAATGTAAAAAATTGCTTTTTATAAATAAAAAAAATTAATTGATTAAACGTTTTTTTTATGTATGGGATATTTATTTATCTCAAAGTTCCAGCTAAAAAATTTAAATCATCAAGGAAGCATCCATATATACGGAATTAGAAACAACATGAAGGCCAACATACGTGATAAGTCCTTAACTCTGCAAAAAATGATATGCATGTTTGATATATTTACAAATTTTTGCATGTTAAATTTTAATTATAATTTTATTGCGAATGATAATTTTTTTATTAAGTTTAATTTTTAAGCGACAATTTTTATTTCAAAATTATTAAATTATTCAACGGCGATTACGGATTGCCCAATTATGTTTTTTAGTGTTATCTATTTAAGTAGTATTTATTAAACTTTCGAATTCAAAGACTATAGTTAAAAAATTCATGGTGAAAATAACGATTTATACGAAAAATGTGACAAAAGATAGGCATAGAAGATTTTTTGATCTAGGATTAGATTTATCAAAAGAAAAAATTTGTATTTTGGTTCTGTTATACTCATAGTTATTCAAAAAGTTTGTTTCGTACCTGTTTCTACTACAAATAAAATTTATATGATTACAAATGATACTTTCTGGTCTCGTAAATATTCGAATTTTATCAGACAGCCTTACGTTTTACTATTTAAGCGTACACTTTCAATTGAAGCTTACAAATGAAAAATAATCAATAACTATTGGGGCAATACTACTATGATGAGTATGCTAGTATTTTGTTTCACATATTTCATTGTCAATTACATTACAGGGTTAGGATTAGGATTTCCCTCAAATTACCGCAATAAAAACATATAGGCTTTAATTACTTAGTATCCAAAGTACGCCTCATAATTTTTTTGATGTGATGAGAGTTTAAAGTCTATTTATCGTGTTAGGATTTGTCCCCAAATGATCATTTTTTTGGTCGTACATTTATTTAACGTGTGTTGAAAAACTTTTCTTTTTTATATTTTGTACATAAATATCTTACCAACTAAAGCATTTTAGTATTTTTGGAAAACAAAACACGTACATGAAAAACAAAATCCGAAACTTTATTATGTCTCAAAAATCACATGATGTAGAAGTTTTTAATTTTGATAGTAGTAAAAGACATTAACCCCACAAATCTCAAGAGGTAAAACACAAAAATATCGATGTGATACATTTTAGGTAGAACAAATTAAGCCCTGATTATATTTTTAAATGCTTTATATGGAAACCCAATCGGAAGGGCTAATTTTTAGGACCTCAAAAATACGTTTTTTATAATTTTAGAAAGTATATCTTCAGAGATATACTCAAAAATATGCACAAAAATATTCCTTAATTCCAACACGATCCAACATAAAATTATGAAAAATGGGGTTTTAGAAGGCAAAATAAAAGCTGTAGGAAAACTATAACGATGATTCTAGATGTCATAATTTTTCAAATTTGCATCATCTATTTTCCCCTGTCATAAAAACAGTGGGAAATATTTACGTTGTGAAAAATTATATTTGTAAAAAATATAATATAAATACTAAGCACCCTTAAATGTTTATAAGAACCTATATGTGTACTAACAGTCCTAGTAAGATTTCTTTAATGCTTGACAGATTGCTTTTATCTGTTTTAGTATATATTATTATTTATTTATTATAAACCAAATAAATTCCTCTAGTTATTCTATTGCATCAGAAGCCAAAAGCTTATTATTTATTAAGGTTAGAACCATCTATCGATATGTGAATTTGAATTTTATATAAGTGTATGTGTATGCGTGCAAACACATATACTTCTCTAAACGTTATCAATATTACAATATGAAACAAGAACCAAACTTTTTAGGTATGTTCATTTTTTTAAACAACAATACTGAAATTATTTTCCATTGTAAATAATATAAAATTGCAATATTTTCTTGTGATACTTTAACTTTTATGTTCTTTATTTCTAATTAAATATATTTATTTTATAAGGTAGAGACTTTTATAAAAGTGAAGTAAATATAAATATAGCCGTAAAACATCAAACGTTTAAATAAAAAAGAAATGATTTTACTACAATATACGCAAAATATACATATTATGATTCAAACGTAACTTAGATAACGGTATTATGTTTTAAAAAATTATTTAGACATTATAAACAAATCGTATTATGCTAAAATTCCTATTATCTCATTAAGCAGTTGAATACAGTTGGTAAAAAAATTATTCAGATACGATTTTTTTATGCAAAAAAAAGGATTTTACTTATGTTGGAAGCTTCTGTATTGTCTTCTGACTCTAGGCTCTAGGCTAGGCTGCTAGGCTCTAATAAACTAATAAAAATTGTCAGACATCATCCATGAAAGGTATTGTCGATTTGTCTATCGGGTAACCATGTAATGTTCGGCGTAATCGAATCCAAGTATAAAATCGACGACTTCATTAAGTCGATGTACCGCGAGTTATTCATTATTGTTAGATCATAAATTACTTGGTAAACTTTATTTGACTATTGTTTTTCGTTGGAGCTCCATCAACTTTTCTTTTAATATTTAAAAAGGATATTAATTTGTTCTGTAAGTAATAACAGGCTAGAGGTAATTACAGCTAGATGCACGGAAGTGATGAAATCGTTTACCTGGTTCATTTTTAAAGTCATAACTTTATCTGGTTCTGATATAAAATTTTCTACTAGATCGTATTGCTTTCTCGGATTAATGAAAGACCACATACAAGAAGAGAAAATAGAGGAAAGGAATAAAAATCCAGCTTCTCTTAAGTTGTTCAAAGAGATATCATTTTCCACTGCAAATATTTACTAAGTTGAAATAAATATCAGTCTATGTTTGAGGTCAATGTGAAAAGAGACGTAGTTTATGTAAAGATTTTACCTTCATAACTATGTAATTCCTAATATGAAACCCACATTTTTATTAAAATTTGGTCTGTGTATCTTAAACATTCGCTGAAATTTACTTTGTGCCTGGAAACATGCAGGTACAGATGGTACAAAAACAAAATGAAAATATTATTGCTAATGTTTAGTTAGCTGAGTAAATTGCCTCTTAAATTGATTACTTCAATATAAAGTAAGTAAGTGCCAAACCTTTATCAGAATTTGCTTAAAATTAAAGTCTGCCCATCGCATTAACATTACATTACCGTCACATTTTCGTCGACAGCGACAGTGAAGTGCTTGGTAAAAGATTCGAACGTTGCCAAGCTTCACACGATGCAACGCCAAAAAAGCAATGGCTAGGTCTTTTTGAATTTGTGCACATATGTGATTAAAAGATGCATAGTTTTATTATATTATTTCAATATTAAAAATAACATGATCCGCAGGAAATTGTTTTTTTGTTTTTGCCAATAGTTGGAAGTGAAGTAAAAATCTCGTCATCTCTAGCGAAACGTAATTATATTCAACGGAGATTTTATCCATTGACTCCAGAAAATCATTACACATTGTTGTAAAAATGAGTTATGTTATTAAAGTATGTTGACAATAGTATCTCTCTCGTCGACTGTAAACAAATCGTTCCGTTCGTGTCAGAATCAAAATTCGCAGATGATTAGAAATTGAAGCATACTACATTCGCATAACTTATATAAGTGTGGAAACAATCGAACTTGATGATATAATCTTACGCGCTGTCGATCTAACGTAACTCTAATTTATCGGATTCAGTTCAAAAATTAAGACAAAATAATCGGTTTAATTTGCCTTTTGGTGTCGTAAATTAATATCATTATTTATACTTGGTGAAATTGATGGGTGCATCTTTGGGATGGAGTAGAGAAAAATATATTTTTTTATTTCCGAGATGAAACACTTACAAAAAATCGCCTTCTGATAATCTGATAATCGAGGAAATATTTTTGATTTAATTTTTAATTTAAAGTGCCCCTTGTATCATGCATATCAAAATTCTAAACAGATATTGTTCGCAGAATATTTGTAAATAATATAAATTAACTTAATGTAAATGAAAGTATAACTATAAAATTACGTATTAAAAAGTACTTGAAACCAACTTGAATAACATTAAACTGAAGCCAAATATAAGAGCTTTGTTAATTATGAAATTATTCTCAAGAATTTTTACTAATCCAAATTTGAAACTTATACGATTATGCTCAATAAACTTGTATCCTAATTTCTCATGTCACAAATTCAATACCAAATTTAGTTATAACAAATAATCTCATCACGCAAGCAATAAAAATAATTGAATTCTATTTCTAATACATTTTGCTCAGATGAAAATAAATTTTCTAGTCTGATTTATTATTATGAAACCTTTCTTGGAAACGTCGAATACTGAGATATATGACCAGCATAAATTACATGGCGACTTCTCGTCAATAAAAGTCTAGGTAGCATCAGGCCGCTGTCTGTCGGTTAACTTCCAAGTCGGACTTTATTTTTTTGTCAGAGCAATGATATGTGAGCCTTTTAAAAGCTTAGTTCAGCATTAATTCCAAAATTCAAATTATTCAATGGTTTACATAACACCACAATACAGGAAACTTATCATAAGGTGGAAAATTTGTTTTAAATTACGTATATTAAAATTCATTTTGAGCTCGTAAGTAAAACGTCTGAGCCTTGTATTTTTCTGAATCGTTAAATGTTTTGTGCGAAAAATAATTTATAATCAAAACTCCCAAAAAAGTACAAAAAATTTAAAGCGCTGTGACAGTCCAATTTGTAAATAATATTTAGTACCTTGATGCACTGATGGTGTCATTTGATTGTTTAAAAACTGATTTTAAGATTTAGTACTTTGTCGCACTGATGGTGTCATTTGATTGTTTAAAAACTGATTTTAACATTTAGTACTTTGTCGCTATGATGGTGTCATTTGATTGTTTAAAAACTGATTTTAATATTTAGTACCTTGTCGCACTGATGGTGTCATTTGATTGTTTAAAAACTGATTTTAACATTTAGTACTTTGTCGCACTGATGGTGTCATTTGATTGTTTAAAAACTGATTTTAATATTTAGTACCTTGTCGCACTGATGGTGTCATTTGATTGTTTAA
The DNA here is from genome assembly GCA_039881145.1 of Druceiella hillmani. Taxonomy (NCBI): domain Eukaryota; kingdom Metazoa; phylum Arthropoda; class Insecta; order Lepidoptera; family Hepialidae; genus Druceiella; species Druceiella hillmani. The sequence goes on along the minus strand of JAYKKI010000027.1, from coordinate 25,257,994 downwards.
AAACTGATTTTAATATTTAGTACCTTGTCGTACTGATGGTGTCATTTGATTGTTTAAAAACTGATATTAATATTTAGTACCTTGTCGCATTGATGGTGTCATTTAATTGTTTAAAAACTGATTTTAACTGAACGCGAAAAAACAGTTTTCAGTATTTTGTTGAAAAAACAGTTTTCAGTATTTTGTTTTCAGTATTTTGTTTATTTAAAAACTCAAACGTTAAGCGAAATATACTAAATATAAAGTCGGCCAAATTCCAATTGAATCTTTTGCCATGAGTATTCCATGGTAAAACACGAAATTGCCAATTTTTAGTTGTTACAATTTTTGTATACTTGGAATTTCGAAATATCTCTAAATTAATATGCTTTATTGAATAAATATAATTTGATTAAATACTTTCTTTGTTAAATTAGACAAGTACTGCTCATAACCAAATACGGCAATAACAAAGTGCTTAAAATAAAGATAAATGTAATGAAATGTACGTAATTAATTTTTATATATAATGAAAAAAAATAAGACTTGTGTTGAGATTTATCCAAATATTTATATGAAATTTTCGTCTTTTGCACTGCGTAAATTTATAATACCAATTTTATGGCTTTTTTAATTTTTTTTTATAACATAATCTACATTCACTTAGAAGTTTTTGTGAATAGATGGTTTTGCCAATATATTCAACCTGCATTTCAATATAATAATACTGACATAAGTCTATACTCTATTTAAAATGGAGAGATATTTTTTAAGACGTAATTGATATAAAAATAATTGCAATGATTTTCAGTAATTTTTAAACATGGAAGTATGACCATATTTTACCACTGAATCGAATGTTAATAATATGGATGATTTCCTGTATTTTGGTATATCTCGCTTTTAAATCTTGAACTCAGATTCTCAAGGAAACACACCGAAGCTTCGATGTGATCGCTCGAGAAAAACTGTGTATCCTTTTACCATTAATAGAAATAAAAAGAAAATTTTGAAGAGTAAATTTTCTTTGAAATTAATTGAATATAAATAGTTATGCGATGGTGAGTCTTACTTATACAAAAGTATGGACTAATACAACACCTACTCACTTGTAACTCGTGACTTTTAAACATTATCGCATTTTGTAACTATTTACATTCTTGTAGTTGTTATTATATCCAATTACAACAATAACAGTATTAAAACCAAGTAAACCTCACACAAAGACATTTTTAAATCCATTATTTAGTATTATCTACGTTTACAAAATTCCAAATTAATAGTTTTTAATTTTTCTATACTTTCTAGACTTTTGTAGAGATAATGTTAAAAAAATTAGGAGCTCGGGAAATGTCAGTTATAAGCAGATAAAGTGAAAAAACGTACTTACCGCAAATATTATTAATATAAATTTACACAAATATCACTATTCAATGCAGGATAATTAGATATTGATATAACGTTGACAAGATGGTCCTGCTAGGATTAAAGTAAATACAGACATAAATTTCAGAAAATCCTTTGCAATACGTATTTGTTTCACAGTTAATATATCGAAAGGGTATAGAATTTTGTTCGACGTCGGATAAATTCGATATTTTAACGAACATGTTCCATGTTTTCTTTATCAAATAAGCAAAAACTTTCCATGTTAGCAAATTATGTATGTTGTCAAATAATTTGAGCAAAATATTGTTTTGGACTTGGAATACGGAGTTTTTGATTTTCGGACGGGGAGACATATAAACAGGTATTACTAAAGTAATCTAGATTTGTATTTTAAGCATGGTATGAAATTTCCTTATTTTATGCAAGGATTTTTTTACAAGTGCTATTCCTGCTCACCATAAAACATTTCATTTATAAAAATAAGTATACGTTGATTCCTTAATTGCTTCTTCAGGTTGATTTCAGTTCCAATAACAATTCAGATTTTCTTCTTGTTTATTTAAAATGCACCAAATCGTCAAGTTAGGCTGTCTTTCCTATTCCATACATTATAATACTTATTATTCACAAAAAGCGTTACTTTCTTAGGGTTTCTTTATCTCACGTCTAACCAGGGAATATATTTCAACTAATGGTGCAGTCTATTATTATTACAGATAGTGTAAGGTAGTCAGGCCTTCAACTATGAAAAAAAATGTTAAAAACATTTTTCTACTTTATAGTTTTTAATTTTAAGATATCTAAATTATTTGTTGGGGACATAAGAAATTTTAGAGCTTATTTTATTTCCAACTTTATAGTGGATAATTTTTTAATAATTATTCATACACAAATTTCTACGGCACATTTTCTCCATGAACTAGAATCTCCTTATTAAATGAATTGAGAGTGTTGGAATAATTACCTTTCTTTTTGGCTTCGAGGTATTTGGGTAATAACAAAATTATTAGTGATAATAATTTTTCGATTATTTATTCACTAAAACTGAATTAAAGACAATTGATTTGAAATTCTAATAGGACCCCAATTACACTTTCAACTTTACCTTGGCACGTAATAAATATGTTCAAAATTTAAATAAAATAAATTCAATATTGATAAAACGTTTCTTTATATAGATGGTATCTTCCAGGAAAAAGGGTTAATGTTCGAATATCTGGCACTTTTGTGGAAGTAAAATCCTTATCCTTATATATTAGAGCATTAGACGCTTTCCAAAAGTCTATCCACAAAGAACTGAAGGCCACCGATTTGAACTTCCAATAGAAGCACTATTACACACACCTTTACTTCACACCTAGAAAAGCTGAAATGCAAAGAATGTGACATAAATATAACATTTACCGATTTAGTAATACGCAGACTTTACTATATTTGTGCAAATTATAGGCAAACGTTGTATATTACCATTTGCTTATCAAAAATTTTGTTTTTGATTTGAGACATCTCGATGCTGAAAGTTAACTCCTGTATTAAAAAAGTATAAACAATCGGCAGGTCTTAAGTGAGGAAAACGAGATAATACTGAAATTATTCGAATAAAATAAAGATTAATAGCTTCATAACAATATGCAAGATATAAAAATAATTGCACTGTATGGACTATGTATATTATATTGGCCGTTGATACAGTAAGACTCTAAAAATTTTTATGGAATTTTAATGTCATGATAAAAAACATTTATTACTAAGGAGTATATTAAAATTTCCAGGAAGCTATTAAAATACAGAGGCTAAATAAAATTAAAAACAAAAGAGATTGACAATTTACGTACTTGTTACGAATTAGATATTAAATTAATACAACCGAAAAAGCAACCTACACTACATTCAACCTTCAATTACTAATAGATAAACATCTACGGAAAAACAATTTATCTGACGTAGAAACTGAAAAGCTAAATCAAATGGACGAATAACAGAATAATCTAGAACAATGTTTAGGTTTGATAATAACCTTCTATACGAACGTCTGAAATATGATCCCTACTTAAATCCTCGTATACACATCAAATTATCTCTAAAGAACCCAATACATTAATGAAGGTTTTTCATCGTGCATACGTTGGATCGGGCAGATAATTTTCAGAAGGCCATAGAGTAAATTAAATTCAAAACTATAAATAAAGTCTTAACTTTCTCACTTGGTTGTTTATTGTAAAGCAGAAATCTTAACATTTACATCACTGCTTAATAAAGAATACTCATGAGTTCTCCAAGTAAGTTATTAACAGTACCGAATAAAGTGACTATATACATGGCACGAGAAGAAGGTCGCAATTCATCGACGAGGCTAGTACTTTAGAGGACTAAAAGTGTGTCGAAATGCGCAATACTTCTCGACTATCAAACTCCCAAAGACAAAAAAACTCATGTATGTGTGTGTGTGTGTGTATATATATATATATATATATATATATATATATATATATATAAGCTCTGAATCTGCAACATAACCTGTAGCAAGAAACTATTTAAAATATATTTCTCCCAAAACTTTTGTTTATAAAAATATACCCACACATAATTATCTTCATAGTCACTTGCAATGAAGTTGCTATACACATGTTGATTTCTATGTGAAATAACGTGATTACCTATAATTTTTAATTTAAGTAGACCCAAATATTTAAGGCCCATTTTAAGATATGTGGTTAAAAATTAGGTGAAAACATGACACACAGAACGTTACTAGTATATTCATTTTTATTTTGAAATGACACCTAGTTCAACAGATTCTGCGAGAAGGTGTTATTAAAATTTCACATTCACGTCATTCAATTATATCTTTCTGTACATTTTAATTACATAATTTTAAACTGTAATGATTCGTAATTATATTATAAGAGTCTCGTTTTTGACATTCAGTTACAGAGTACTAAAAATGATTTACTTTTGTGGTATTATTTATGTATGAATACCATCAGTTTAATTTTTAATGATGTAATATTTATTATGAAGTTTGCATCGTAATTTAGACCTGATGGTTTAGTCAAATGCAATGAGTTTCTTTCTCTAGAAAATCGATTCTGATTTTTTTTATATTATGAAATTGTTGTTTTGTCATCGATTCTTGATACGTGTGCAAACATTTTAAATAATTTGGACATCTAGAAGTAAGTGAAAATTTAATTTAAAAATTTCGTTATTTATTTTTTTCTTAAGAAATCATTATGTTGTCATAAGAACTATACACAATTGCTAAGTTTCATGATGATGCAACTATTGCAAATGCATGAAATTTAGTTTCGCCCATTCCATTATATAAGTAGTCATATAAAAATCGACGTAATAAAAAAGTGTTAAAAAATAAGTATAAATTCAGTCAAAAGATAGTTTTCTTATATTATACAATACTCGTTATTTTATGACATGCTACTTTTAACTAAAATTTAAAGAATACGCTACCACGGCATTAAAATATTATATTTATTATTTGCAACTAGCCTGCTTACAAGAGTGTAAGAAAATATGTTTATCTTAAATTAGAATTAGAGTCTTCTGGTAATTAATAGATATAAAAATGTCACCATTTCACAAGACCGTAATATAAGATTTATTTTACAAATTTCTAATATCTCTGTATTTTATAATATATTATCTACATCTGCTATTCCCAACAGGTGTGTGTTTATTTCTTACTTTTTTACATATTATTTAATACAAAAAAAGGATTTTTTACGTAGACAGCAAAATATATGAATACGAATAAAATGGAGATATTTCAATTACTTTTTATTTATTTTAAACACAATTTACAATATCAAGCCTAATAAATTTTAAAACGGCAACAAACTTATGAAAAATATAAACGTTACTTTGGTGAAAAATACACAAATATTTATTAATGAATAAGTAATTCAGAATCATTTTTATATTAATAAATATTTTGTTGCCTTCACTTCGAGCCTAAATTTAAACATATACTTATAAAAAAAATTAAAATCGATTGAATTTTAGCTATAAATTCGATTTCGACCGATAGAAAATCGATCTTATCGACAAATCGATCGATTCGGCAGAAAACCGATCTTATAGACAAACAATTTAATCACATATGTCTAATCAATCAGGTCCAAATTTCTCTTTAAACCTCATAGCATACATTGTTTTTCGTTAAAAATTATAATTGTGGTGCTTTTACATAAATAATATTCATCTCTAAGTAATATGAAACATAAGCAAAATGTGATATGAAAATGCCTACTGGAGTTACATATTTCCTTTGATCAGACTATTTTAACTGATAAAATGTTCATAATATTGCGCATGTAATTAAAAACGCCAGCACTTTAACTGAAGCGAAATTGAAGGTATTTGTAACGAGCCATTCATTTTTAAAGAACCAAAAAGGTAATTTAATTTTGGAACCATTGGATTATTACATTATTTTAAGAATTGGAGCTGTTTTTTATTGTCAAACGATATCGACACACTTCAAGAACATTTGATGATAAAGCCACATCCCCATCTAATATACAAACACGGCTGAATTAATCAGTCTTTTTAAAATTTTGGTCTACTTGCGTTAATAAATTAAAAAATATATGTAATTACGTTATTGTACATATTAACCAACACGAATATGGCAACTTTATTATAGTTCATCACAAAGATAACTAATTCACTTATAACTTGATCAAAAATTATAATGCGGTTTGTGTCTTGTTTTACCGCTAGGTACAAAGTGGCTAAATAAAAGCAAACCCATGGTTAAAGAACTCAAGTCAATTTTTTAAATTTACTTGGCTAGTTTTCTTTAAATATATCTGATGTAGAATAATCGTTTGTCCGACAATTTAGACCTTGCATTTATATTTTTCTCCAAATTTTATAGTTTTTTATGAAAGTAAACGATAAACTTTGAAGTGTTCACTTAATAGTCTCAAATTAACCTGTAGCTCTTTCTCAAAATTGGTACAGGAAATAAAAATGGTCATCGTCCAGATAATCTTGACCGTGCGTCCAAATGTTTATATTTTTTTCTGAAAATAAAAGCTAATCTTCAAGGTATTCTTTTGATGACCGCAAAGTAAGTTGTAACTGTTTCGCAAAGCTCTTTGGAGAAGACATCTGAAATGATTTATTCTAATAGTTCACCCACAGATTCCAACATATGTGGAATAAATTCGGTTTTGGCGGAAACTATAATATAATATAAAGAACATATGAAAATTGTTAAGTAACTTAATAATGATTATAATAATAATATTTATTCCCTAATTTAATTATTTACATAGGTATTTTTATACTACCACCCTTAGGTATTACGTTCTGCAAATGTATAACTACGGGTTAGTTACATAAAGGCCTGTACTACGCAAAACTTTCTCTTAACCATGTCGTCAGCCTAACGCCCGTGTGATCAGTCCGCCATCCTTCTTCAAGTTATTTCTGCCGTAATGAGACCTAATTTGTCCATCTGTGTACTGGCATTCTAATTATGATTTATATAGTGACTAACAATACTTCGACCGAATTTGAAATTGAAAAATTGTATTATGCACAAATCAGTCATGTCCGGGATATAATAGATAATGAATTCAATTATGTCCACATCAGCATAACCAATCGCAAGCTTAAATGAAATACATAACTCAAATACGACGCGACCACACCATATAAAACTGCCAAATGTTGAACTTGTAACCTTTGATGGCTCTTATGAATAATGGGTAGATTTCTATACAAATTTAAACGATTCATTCATGACCAACCGTGGCTCTCTGAATTTAAAAAAATTCCAAGTTTTTAAACTTGGAATTTTTCCGGTGGTATGAATCGTTTGAAATGTGTGAAATCGAATAATTGAAGCATAAAAGTATCCAAGGAAAATTATTTAGTTGCGTGGGAATCGGTGAAAGCCCGTTTCGATAACGAATGCGTAATCATATAAAATCAAATGTTTATATTACTAAAATTAATAACGATGACTAAAGAATCTGCAGTTAAATTAAGAAAGTTTCTAGATACAATTTTAACTCGCATACAATCTTTGGAATCATTAGGCGAACCCGTTGAGCTCATTATTAATTTGCATTCTCACATCAAAAATCTATGAGAACAATACACAGCATGGCAAAAGTCGATTCCAGGCACCGAAATGCACAAAATATGCAATTTCGCGTTTAAAGGAACGTCGGAAAATATTAAGAATGACGGCCATAAGCACAGATTTAAACCAAACAAAAAGTCATTCACATAAAAAACAAGTATTGACGACCACATAAAAAATTGGGACTGTATTATTTGTAAGAAAAATCTTAAAGTATATGCATTTAAAAAATTACAAAAGATGGATATAAATGAATACATTGAGAAAATCTAGGCAGCTAAAGCATGTTTAAATTGTTTAAATATTGGAGACCGTAGTAGTGAGTGCAAATGGTCAAGTTGTAGGGAATGCGGGAAAAAATGTAATGCATTAATGCATTACAATAAAGCGAATAACTACGATAATAAACAAAAATGAAAAAAATCGGAAATAGATAAACCTCCGGGAAGGTCAAACATAAAGGTACATAGTGCCATAGTGGATACGAAGTACCTATACGTTTCATTATCAGCAGCGTTAATTAACATAAAAGCAAGAAATGTTGAAATTATTCAAGCTTCAGTGTTAGTGGACAATGGATCACAATCGCATATAATCACGAAAAAACTGGCGGCTTAAACCAACTACAAACTCGTATGAAACATACAGTCAAAATAGAAATCCAATCAAAATTCAACAGTTACAGCGATATAGTAGAATTTTTAGTACTTCCGCGTATTTGTAACCATTTACCAAATGAATATATAGATAAACGTGTTCTCCAAATACCGCACAATACAAAACTCACCGATTCAAAATTTTATGAGCCGGGCGAAATTGATATATTACTCGGCGTCAAATAGGACAGGTGCGACTGTATAAAACAAAATTAGGCTGAATAAATTCTGGAAAAGTAGGAAACGATGAAATGTAAAAATAATAACTGCATGCTAACGTTTAACTCACTACACAAAAGCATACCAAAATTTTGGGAAATGGAGGAAGTAGAAAAGATGACATTTTGATCTGAGGAAGAATATCAAGCAGAAGAACATTTTAAACTCACCCGCCCCCCCCCCCATCGAGAAAATAGGTCAGGGCGATACATTATTCGTCATGAATCATATAAAAGCACCGAGAAACAATTCATTGCATTAGAGAAAAAACTCAAGAAACATCTAGAGTTAAAACACAATATATTAAAGGTATGCGTGAAGCTATCACACGAGGAACAATGAAACGTATCAATTCACATTAAATTAAACAACAGAATTTTTTCCTACCCCATCATCCCGTAATCAAAGAATCGAGCTCAACCACGAAAGTAGGAACTGTTTTTAATGCCTCATCAAAAACTAGTACGTGAATTTCTTTGAATGATTGCATAAAAGTCGGAGCCGTCGTTCAAAGTACAAGAAGCTTTGACATCATCGTCAGATATCGGAGATTTCAAATTTTTTTATTAACAAACATCGAAAAGATGTATAATGTTCTCCTCGGCGAACAGGATATGTATCACGATAGTTTTAATCAGTTGCGAATCGGCACCACATTCGGTTACACGTACACGTTCATTCGCGTTCTCAACATGCTCGGTTACACGTTCGTTCTACTATTAGCTGAGCATGAACGTTCAATATTTCTAACGGCCAGTGAAATTCTGAAACGCGACTGCTATGTAGACCATATAATGACAGGAACAGATACTATCAAAGACCCAAAAAACTTAAACAAAGAACTCATGGAGCTGACAAATGCGGGATGATATACTCTTAGAAAATGGACATCGGACAACACTGAGGTTGTAGAAACTATAAATGAACAACCTGCTGGCATCAATTTATTTACGGACATACATCTCAAATAAAAACGTTAGGCATTCATTGGAATCGAACAAAACGCCGAAATCACATATAAGGAGAAGCATGAGACGAATCTAAAACACACTAATCCTATCAAACATTGCGTGGATTTATGATCTCGATATTAGTTTGTGCTAAAATTATTATCCAAAAATTGTGGCAATGCAAAGCTGGATAGGGTGATTTATTACCTAAATTCAAACGAGCTTCCTGGACGACGATTTAACAACAATTATCGAATCTAAATAAAATGACATTTCCAAGAAAAGTTATAATAGTGAATGCTCAGTGCGTTACAACTCATGGATTCTATGTCACTAGTGAAAAGGTGTACGGAGCATGCATTTATGTGAGATCCGGATCCGGATCTATCCGAACCTATCCGGAAAAATTATTACAAATCTATTATGTTCAAAAAAATCGAATTTCCTCTCTATTTGGAACTATGTGCGGCATAATTACACTCAAAATTCGTAAAAGCTGTCTTGCCTGCTCATTGTCGAACAATTGACGAAATCTTTTTGTAGTCTGTTTTATCTATTGTTTTGCAATGAATTAATACGCAGCCATATTTACGTGTAAACAATGCAATCCAAACTTTTCAATGAAATCCTATAATGGGATCTACTGCGCGTGTCAGGAGTGTGAATTGTGATCCCTTTAACCTTTTAACCATGCATGTCACAGGTAAACAGCCATTACAACATTTGTTATGAAACAGGTAAACAGCCATTTTTGTTTAGTTAACGGAATTTTATCGAATAGACAACTCGCTATCGGGCTTTCAGAAACGATTTTGACAGGTTATCCGGTTAGATAGAAATATTGAATAGAAAAATCGGTACTGAATATATTTGGCGTTAATTTTGTAGAAATGCATTATTCACAATTAAATTAAACTACGCGATGTAGTATTATTTCTACTTTCTTTATTTTCTTTACCACTACCTAGGTTTCGTTGTATTACAACATCTTCAGGTGGGATATTAGCAAAGATCTTTGCAAAGAAAGTAAAGAAAGTAGAAATAATACTACATCACGTAGTTTCATTTAATTGTGAAAAAAATCGCTATAAATTTTTTGAAGAAACCGGCCATATGTCATTGAAAACGTCCTTTAAATATAAGTGACAATTTCTCTAAGACTTTAACAGTGCATTCGTACCCCTCTAACTTTCCAACACATATGTGAACACACTGAAAAATATTTAGCACAATGGCATTTAATAAGTACTTCAATGTAAAATTATTTCGATAAAACTACATTTATAAATTAAAGCGATATAAGCAATCAAGTTGTCGATTGTAGGCTTGTGAAAGCTGCAATAGGCAATATATTCACACAGCGAAAATAATATAAAGACTTTAATATAAAGTCATATGCATCATTTATTGTTATAATTTTAATAAATAGCTTAGTATATTAAGAATCCCCGAAATGAGGAATCTGTGTTTAATTAAAAAAAAATATAAGGCATTTTATGATCTACTCTGTCCTAAATTAAAACATTATAAATCATTCAAATATATTGGTAAGTTGTTAAGAAGATAAAAAAATATATAATAAGTATTTAAGATGAGATGATGGTAGGTAAGAATGTTGAAACATGAAAATACTTTAGAGTGAAAAATGTGCTTACGCTTTCAAATAATTTACTTTCTTAGTAATAATTACTTACGCAAGCACAGAAAAAGGCATCTCTTTGATGCTTTTTCTCTGAGACTTATCTCCAACTTCTTTATAAACAGAGTGAAATAGAAATAATTATTCAGCAAACATTACGGTCAGTCCTTATCGATAGTAAACACGATAAATTCCGAGATAACAATGTAACGTTGTCAAATCCCGTTATTGACAAAGAATATTCATGTCCAGCACAAAAGAAAAATTCGCTGACGACGGCGTAGAGTATTTCGTGTACATTTCTTTGAGCACAACTTAAATCAATTTCAACAAGTAACCGATAAGTGTCCTAACTATGATGAAATGCAATCAGATCCGTAAAGAAACTGATATCTTTGAGGGAAGGTCATTAACAAAATATTTAAAATTTTAATATCACTTATTCCATACAAAGACAAGAATAAATAGTCATTAAAATGTTTAGATTGGTTTTAGATTGGTTCGGGAAATAAGTGGCCAGTACTTATTGCCTATTTTATCACTTTGCCAAAATTACAAGTTGCTACATAATATGGTTTTCAAGGAAAACGACTGTGATACACAGATAGACAGATAGACTAAAGAGTGATGTCATAAGGACATAAATGTCGTGCAGGAAGGTCTAAATCTGAAGAAACTTTGAAGTTGTGACAGACGGAAAGACATACAAATGAACGAGTGGATGTGACCAAATTATAAGGACTCTTTATATCCTTAATGACAGACAAAAATTACAAGGTGAATATAAAACTTAAAAATATTTTCTCTTCTAAGTAAACTTATACAGGTGCAGTGGCAGATATCAATGTTTGAAAAATCGTAAAAAAAACTACACCTCTAATACAAAGCAGGTTTATTTTAACTTTATAACAACAAATGCGGATTTAATTTTTTAAAAACCACGTTTTCCAAATGGCGGCCATCGCGTCTGACACACTCTTCGAGTCTAGCACGCATGTTTTCAAAAACGCGTTTGTAGAGCGACTGGGGTATCCTACTGACTTCGGCTCGAATATTTTCTTTAAGTTGTGTCACAGTGCTCGGATTTGTTTTGTAAACAACGGATTTTAAGTATCCCCATAAGAAAAAGTCACATGGGCTTAAATCGGGTGACCTAGGTGGCCACGGTACGGTACCGTTTCGAGATATGTTTCTTTCTGGAATAATAATGACACATTAGCAGTGTGAGCTGTGGCCCCGTCCTGCTGGAACCATGTGTTTTGGTTGAAGGATGGACTATTCTGTAGTTCTACTCTGAAAAAGTCATTTAACATCTGGACATATCTCTCCGAATTCACAGTTACAGTTTGGCCACGTCGATTTTCAAAGAAATAAGGCCCTATGATTGCAGATGCAGACAAGGCACACCAGACTGTTACTTTAGGCTTACGTAAAGGCTCTTGATGCATTTGTCTTGGGTTGTGGACATCCCAGTAACAAAAGTTCTGCTTATTCACATATCCTCCAATGAGAAAGTGAGCTTCGTCACTAAAGCATATGTTGCCCATCCGGGTAGCAGTATGAAATCTCAACAACATCACCTCCGCGTAAGTTTTTCTTAATTCAAAGTCAGAATCGAGTAAATCTTGAACAATTTGAATTTTATATGGATGGAACTTGAGCTTTTTTGCATTATTACCTGTAAAGTTGATTTCGGAATTCCCAATATCGATAAACGTGTACGCAGTGATAAACGGGGATTTTCAACGATAGAAACCATAACACGCTCGACATTTTCATCCGTGGCTACCAATGGTGTAAGTCCTGGCCTGGACCTATTTAATGTTGATCCTGTAGCTCTGAACCTAATAATGTGACATTTTGGGAGGCATTATGTTTGCAGCTAAATTGAGATTTCAATAGCAACGGTAAATTATTATAATATGTTAAAGAAAAGATTCAGAAGAAGGACAAGCAAACAAGATGGATATTGATAAAAATAATACAAATATCAAGTTATTTTTCAATATCAAATTATATTCATTTTTCATCCGGAATTTACAATAAACAATATCTTTTTCAAATCAGCGATTTTATTAGGTTGGAAACTTATAAACCTGCCATCTCTGTACACAAATTTTCATCTTTTTGTATATAGTCAATATAATCAATAGTAATTTATATAAGCACCGTCGGTATCTAACACTTGCCAACAACGTGCAGGCAGAGCTAAAGTTCCGTCCTTGTAGAAATCTCTGGTGCTTTAACTGAAAAACCCGTGAAGTAAGATTTTGGTATGACTTTTGTCTTTAAATTTTCTGTCACGTAAATTATTAGAGAGAGCGAAACAGATCATAATTAGATGGCAAAAGATCTGGAGAGTATGGTGGGTGAAGTAGCATACTCCATCCAAGTAATTTTACAGTTAGCTTGAAAAAGTCCTCAATGAATAATTTCATTTTCATCCTTTACTATCATTAATTTTCGTGAAATGCATTAAAATCATACATTAACTCTGTGTGTTACCTAATTAACCAATCAGACATTATTTTGAAATCATGAAGATATTAAATCTTAGAAGGAAAGTCTCTGTGACCGTGACAAAACCATGCACACTGTAATTATAGACAAGGTAAATTTTATCGAAAATTCAGAAATTATTACATATCAATTCCGTGCAAAATCAGCACTTTTTTTCAACGATATGGTCAAGTATATAAATTCTTGTAAATATAAATACTCAATATAAATAGTCAAAAAAAAACAATAGCAATATTTTCGATGAAGGCATGGTATATTTCGAGAAGGATGATGCACATGCGCACGCGCGTACACGCGCACGCACATACATATGTACTTAAAGACATCTAATAAATAAATAATTAAACAGAATATGATATGTAAGTTGAGTAACTTACTTCACAAGAACCAATATAAGTTATTAGTTTTTGGAAATAGATATAAATATTAATAATACGAGAAACTTCAATTTTTCCATTTTTCTCGCACAACTCCACTTTTGGTATATAGTAATGTGTGTGCTCTATATATTTTCCACATCGTATGATAAATTAAACACAAAGATGCGCAGAAATTGATTTTGACCATCGGACTTTCTTGGAAAGTTATTAACTTCTCTCGATAGTCTGTTCAAGTCTCTCTCGAATATCTCTGTTATCAATAATGATAATTTATATTAAGCAATTATTTCATTGTTCCTAACGGCGTAATGATAAATTCAAGCAATAATTGATAATGTACAATACATAAAATATAAGCGATGGCTAAACTATTGTATGGATCATAGAATAATAATATATGATAAATTTATTTAACACGTGGTAATTTAACACAATATTAGAATCACAGACTTATAATAATAAATAAACTAACATAGGTAAAAGAGTGCGAGGTCTATAATAGCGACGTTATATGTTAGAAAGAAATAGCGAAATAAAGCTGTTAGAACCGTTTTTTGTGACCTAGGAGTTAGAACCGTCTTTTGGCACATGGAGTCACGCGAAAAATTGCGTACGATCTTTTGTCACGATTGTGCATTTATCCATTACTATGTTGTCAGAAAAGTGTTTACAAAACAATATTAACTTATTCTGTTATTATAGGATTACATATCGAAATAATTCAGACAAATGGTAATTTCACAGGTACTTTTTAAAGAATTGATATAGTACGTTTTGTACGTATTTTCAAAACACAGATAATTCTAATTTATGTATAATAATTAATACAAACAGATAATTCTAATTTATGTATAATAATTTATGGAATGAACGTATAAATATCATGATTTATCGAGTTTTTGTGTAATGATATTTATTTCAAGTTTAGGTTAGTATTATTTCAGAATCTATAATTCTGTGCATGAAATTAATTGGGCTTTGTATTTTTGAATGCAATTTTTTATCGACAGAAATTTAGGCATTGCTCTTTTTAGAGTTCTGTAGTAGCAAACGGGATCATTTTCTTTAATTTCATCATGTCTGTCAGCCGTCGATCTTCTGTACGTATATCAAAGCGAAAGTAGTTATATTACTTTTAAATATACTGGGATTATAGTTTTTTTTGTAGATTTATGCTTTTAGTCCGTTCTTGGAAACTTGAGTTAGATTTCTTTCATCTAACGAATCAATGAATGTTTTTAATTGTCTTTCAAAATGGAATTAAATATATTTAAGGTTGTAACGTTTCAAATATGATATGAAATAAATGAATAACTTCAAAATAAATATAATCAGCATTAATAAGTTTTTAAAACTTAACCGATTATAAACTATCAATGATATTAAATTTAATTTGAATTAAATAATGAATTTCATATGTTTTAAGATTATCCCGTAATATATTTAATTTTTTTTAAATAGGGAAATGATTTATTATTTAGTAAATAAATTTAAAAATTTCACTCGTTTTTTGAAAAAATAGATATTTTTCAAGACGATTAAAATAATATTTATTTTTATTGCTTTTAAAAATAATGGTACCTTAACTAAAGTAATTAACTCTTTTAAATTTGAAAATATTTATTTATCAAACGGTGATACACAGCATGAAACAAATTAAAATATTAATTAAACGAAAGAACCTTATAATGATAAAATAACTTAACTTTTATATCAAATTGTTTCATTTAACACACTCTTCTCGATGTAAATGAACTACTTAAAGAAAGCATTAATTGGTCTTTTGATCTGACTTAACTTTTTTAATTTTGAAATATTTGTTACTATAATTAAAATTATTTTGGGTCAGTTATATAGATTAACTAAACCTTTTAAAAATAAATATGTTTAAACTAAACAAAGGTTATTAATATCGTTGTCGATATTGAATATTTTTGGCGTTAATTTTGTCGAAATTCATTATTCACAATTAAATGAAACTACGTGATGTAGTATTATTTCTACTTTCTTTAATTTCTTTACCACGACCTAGGTTTCGTTGTATTACAACATCTTCAGGTGTGATATTAGCAAAGATCTTCTTCAATCTTTGCTAATATCCCACCTGAATCTTTGCTAATATCCCACCTGAAGATGTTGTAATACAACGAAACCTAGGACGTGGTAAAGAACTTAAAGAAAGTAGAAATAATACTACATCAGGTAGTTTCATTTAATTGTGAATCGTTGTCGATATTATTGAACACTACTCAACTTTCAATATCTTATATGTACGCACACAAAAACAATTCCATTTAGGTTACGCAGCATTTAAAACATAAGTGGACTATTTGACAAAATTATAATTAGAATAGTATCTAATTTACTCCATTTAAAAAAAATATATTTCTAAAGGGCAGCGAAAAACGTAAATTTGGGTTAAAAAGAAAAGTTAAAAAAAGATAAAAATATATATTGTTAAATGTGAGCCACTTTAATATACCCGAAGACGAACAATTTGATTTATTAGTTGCTAATTAAAAACTGAACAGATAACTGATTGAATGACTAATTAATACATTTGAGCACTGTTACCTGTAATCTCGGTTTTTTCAATCTATTCTATGAAAATGTCATAAGTTCATTTTAGTTTTTCCTTTGTTTATAAGAAATATCAACAAATACTTTTGTACCCCTCATTACCTGCATTTCTTCTCAGATCTTCACTCCGTCTCACATAAAAACAGGAAAAATAGATGCCGCAATCTTCAACACTTGCATTCTTATTTTTGCTTCCCTTCTTCTCATTGATTCTTTCATATAGGCTCTTCCATTTTTCTTACACATATTACACTTTTTTGAAATTGCCCTACTTAGGCATATCTTTCTTTTGCACAGCAAAACACGGAAAAATGCATGTTTCCCTTTTTCCGTGCAAAAGGAAATATCTTTGTGTTTTATTTCAAGTATCGTTAGTTTTATTGGAAAATCTTAATTTATTATTTCCCTGTGCTATTTCAAGCAACATTTTCTAAACCTCATTTCTGTAGTTTATTTTTGACTCCAACATAATATAAAGATGTAATTAAAATATATTTTATAAATATTGTAATAAAAATACTGAAACATTCATTTTTCCTAATTTAAACTGAAAATAAACTCAAAAGATATGCGTTTCAACTTTGCTTAAGAAATGGCATTTCCTCTTTATAATCTAATTTAGCTAAGTAATTGAATTTTTGTTCTTATATGGATTGTCTGAGATATAGAGATACAAATATTGCTATATTTCAAACTAAATATTTATATAAAACTAATCATAGTACGAACCAGACGACTGATGCACGAAGATTTTTCATTTAGGATGATTTTTCTTTCAAAGAAATTTACACTAGATGCCTATTTATGCTTATAAAAATTTAGTTAATTGATTATGACATTTGGAAAAAATGTAATACAGCACGTATTTGCAACAAGTCTATAACAATTATATTTTCCGCCACTTCTGTTTTATGAACTTGTCAAGACAATACGAGTTTTTTCACTAATATTTTAAACTCTACTTTTACCTTCCGAAGAATATTCCATTAGTGAAGATTCGTGTCTTTTTTTATTCTCCATCGAGTCCGGGTTTGATTTGAATTTACAACTGTATAATTATATGTAGTAGATTTTTAAATATAAATTTAAATATGAAAATATTTAGACTTTCGGGTAGATCCGAATAATAAATTTTCTTTTTCTTTTTAGAATTGTCTTGAAACATAACCTATATTTTTCTTCCATTCTCTGCTTTCTCTTTCTTATAGATGGAACATACTCGTTAAGCATATATATAATAAATAACAAGATGTTACCTATGATGACTTCGTCAGCGTAAAAATTGGTTTCTGGTGAATCTAGGCTTTTCATAGACGGAATGTTCAGTGATTACGTAAATTTTATATGTAGCTGATGCTTTTATGAAGGAGTTGTTTATTTATATAAAGTGGCGACAGCGCCTTCGGTGAAGATTTTTTTTGTGATTTGTTTGAAAATTATGTTCTGTTTTTGTAACGGAAACTGTATGTTAGTCTGTGAGGCTTTTTATTAGTGTGCAAAATTTAGTAAGGGTGGAGGAAATTTCTTGATATTTATTATATGACAAGCAAAGAAATAAAAATACTTCCACATTTAAAGTATAAGTAGTTATTTAAGAAAATGTTTTAACATTGTTTTGTTGAATTTGATTTGCAGTTTTATTTTCTGACATTAATAAGGTATTTACAATATTATATATATATATATATATATGCAGGTTGTTACATTTTTGATGTTTTGACTAACTTTAAACCACTAAATTTATAACGGAAATAGTTCATGTATTTTTGTCAGTAAATTTATATTGTACGCGGGTAATTTAATTTTACGGTGGTAAAATTACCCGCGTATAATATAAATTTACTGGGAAAAAAAAACGTAATGAAAGAACAGACGGTAAAAATACTGGAAAAATTTTCGCCGGGAATATACGCGGTGCGCAAAAGAAACATCGCGTGATTCTAGTTTACGACTTTTTCGTACTGGCATATTATGCTCTATTGTTCCGGTACACATTACATCAGATGTTGGTCGATAAAAAAACATTTTTATTTGTTCGACTCCATTGGTCGTTTTGACATAATTTTTGTTCTTTAAAGGAAATAAAACTTTATCATAATTAAAAAACGAATAATTTTTTTTTGGAAATACCTTCAGAACTTTTTTTTTCACTGACTCTATCGAGTATCTAAGAGTGTCGAAAATATTTTTCTGGGTCTTCCGCCCTCTGAATACTAACTTATTAATGAAGTATGTCTAAAATCGGAAATTCAGGATAACTGCATTTAATAACTATATCAAAAATCTATTATTTCCTAATAAATTAAGAAATATAGGTGGCCAATTTATTTGTCTTGTTTCACTAAAAGTTGTGATTGACAAAGTGCAATATTTACCTAATGAAAAATAATGGTATTAATCATAAATATTTGGCAATAAATATAATATAATATTAAAATTTTAAACTTTCTTATGTACATATCGGGTATAAAGCCCTCACAGTACCGGATCAAGTATTTCTCCTCGTAAATTAAAAAAAAATTGCTTTCAGTTTTTCAATAAAATACGCAGCTATAAATTGAAATATAAAAAATTCAAATTGTTAATAGAATAAAAATTATGCAAGAAGTATGAAAAAGGAAGCAATATACATGACTACGCTTCCGAGTATTTGTTTTTTTTAAATAATAACGTAAGCTCCGCAGAAGGCCACGCCTAGTAATTTTCCAGGATTTATGTCAAATCAAGTTCACAGAGTGAATAAGAACTCATTCGCCAACTAATGTTACTTTATCGCCAGTAAACACAATAAGTCCAGAAACGACAGTGTAACGCTACAAATCCCGCTACTAACAAAGAGGATTATACATGACGAGTAAGTAGCACATTATTCAGTGCTGAGAAATAACGTTTCATAACGATAAATAAAAAAAAATTGTATATATACATATATATATATATATATATATATATATTTTCTTTCTTTTTTTTTATACATGTCTTTAATTTTTCCTAATATAAATAATATAGAAGTTAGATGAAATAATGTTTCGACATTGATTTATGACTTGAAACTGTAATAATTTTGTATTATTGCTGTCTTGTAAGTGCTGTAAATCATACTTATAACTTTATATTCATTAATAATGAGAACATAATTCATTATTCAACCCATTGAAGGTTGCTTCAAAGCAACAAATTTAATTTATTTCTGTATTGGGAATAACTTAAACATGCTAAATGAAAAACAACCTCTAATAGGTGAATTGATTATAGCCATATTAGAATAGTATAAAATATGTTAGAAAGTAATGAACTTACTTTTAAGAGGAAGAAGATATAGGAATCAGATTGTAATATTAATTTATAAAATATATTCAATATAATTATTGATCGGAAATATTTAACTTTAAATATAATATCGGTAATATAATCGATCTATATTATTAAACCCGATTGGCTAAATAACTGATTGATTTACTTGCGAAAATATTTAGATTTTTAATTATACAGCGATACTGTAATAACAACGATACTGACAATCAGAAATAGTAGATAAAATAAATTTCACACATAAAACAATCAATAGAAAAAATAAATTTATTAAAATTTTGTATCATCCATAAACATTAAAGGTTAAATCCTAGGTTTTACTTGTAATTTGAAATAAATCGACTCATTCTGTACTTGTTTCAAACTGAAGGAGACCATGACAAAGGCAACATTTTATTAAAAAAGATATAGAATATCACTGAAATTTAACCATGTTAAATTTCAGTTATATTCTACATCGCTTTTTTTATTTGGAAAAGAGAACTGAAATTTAATAAATAAATTTAATACCTAATTTAATACTAACTTTTCGAGATTAATAAATTAATCTCGAAAATATAACTGAAATTTAACATAGTTAAATTTCAGTTATCTTTTCCAGATTCTGTTTGTATATGGTTAAAACATTTCTTATCACCGCTTATGTAATCCACTCACGGACTAAGTGTCGTTCTTTACAAACTTTATCCAAATTAGCTACTGAATAATAGACGAGCTTTAGTTATTCACACTTTTTATACATCCAAGCATTTGCTGCTATTTGTAATCTATGATTAATTATCAATTAGATTCTTCCGCAAGTAAGGGTCATATTCAAATATTCGAAAATATTTTTTCACTTGGTATTAAACATTTTTATTTTACGTACATAATAATTTTGGTTAAATGTTAACCGTTATATATTATTTCGTAATAAGGTAAGTATACATTTCATCTAATTAATATATATATATAGATAAAGTTAAAGGTGAAAAGAAATAAGAAAATAAAATAACCATGTTAAAAGGACAACTAATAAAAATCATCTACAATGGCTTATCTCAAAATTTTAATGGAAGCAATGAGCTTAATAGATCTAAATTGAACTAAACTTAACTACATTTAAATGCAATTTTATATAATTTTTTGCAAATTATATTCACTATAAATATATTTATTCCCATCTGTCTTCTGCTTAATTTTAAAGTGCATGTCGATCTGATTTCAGTTCTTTTTTATAGGTTTAAAAAATGTTATTTTTAAAAACATATCTTGATAGACGATGCATAAACTTAGAACGGAGCAAGTTTATTACTCTATTTTAAATTAGTAAAAGGTACTAAGTTACTTATAGAAGTGAAATTTATAATCATTATTAACATATAAAATTTTAAAATAATATATTCCCATTTTAAAATTGTATCTATGAATAAGATATTAATAATTATTTTGTTTATTCATTTCACTTCAAATATTTAACTACTATACCAACCAATTTCTATACATACAGACACACATATACACATATGTAAATATATTTATATATATATACATATACACACACACATATATCTACATATGTATATATATGTGTGCATGTGTTTCTATTTCTATTATATTACAATTTACAGCGGTAATAAAGATTGCCTTTGCAAATTCAAAAATAGATTCTCGGAAACAAAATTGAAAAGTTTTATGTAATCTTTCTTTATTTTCCTTAAACAATATTGTAATTGTTGCTTTTTAATCACTTATAACAATATTCACTTATTAATGTCAGCTCTTCACTCTTTCAAATGGTGTATATAACTAGTTTTTAATGTTAATTTTGGATATGAAATACAAATTCTCATGACATATTTCCGCTGCACACTTTTGGTAGAAAATATTTCTTTAGGTGCTATATCTGTAAAATATTTTCATTTCTATAGACTCCTTCGGGTCAAAACAAGTATAGGATCATTCATTTTGTTTCAAATGCCAAATAAAATTCTATTATCGTTCCTTTAATTCTTATGCGTGCCAGTTTTGTCAAATCCATTTCAAATGTGGACTATGCTTAAGCACAGTAGAAGCTATAAGGTCAATTTCTGCTTATCGGCATCGTTCTCATTAAATCTTCTTGCTGTTTGATTCAAAATCTAAATAATTTCATAAATAAATCAGCCAGTTGTTTAGCCAATCCCGTTTAAATATCAATTTTAAACATCGATATTATCTCTTAAAAGATGTTGTACTAGAATAAATTTACATTAAATTATAGTTATTTCAAAAAATATACATCTTTCCTCTACCCATATTGTAAAAAATAACAATTAATATTTTCAGATGTTACATTTGAAAAGCGTTGATATTTGGTAATATTTGATATTTGGTATTAATAACAATATTTTATGTTTTAAAAGTAATACAATTCTCGTGCGTTCCTCAACATAAAAATAAATTCATTATTTTCTAATAAATTTTTGTTATGTTTATTAGGTTATAATCCATTCATTTATTATAGATTACTTTGTAGTTTGCCATATAAAACCTGTAATACAGCATCAAACTAATATAAATTGCGTCTTTTGTTTAATGTAGCTGATTAGTAATTTGCCAATATCTAAAATTTTTGAAAAAAAATTATAGTTATTGCCTTTAAAGAAACTGTTCGACACATTGAATGATGAAAAATATTCTCATTATTAACGACCACAAGGTTACTTACTTTAAATCACACACACTGCCTTAAATCATTTGATTTAAGACAGTTCCCAGACTGCGAAGGGAAGAATAAGACACATAAATCAATGTCAAAATATTTTTTGGTTTAAATTCAATGTAAATTATGTTAGGTACAATGTACAAAAAAGAAGTAGTCGTTGCTAAGGACAGCTACACACATACATTTACGTATACCTATATATAAAGTTAGTTATTATATGCACCATATAGTGCATAGTGCGTATTGAACCTTATTACATAAGACGAGATTTATGAGATGAGGTGGTGACAATAATATATCTCTAAATGCAAGTATCGTAACGTATTTAAATGGTAACTCGGCACTATGCTAAGGACACTTATGCCCATAAATATGCATGTTTGATGAGCGATATATTTTATATGTTGTTTTGAATCATATAGCGTATGGTACAGCAGCGAGTGAATTTTTTTATTTACGTAATATTTTAATTTAAGTTTTACAAAATTTAACACAAATTAAAATTTGTTTAATTTGCCAATATACGATATAAAAATCTGTGCGACTCTCACTTAAGGTTTGAAAATGTAATTACTTTGCACGACACTAGCGTTATTTGATTCCTTAACTGATATGTAATTACATTTTAAGATATAATCTCTAGCGATTTTGAGTCTTAATGTTAAAAAAAAATTTAATGTGAACAAATCTAAATAAAGTTTATTTCACTTATCGTAAACAATTGTAATACTCGAAAATAGCGGATAGTTACTCAAATTACAATAAGGTAGAGCATTAAACGTTCTTATTCAATCATACAAATTGATAAATACATTCGTATTTATGTTTTATAAGCAAGTATGTAGGTACAATCTTTATACATTACGACAGAAAGAGTTTCTTTCAGCTAACTCGTCGATCTCAGCATTCAATCAACATAAATGGCATCTCTCGTTTTCAATCTAATGTAAAACGTAATACTTTTTTTCATTTTGGTTTATTCTTTAGAAACATTATTTCTTGACACTGAATTATGTGCTATTCGCACGACATGAATAATCTTTGCTGTCAATACGAACTTTGAAGCGTTACAATGTCGTTTCGGGATTTATTGTTTACTGGCGATAAAAGCTGGTTACACACATTTGCTGAGGAATGATTTCTTTTCCACACTCTTTACAGATCCAATATGATACAAGTTCTGGAAAACTAATAGTCCTGGGTTTTTCCTTGCTGACGCTAGATATTACTGAAAAAAATGTAGTTCGAAATGTATATAGATATCATTTTCGTCGAGAAAAATTGGCAATTTTGATATTTTTACTTTTGTTTTCCTTTTCAGCACTTTTCATATATTTCTTAACTTCTGCTTGTAGGTCTGAATCAGTTATAATATTATAATTTATAACTTCATAGAGAAACTAAAAACAAATTTATCGTAAGTCTTAAGTACGAATAGAACTATACGAAGACTTATAATAAAACGAGTATTTTTTTAGAGCTATGCCATGGTATTGGCTTTTTTTAAAAGTAGTTTTTGCCATTTATGTTTACATACGATTTCAAGCATATGTATCATTCAGAATTTAACAGGGAAAAATCATTATCGATATATACCTTGATATGTCGATATATATCTTGAATTCGTAAAAATCTCGTTTCTTTATAAAATATTTAATTAATACCTCTTATAATTTTCTGTAGCGATTTAATAAAGTTCACATATTAACTTATCATATAATTTTACTGAATTATTTAATGAAGTGCATGTAACTTTGTATACAAACTTATCACACACACTTATAATATGCAACAATGAAATTAAAAATAAAAATGAATTAAATTAAAAATAAAATGAATACCTATGTATAACATTTATCTTGTTATATATTAAACAATTTACTATTGTTAACGTGTTGTCGAATATATTTGTCTATTAAATAAGAAAACTGAGTACTGTAGACTTATATAAACATTACATTCACGAGAATCATAACAACAGTGCGAAAGCTCGCTTAGGAATATTCACAACATAAATCAAAATGTCACGTTGTGTTACGGACTTGCTCATCACTGTGCTTTCTGGCGTAAATCTATTACGCTAGTGTACCATAATATCAGCGCGCAGCCACTCGACAATATTTCTATAATTCCAAATCAAGGTCATATATTATTCTTATCTTCTGATACCTCCAAACCTTCTTAAACTAGAAAATTTCTAAATTTAACTATTGAATATATTTGGCGTTAATTTTGTAGAAATTAATCAATTATTCACAATTAAATGAAACTACGTGATGTAATATTATTTTTACTTTCTTTAAGTTCTTTACCACGACCTAGGTTTCGTTGTATTACAATATCTTCAGGTACCTACCTGACCTATAAGCAAAGATTCATCTCAAGAAAATCTTACCTTAATTTAACATAAATTTCAACCACATATTTTACACCAACCGCAAAATAAAAGCAATATTGTTATCGCATGATATTGGTATTGGCTAATTTTCTAAAGCGTAATTTCAAAGCCAAAACTGACGAAAAATATAAAAATTTTCAAGAAATATTCTAAAATTATCGAACTGTAAAGGTTTAAACTTAACATTTAGGCAAAAACGATAACAATGATTTGAAATGAATACATTTTAGAATAGTCAACTACCCTAATATTTCGAATAATAATACATCTTACGGTCTTGAGTGCGAGAAAATGTATAACAAACAGGAAACAAGAAATACATGTATGCAAAGTTTATTTATTCACGGTAACAATTTCAACTCTCAAGATACGTAGGGAAAAATTGCAGAATTAATTATTTAATATTGATTAAAATAACAACCCGGTTTATTAAAAAAACTACAGAAATTATAGTCTTTATCATCATCGTCTACTACGCGTCATGAAACCCTTTCAAGCCATCTAGGCGTGATTAAGCCGTCTAGGCGTATGCACCGCACACGTTCAGGACTCTCAATATTGTTTTACTGGCCAAAGTTTTGCCTACAAGTATTATAGAAATAAGTTAATATTTTAAAGATATCTCTTGCAAAGAATTCATATATCTATTCGTCAACAAAATGCTGTCGTGTTTGCTGCCATTATGCCATTTATAAAAAAATGGACAACCTTGTATTACTAAAATTATAAAGAAATACTTTATTTGATGGCTTAGACATCAGTACAAAATAGCGAATTTTCATTCTGTAAATAAATGTATCGAAAAGCAAAGGACACAACGCCAGATTGCGACTCGTTTAGTCGATCCATTTGGAATTTGAAGCTTAATTTTAGCAAGTCAGACAGGATAAGGCTTAACTATGTTGCAAACGGCCTAACAATTTTGACGAGAAGAAATTGGAGAATTGCGGCACTCGAGAAATTTCAATTAGGAAAACTAACTGGGGCGATTCTCACCTGTTTTGCTTTCTAATTCCGAACAAGAATACTGCAGTAAAAGTATAAACTGGCAGTGCATCGAATCGTTTCATAAAGTTTTTTGTATCTAAAATATCGTCTGTCCCTGGCATAGAGATGTAATATACAATAATTACAGCACCATGACGTGACAGCCGAATTACGTAATATTTGTATTTAGTAGAGAAAAATTGTAAAAAATGTGACTTTAATTGCTCACCGTGACATCGACATTAGAGAGGGATTAGCAGGTCATAGTCTCCGGCAACCAATCATCATTTTATATTCAAGTTTGAGGTACAAGATTTAAAATTAGAATTCGGTATATATTCTAAAATGCAGGTTGCTGGAATCGTTTCGTTTGGTTGGTAGAATCGTTTTCTTTTTGTAGTCGTTTCTAATCGAATATAAGGATCTTAATTGAGATTTGAATCAAACTTTTTAGGACTACATATATATATATATATATATATATATATATATATGTATGTATATATATATATATATATATCTATATATATATATATATATATATATAACTGACAGACAAACCGGTATTATAGTTATTTTATGATTAAATCCATTTTGTGATTGCATAAAGTTGGACAAAAAGACACGGTTCTGTATGTGTGTGTTTGCGTGTGTGCGTTTGTGCGTGTATGTTTAAGTTTTATCTTTATGACTATAGAAAATATTTTCTTATATTCGTTTCATGCGTACTGACTATGGTGCTACTATCTCTATCATGTCCAGTTTCCAAAGTGTCTATGTACCCTTTTTCTCTATTTGTTGATAATGTTGTCGAAAACTTTGCACTCAATTTCGTATTTAGGCGGACGATTTACAGATTAACATAAACAGATCCAAATGATTATGCGAGTCAAATGAGTACGACTACCACTTACATTTTCACAACGGATCTCCAAATGTTATGAAACTTTGCTTCGAAAATTCTATATAAAAATCACAAGCTTCAAGTTATCTTAATTGATTTTCTAAATTATTTTTTAATGACAAAAATGCTAAACAGACATCGTTGTCACAATTTGACATGAACTTTTTTCTGAGGACGTAGCAGAAAATTTTTAAAAATATTGTGAAGAAATATTTCTATTTCCTGTAATATGTTTGAGGATGTCGAAGAAAAATAGGTCTAAGGGAATATGAGACGTTGAAGGAAAATAGGCCTAAGGGCCTAGGGAGGAAATTCAAAAAGATACGACAGTCACCACTGTATTGCGATCTTACTAGAGACATCATCGATATTAATTTTTTATTACCACAACGGCAACTCGGGGAGAGGAAAAGATAATCGTTTCTTTCACTGTCATTCGTTCTGTTTGTAAATACTTGGGTAAGAGAAAAACCGTTACAAGAATTGTCGTAATTTCGAGTAATTTATATTTCATACAAAAAAGTTCTGAAAACTGTAATTGTCGCTGCTTACCATAAAAGTGGCTATGGCTTTTCTATTAGACACTTAATATTTCGTAAATGGGGTTTAAACATGGAAAACGGTATGACGAAAACTTTTTCCATTATATCTCGTTGATCTGTCTCTCTTTAAACAGGCAAGCTCTTCAAAACTTATAATATTTTTTCTATAAAGATTTTACTGCATATCAATTGAGATCCTATTGTTGGTACATCAACTTTATGATTTTCACGGAGAGAATAACGGACGCATGGATATAATGAAACTATACGAACTCATTATTTCCGATAAGGAACTTTGAAAACATTTCACTTAAGGAAATAAGGAACACAACAAGTGAGCCTGAAAGTCTTATTTCAGCCGAGGTATAAGATAATATTCTTGTTTTTATATAATTAAGAATATCAACCAGCTGCAATGTCTACCAGCCCCTTAGAGCTTAAGATGACTATTCGTCTCTTCTAAATTAAGGTTACACGTTACAGTAAAGTTTCTGGCTCCTCATTTTAATATAAATTAGTAAAACTATATGTGTGTGGGGTGCAAATCCTCTTAAAATTCCATTGTAAAATATATGTCACTTACGGCTTGAACCGGGTCTTTGAATTTATTTGACTGTCTTTTATTTTCTGTGTCAAGTGTTTGGAAAATTCACAGGATTAAAATGCTGTTAAATGGTAATTAAAAAGAATTTGTTGTACTATATATTTTTAGATTGTAGCCGATCTGTGGGTATTATTTTGCTAATTTATTGATATGAAAAAAATTAGGACGTAAGTAATTACTTTAAATTAGAACAGTAAATTAGTTATAATTTTTGCTTTAGACTGCATTTTCATTATTTTTGCAATTTTTTATATCTTGTATTTATAAATATTATTAATTTATATCTAGAGATTCGATGAAAAATGTTATCAACACCTTGAAATATATTTTTTAAATAATTAAAGGCTCGCTAATAATTCAATTTGGCTCTTCTTTTATGTAAATTTAGTACTAAATAGATGATGAAGATAACGTATAAGACATATATTTCATAAGAACTATTTATTGACTTTCTTTTCAAGAATATCCTTGAAAAAAAACAATTAGGTTAATCTTAGCGGTTCACACACACTTTTACCATATTTATAAAAATTAGCAATTTTGTGTGGTTTGTTCAAATGGAATTATTATTTTATGAAATTATATGTATTTTATATTTATTTCCATAAGACAAGTAATCTGTGAGCTAATTTTTATAACGATCAGCTAAATATTTGATCCAATAAAGTGGAACAAACAAACAAATTCATTTTTGCCTTTATTGCATTAGTTAGGATAAACTAGAAAAGACTGATAAAAAAATATTGAAATATACCTCCTGGTAGTATACATAACTTTTATGAATATATTAGAGATCCAATTTAAACCTTCTTTCCATATTACGAAACACTGACTTAAATTAAATTAGGTTAGAGTTACATACGAGTATATACCCACGTAATAATTAGCATATATTTGTTTACCTTACCCTTACATGTGCAACTTTATTCCGCCGACAATGATGCATCGAAGACAAAATATAAGTATAACTGTATGCTGGATTAAGTCGGGGGTTTGTAGTGAGTACCGTGGAAAACTGGTTGGTATACGTATACGGAAGCTTTTTTTTAATGTTTCTTTGTAAACAAAATTCTCAACCATTTTTGAGGGTACAGCCATTATAGAGAGTGACACTGAAGTAAGCTGCAGGATAAATTTAAATATAAGCACGCCAAGTAAAACCGATTGTAAGAAAACGGTCACATAACAAGTCAGTTTCTGCGAATTTGAGAGTTTTCCCTTGTGAGTTTTAAGAGGAAATTACGGTCTCCTGAATCCAAAAAGGAATTAAACGAAATCAATCAAATAATCGGCATAGACATTAATTCCCCAGAAACGGGTTCAGTTAAAATAGCAGCCTCTACTAGGTCAAGAAATAGAATTTTGGCGGCTTCAAATTCTTGCTGAATAATGAAAGTGTGCCCAGGTATCGTGCAAGATTATGGTTTAGAAAGCTCAACAAGGAAATATAATTATTTCTAATTTGAATTGATACTTCAACTCCACGATTTAATTTGAAACTAATCACAAAAGGTATCAATTATAAATTTCATTCCCCATCCTAAATTACGTACATGGATATTCGAAATGTCTTCTGGCATCACAAATTGTTATCATAATATCCCCGACGCTAAACAAAAAACGCTGTGCATAAGTGCCACGATACTGGACAAAATACGGCCTCTTCCGGTATAGGAGGTGCCTGCACTCAGCATTATTGGGGGATTCCGTTTTTATTCTGTCCATACTACCTTTTTATATCGATGAACATGGTCCGATATTGTAGAAATTTCATAACAGCGAATAATTTCAAAATATATCTAACAGTTCATATGATACGATGGAAGTTATAAATAAGAAAAATTATTGATTGATAATAAAAGAGCATTTTGTTAAATTATATAAATATCCTGTAAAATCTACGAAAGAACTTTCATGGAAAACACCTTCACAGTCTAATGGATCTAAAGACATAAACTTAAAATTCAAATGTGAAGTCAAAATATATTTCTTTCATTGCGATATTAAATACCTTACTATACTGCAATACTCAGAAATACTTAGAATGGGAACACATTACTGACGTTTATAATAAATAAATATCGTGATGGAATCTATAGATTATACAATAAAACTTTTACATAAAAATACAGTACGATAACATACAATATAGATTACAATGGATTTTGATTTCAGCCCATAGTTACATAGGTGACTTTACACTATTTGTGTTTAATAGATGCCGATAATTCCAAATGCCGACCATCAGTCATCACTTAATTTTATTATTGGACACAGTTTTATCACTAAGTTTTTGAGTTATTATGGTGAATATAAAGTTCTGTGTTTTGCTTTGAAATAATTAAGTTAGAAAATTTGTATCAATCGACTTATTGTTTTGCTGCACAGCATGTTTTTCTCTGATTATAATTTATTCTTTACGTAATAAAGTTCAGCAAAATATTTATAATCTGGCAACTATTTCGATATAACAAATAGCTTTTAATAATACCATAGAAATAAAAAATGTTCATTGATTAAAAGTTTCTTTATGTCTGGCATATTTTATTTATCTCAAAATGTCAGCTAAAAATTTTTAACCATCAAGTAAGCATCTATATATACAGAATTAGAAATATCATGAAGACCGACATAGACGATATACCTCTAACTCCTTGCAAAAAATGTTGTGCATGTTGGTTTCATTGGATGCGGTTTTATTAGATCACTTAAAATGCGGCTCTAATATTTTTGGGGCTTTACTATTTTAATTTAAACTTATACGTCCAAAGTAAATACTAAAATATAATCAATTCATTTTATATCGCTTATATAAATAATTGGAGACCAATCACAATCGTACGTACACAACATTTCCTTAATAAACATACAATTAAAATACAATTTTGAATTAATAAATCGAATATTCCAGAAATTCAATTTCTGGTGGTTTCTTGTTAAATGGAGCTGATTTTCTTTTATATGCAGAACTCACAAAAAATATTGGTAATAAAATACAAGAAATTCCTTTAATCATGCTTATCATTGATTAATGACATTCAATACTTGCAATATGAAATCTCTGGCTGTTTATTATTAAACTGGAGCAGATATTTGTTCTAACATCACTTTTTACGATTACTACTATTTTTCTATCGTTACTAAAATCACTGCTATTTAAGACTTGTTTCGTTGCAAATTCATCACCATTGAATGATGTTTAATATAAGTTTAGGTATATGCATGTGACGGCGTAATTGGTTAAGTGAAGTCTTATAATATAAACATGTCACTATATAAATACGACGGTAATTTTAATAATTAAATAACTATATCTAAATCCAAGAAAAACTGTTTACGATACAGTACCGAATATTTAAATATGGCTTGATATTAACAAATTATCGCCGATGTGGTTGTTATGGCGAAGAATATTTTTCAATGAGGCTGTAAAATAGTCTGGTCTGCAAGGGAATTTAACTAAAATATATGCTAAGAAAAAGGACAAAGGTTTAACTAAAAATATATTACACTAAAAATCAATATTTTAAACTGTTATCCACATCGAAACTTATTGCATCGTCCAAGCAAAATGATGACGGACTTCTTATATTTCACCGTCAATGGCAAAAGCGGGAAAACCACGCACAATTTGTAAAGAGTTTATTTTGCCGACAGCAGATGAAGTTATAAATACTGTTCACAATATAATAGCGTCAGATGTTATCAGGGAAATACATTTTACCAAATGATTCAGTACAAACAATATTTTATGAAAAGGGTGAAATTATTGTAAAAGTCAAATATAAAGGAAGAATGGCTGTTTACTACCGCAAATAAATATTTAAAGAGAAAGAAATCTTTATGCGTAATATTTTGGCAGCTTCTAGAGACAATAACCCGGTAACAATACGGTCCACAAGTATTTAATAGCGTATTTGAAACCAAAGTGTTAAATTTACTTGTAGTTCATTATATCTTTAATCGATAAAAGGATGCACAAATCTGAGCGATACGTCACTATATTACCTTAATAAATCATTCCTCAAAATTAGAACAAATTCGTTGAACAATAAATTGTTTAGTCAATTTTGAAACGAAATTGATGAAGATTTCAATCGCTTGTTGCTTCACATAGAAGTTGGCCCCTAAAACGTAATTTACTGTATTAAGTTTACAATATTTTCACTCCATTCTATACTCGATACTTATGAAACTATAAAGATACATGAAAATATAACTAGCAAAAATATAATAATAATTTTCTGCATTTTAGTATTTTTAGTCGTAAGTGAAAAAGAAAAACCGAACCTTAATGAAATCTTAAAAACCACATGAAGTAGACATTTTAAATTTCGATAGTAATATAAGATATAAACCCCACATATCCCAAGAGAGGAAATACAAAAATATCAATATGATAAATTTTAGGTACTGAATTTTATTTTTAAATGCTTTATATGGCATGGAACTAATTGAAAGAGCTAACTTTAGGGACCTCAAAAATATTTTTATAATAATTTTAGGAAGTATATCTTTAGAGATATATTCAAAAATATGCAAGAAATACTCCTTAGTTCCAAAAGAACCTAAAATCAAATTATGAAAAATGGTTTTCAGAAGCCTCTGCAAAGGCTGTAGGAAAACTAAAACGATGATTCTAGATGTCATAGTTTTTCAAATTTTCACCATCTTTTTACACCTCTCATAAATATAGCAGAAAATTTTTATGTTGTGAGAAACAATATTAGTAAAAAATATGATATAAATACTAAACACCCTTTAATATTTATAAGAACCTATATGTATACGAACACCTAGTACGAGTTCTGTTCATACTTGACAGATTGCTTTTATTTGTTTTAGTATTTATTGTTATTTATACTTTATAAACCAAATATTTACCTCTAGTTACTCTATTATACAAAGCTAATTATTAATTAATGTTGGAAACTTCTATTCATATGTGAAATTGTTTTTCATATAAGTGTATATATATATATATATATATATATATATATATATATATATATATATATGTGTGCAAACATATATACTTCTCTAAATGTTATCAATATTACAATATGAAACAATAAACAAACGTTTTTAGGTATTTAGGTTCATTTTTATAAACAATCATACTACTATTATTTTCTTTTGTAAATAATATAAAATTCCAATATTTTTCAATGACATTTTGACTTTTATTTTCTTTATTTCTAATTAAATATATTTATTATACAAAGTTGAGACTCAAAAATTAGGAAAGTTTTTAAAAGTTTTCTCTAACTCTAGCCCTAAAATTCCAAACATTCAAATAAACAAAGGATTAATTCTACTACAGTATACGCCAAATATACATATTATGATTCAAAAATAACATAGATAACGACATTATACTGCGAAAATATATTTAGACATTATAAACAATTCACATTATGGTGAAACTCCTATTAGCAGTAAAATATAGTTGGCAAATAAACAATTTGGACACCGTTGTGTTTTATACGCCGATATTGCAGAAAAATACATTTAGGTGAAAGCATTAAGTTTTTAGATTCGTGAAATATTTCTACTAACTAAACGTGAACTCAATTTTTAAATAGTGAAGATGGAAAATTTATAAGTGCGAGAGATAATTAAAAGGAATAGAAAAGAGAGCTGTTCACACAACCCCACGTCATATATAATAAATTCAATCGTTTTACTTTACTAGAAGCTTATGTGTTACCTGTTGATTAGCTTGACTAATAAATAATAGAAATTTTTCATGGATCACTCATGAAAGATATTTTCGATATGTTTTCTAGGTTGTTCGGCGTAATCGAAGCCAACTATGACATCGACTACTTCATTAAGTCGACGTCCTGGATGTAAGTATTCACTACTGTTAGATTGTAAAATTTTTGCTACACTTTATTTGACTACGGTATTCTGTAGCAGCTCACATCAACTTCCCTCATAATATGTAAAAAAGTACTAATTTGTTCCCTAAATAATAATAGGCTAGATGTACGGAAATAATGAAATCGTTTACCTGGTTTATTTTCAAAGTCATAAAATAAGGTTCAGATATAAAACTTTCTTTTAAATCGTATTGCTTTCTCCAAGATCTGTGAAACCACAACATATGAAAAGAGAAAATAGAGTAAAGGAATAAAAATTCAGCTTCTCTCAAGTTGTTCAAAGATATATCATTTTCCAAGGTAAATATTTATCTAGTTGAACTAAATATCCGTCTAAATCTGAGGTCAATGTGAAACGAGACGTAGTTTATGTGAAGGTTGTATGTTCATGACTACTAAATACTTAATAGGGAACCCATATTTGTATTATAACTTTGACCTTTGTATCTCAAACATTGGCTGAAATCTATTTTGTGCCTAGAAACACCCAGATACAGGTGGTATAAAGACAAAATAAAAATAGGTTGGCTAATGTTTAGTTACACTGCTTTTTCTATTGATTACTTCAGTAAAAGTAAATAAGTGTCAAATCATTATCAGAATTTGCTTAAGATTAAGATGTACCTTATCGTACTAACGATATATCACAGTCACATTTTCGTCAACAGCAACAGTGAAGTGTACTGTAAAAGATTCGAAAGTCGCCAAGCTTCACACGATGTGACGCCAAAAGTGCGGTAACTAACTCTTTTTGAATTTGTATATTCATATGATTAAAAGATGCATAGTTTTATTAAAAATTTATTTCAATATTAAACATGCCATCAGCCGGAAGTTGCTCTGTTTGTGTTTGTCTAAATCTGAAATAGAGTAAAGGAATACAAATTCAACTTCTCTTAAGTTGTTCAAAGAGATATCATTTTCCAAGGTAAACCAAGGTAAAAAGAAATCTGGTCGCCATCGATTTTAGAAAATCAATTTTCAATTTAAGTAAACACGCTCTCTCTTTTTGTTTGAAAACGAACCGTTCCAACCAACCGATTGTGTCAGTATCAGAATTCGAAGGTGATTAGAAATGATTAGAAAGTAAAGCATCCTACATTCACATAACTTATATAAGTATGAAAATAGTCGAACTTGATGATATAATCTTACTCATTGCTAATTTATCAGATTCAGTTCGAAAGTTGGGTCGAAATAATCGGTTTAATTTATCTTTTGGGGTTGTAAATTAGCTTCATTATTTATCCTTTGTGAAATTAATGGGTATGCCATTGGGATGGAGTAAAGAAAAATATTTTTTATCGATTCCCGAGATGGAATACTTACAAAAAATCGCCTTATGGCTTCATTTGATAATCGAAAAAAATATGTTTGATTTAATTTTAAATTTAAAAGTTCCCTTGTGTCATATTGAGCCCCGGGTGCTGTATACCACTAAGGTTGTAATCGCGAAAATGTGGATATTTGTTACATAATAAAACTTGGTTGTTTTAGTTCAGTAATGAATGTTTAGTGCTACAATTTATCAAAGATAACATTAGGTTGCGATGTTGTCATTGGGTCACAGACGAATTCCAGCGTCTTAATGGAAAAATCACGCGAAACATTCCTCTAGCAGAAAGCTAGTA
This sequence comes from Druceiella hillmani, assembly GCA_039881145.1. Taxonomy (NCBI): domain Eukaryota; kingdom Metazoa; phylum Arthropoda; class Insecta; order Lepidoptera; family Hepialidae; genus Druceiella; species Druceiella hillmani. Next base: position 25,222,618 of record JAYKKI010000027.1, on the reverse strand, counting down.
ATATATATTTTCAAGCTACATTAAGGGCGTGTACAAGATATTTCAAGTTTTCTATCACAATTATCGAATTTTAGACTACACATTGTTATCCATTCACGGAGCTATTCTTTTCTACATATAAAATAAAAATATAAATTTAATTATATTTGTATAATAATATAGAAATTATGTTATATGTAAATTCGGATATTATCTTGACAGTATAAATAACCAAAGACATTTTCTGTTCAAAAAACCTTAAAAAAATAATTTGCTTCGGGAACAATTTCTAATATCATGGCTGCACCATATTTTTTGGCCGATGTTATATCTTTCTCTTTTTCTTATTTTTTAGAAACTAGGATCAATCAAAATATATATTTTTTGAATCTTTTGCCGTGTAATTAAATATTGTTCCAAAGCAAGGCAATTTTTCTTAAATAAAAAGTATATTTATAGGGGAAAAAATAAAGCCTAACTTTCTTTCCGTTAGTTGTCAATGACTAGCAGGTATGCATACAAAAATTATACGCAAATATTGCTCGTAGATTATTTGTTATTAAGGTAAATGAACTTAAGGTAAAAGGGAGAGAAAGTTATTTGAAATCGACTTGAATTACTTTAAATCAAAGCCAAATATACGAGCTCTATTGAATATTAAATTATTCTAAAAAATTATTACTAATGTAAATTTGAAGGCCATAACATTGTATTCAAAAAGATAGTTTCCAAATTTTCTTCTCACATTTCAATACCAAATTTATTTATGACAAATAATCTCATTACGCAAGTCATAAAAAGTAATTGAATCCTATTTCTAATACATTTAGTTCAGATAAAAACAAATTTTCCTGCTTTATTTAAGAAGAAATTCGATGTTTATGTTTTCGATGTTTTACATAAATTATTATTTAAAAAAGCGTAACTTTCTTTTGCTTTTCTTACCTCACGTCTAACCAGGGAATATATTTTAACTAATGGTGTAGGCTGTTATTATTTCATATAGTGTAAGGTACTCAGGCCTTAAACTACGAAAAAAAATTTGTGAAAAATATTTCCAATTTTTTAGTTTTTAATTTTAAGATGTCTAGATTAGTTATTCTGCATAAGAGAACTTTTAGGGCTTACTTTGTTTATTTTATTTCCAACTTCCTAGGGAATTACTTTTTAATAATAATTGATTATATCTACTACACGTTTTCTCCACGAAATAGCATCTCATTATCAGTTACCGTACTGATTAAGCTGAGAGTGTTGGAATAATTACCTTTCTTTTTGGCCTTGACGTATTCGGTTAATAATAAAGTTATCAGTAATAATTAGTTTAACGATTATTTACTCACTAAACCTGAACTGAAGATTTCCTATTTGAATTTCTAGTAAGTGCACTTTCACACTTTCAACTTAACCTTCGCGCCTAATAAATATGTTCCAAATTTCAATGAAACACATTCAATATTGATAAAAATTTTCTTTAAATAGTGTTTTCACATATAGTGTTGGCACCTATGTGGAAGTAAAATCCATCTCCTTATCCTTATATATTAGAGTATTAGACGTCTCCCATAAATATGCCCGCAAAGCAATGAAAGCGTTTCCTTCACTCCTAATAAACATGTCCAAATTTAGAATAAAATATATTCAAAATTGATAACAATTTTTATCGTATGGCAAGTGTCTTCAAAGAAAAAAATTCATGTTCGGATATCTGGCACCTTTGTGGTATTAGAGTCCATCTCCTTGTCCTAATATATTAGAGAATTAGACGCCCGCCCCGTAAATCTATCTGCCAAGAACTGAATGTTATCAATTTTGGTCTTCCAATAGGAGCATTATTATAAATTCAACTTTTCCTTCACCCCTAATAAATGTATTCAAAATGAAACTAAAATATATTCAAAATTGATAAAAATTGTCTTTTATATCGTAAGTATCTTCAGAGAAAAATGATTCACATTCAGAGGTCTCTCACCTTTATGAAAGTAGTATCCATCTCCTTATCCTTATATATTAAAGCGAAGGACTGTATGCTATTAATTTGAACTTCCAATAGGAACACTATCACAGTTTTACGAGTACCTTTTCTTGCACGCCCAAAATAGCTGAAATGCAAAGAATGTGACACACATATAACATTTACCGATTTAGTTATATGTAGATATTACTTTATTTGTGCTAATTGTAAACAAAAGGTGCGTATTGCTATTTGCTTTTCTAAAATTTATAAAAATAGATTAACGAATTGTTTTGTTTGTAAAATGTTTCTTTCAATCTTTGCATTAAAAATTCATGCAATTTATACATATAATTAAAAGAAGCATACCTCGTATTTGAATTTCTAATAAGTGCATTATCTTAGTGGTTTCTAATAGGTGGTCTTAGGTGGGGAAAACAAAAATTTTCATAATCGATATGTTTGTGAAACTTTCATTTGTACTGCTCATAAAAAGTTGTAGATGCAATTTTTAATAAAAAAATCTGACCACAAATAATGTTAATGTTTAGTAATCGACAATTCCTCACGTTAACACAAATATAATTAAAAGAGTAATTATTTAAAAAAACGGAATTATTAGCTTCAGAGTAACATAACAAAAAATACCCTGTTTAAAATTTACATTTTATATAGTAGGACTGAAAATTATTATGGAATTTTAAACTCATGGTAAAAAATATCTACGAGTTTTAGTAAGAAGTATATTAAACATGTCCAGGCTATTAATACACAGAGGTGAAGGAAAGGCAATCTACGTACTTACTACAAATTTAACATGTTAAAAATCTAGACCATATTCACCCTTTAATTACCAACCGATGAAACTTTACGGCAAGATGACCCACATTATAGAGTCTAATTCACTAAATTATTCCAGAATAAGTTAGCTGAAACGAAATTGAAAAGCTAAATCAACGAGATGAATAATAGCATGAGTATAAGCATAGCATAAGTTGCAGATTGGAGACTAGTCTGTGATAAATTTAATTAATTTTGTTAAGTTACTAGACTCTAAATCTACAAAAAAAACCTATAACAAGAAACTATATAAAATGCATTTCCCCGAAAACTTTTGTTCATGAAAATTATACACATTATCTTTAGCTATAATTGGTGAATTGACATAAAATTTGAAATGATAATTTATGCCATAACAAGCCCTAAGACTTCTATAAAAATATTTCTCGGTTCCAAAATATTAAGGGGTGTTTCTGCTGTGTTGGATAATTTTTTTTATTCTTTTCACTTTTCTGTAAAAATTATGCTTCCAAAATTACATAGTGCAATTTCAGGCCAAAATCGTAAAACAGAAAAAATAAAAATGGTTTGATTTGATACCTAATGTTAAGCGTTTTCCTTTAATTAATACTGATGTGAGAAGAAAAATTGTTTATTCTTGGGAAAAAACCCCCCACGCGCTTACACTCAAATATTATACTCGATAACAAACATGGGTTTCATTAAAGAACTTACTAAACAAGCTGAGAAAACATTTTCGAAAATATTTTTTTTGCTTTTTAGGGCAGAATTTTTTAAAAGCTTTTATTTTAGTGTTTAAAACTATTAACTGATTCTTTCTTTTTTTAAATATAATATTTCTTGTTTTAAGAATATTTTTTGCGATTCATGAAATTATTGAATTGTCATTTTTTCTTGATACGTGTGCAAAATTTTAAATAATTCGGACACCTGGAATTGGATGAAAATTTGATTAAGCGATTCCATTATTTTTTCTTTAATCCTTTTTTTAATTCAAATTTTTTCATGAAATTACTATTTTGTTATCGATTCTCGATAAATGTGCAAAATTGTAAATAATTCGGACATCTGGAAGTAGGTGAAAATTTTATTTAAAAATTCCAATATTTTTAGCCTTTTTTTGTTTGAATACTAAATAATTTTATTCTTAATTTTATGAAATTATTATATTATCTTAAGAACTCACACGACTAACAAGTTTTATGATGATGCAACAATTAGAAACGAGTGAAGTCAGTATAAATTTAACCAAAAGTTAATTTTCTTATATTCATTTCCTTACACTTGATATTTCATTGTATTAGACGCGCTATTTTCAACTAAAATTCATGTTTCATTTATTAAAAAAAATACGGCAATAGAAAAAGCCAAGGGGCATTAAAACATTATATTAATTATTCGGGACTAACTTGCTGAATACGAGGGTGTACAAAAATTTGTTTATCTGAAATTGGAATTAAGGTCCTCTGGTAATTAACAGACACAAAAATATATTATTATTTCACAAGATCGTAATTTAAGAATTATTTTACAAATTTTTGATGTCTTTATAATATGTAATATATTATCTATATCTGTTATTCCTAAAAGGTGTATATACATTTCTATTTTTGTGCTTATTTTATAAAAGAAAAAAAAACACTTTAAGTGTAGCACACACGTTTTATACAAAGATAGCAAAAGCAATGAGTAAGAATAAAAGAGGGAATATTTTAATTACCATTTAAGTACTTAATGTACAATTTATACTACCCCAACCAAACTTTTGAAAAATTTTAACGTTACTTTGATAAAATATAAACCAATATTTATAACTGCCTCATTCAGAACCAAATTTCTGTTAACAAATATTTTCTCTCCTTCATTTCGAGCCTAAATTTTTACACCTAGTTATAAAAAAAATCAATTGGATTTTGGCCATAACTTTTCAAATCAATCTTTAGTTTGTAAAGTTTGATAGGATGTATAGTATTGTGTGTCACATTAATAAAAACAGGTCCAAATTTCAATTCAAACCTCATAACACATTCTTTATCGTTAAAAATTATAATGGTAGTGCTACATAAATAATATTCATCTCTTTATAAGAAAGTGCTCACTGCATACATATTTTCTTTGGTTCGACTGGTTTAACTGATAAAAAGTTTATAATACTGCGCGTGTAATTTATTACGCCAACAATTTAACTGCAGCGACATGGAAGGTATTTGTAACGTGCCATTTATCTTTAAAGAACTTAAAAAGTAATTTAATGTAGGAACTGTTGAAACATTATTTTAAAAATTGGAGCTAATTGTTATTGTCAAACGATTTCGATATACTTCGAGAAAATTTAATGATGAAACCACATCCCGAGCCAACATTGTTGAATTAGTCAAAGTCTACCTACACTTATAATTTTTCGGTCTGCTTGCATTAATAAATTAAAAAAACATAGGTAATCACGTTATTGCATATAGTAAGCAACACGAATATGATAACTTTATTGCAGGAGACTTATATAACTTGGTGAATTTATGCGCTTTGTGTCTAGCTAGGTACAAACTGGCTAAGTAACAGCCAATACATGGTTAAAGAATACTCAGTTAATGCGGGTTTTGTACGTATTTGGTTAGTTTTCTTTAAATATTTCTTATCATTCATAAACAATTTAATTGACAAAGTGCAAGGTCTAGATTTTCAGACAAGTGCTCATTCGTCCGATAATTTGGACCTTGCACTTTGACAATAATATTTTTTTAAGAAAATAAACGATACACTTTGAAGTATTCACTTAATAACCGCAAATGAAATTAAAGTTGTTTCCCGAAATTCGCAAAGGAAATAAAAATAGCCATCGTCTAGATAAACTTGACCTTGCGTACTGAAATTTATTTTCTTTTCTTAAAATAAATAATAAACTGTGAAGTTATTCACTTGATAATCGTAAATTAAACTGTAGTCCTTTATAAAAATTGGCAAAGGAAATAAAAATAGTAATCATCCAGATAATCTAGACCATTCGTTGGGATATTTAAATTTTTTCCTGAAAATAAAAGATAACATTCAAGGTATTCATTTGATGGCCGCAACTTAAGTCGTAATTGTTTCGCAAAGGTATGTGGAGCAGATATCCAAAAGGAGTCAATATAATGGTTCACGCAGAGATTTCCAACAGATATAGAATCAGTCGATTTTAAGGGAGACTAAAATTAAATATAAAAAAAGGAATAATAACATTTGTAAGTAACCTAATAATTATTATAACAAAAACCTTTCTTCCTTAAATTAATTATTTACATAGGTGTTTTTTATACTAAAATATTTGCGTATTCTGCGACTATATATTAATAAAATATGAGCCCACTATGCGTTAGTTCGTTGCACTACAATTTTTCGTGCACTACGTTCTTTTTTTTTACCTACAGGCCTCTTCTAGTTTCGTCTATTTTATTCTGTATTTCGAAAATTTCCATCCAGTTTTTACTCACCTTCTTAACATTATCATCTACCTAACGTCTGCATGGTCAGTCCGCAATGCTTCTTCAAGTTATTCCTGCCATACTAAGACCTAAATTGTTCATCGATAATCCAATATTTTATACTATAATCTTGTATGGGCGGTTCATTTTAATTTCAGTTTTGTACAATAATGGCGGACGTCACATTGGTCTTCTTCCGAATATTTTTTTTTTTCTTCTTCAAATGGAATATCCAATGTAAAATATAAATTTTCATAATATGCAATATTCAGTATTACCCTTCCTAAATATATAACATTTAAATTTGGGTAAATATCTAAAAAATATATTTACGTCGTAAATTGTTACTATGATTAAAGTGATAAAATACGGTAAACAAATGCTATTGATATTCAATATCATCCATAAAAGAAAAAGTGATAACATTTCTTTAATGGTAATTTCAATTTGGCTATAAAATTAAAAATTTTCTCAAGAATGAGTTTCTGAAACGATGTTTTGGATAAAATATATCAATTTTCATGCGACAGTAACAAAGAGAATAATAAACCCCACAAAAGTGTCTCGCTTTTTAATGAACATATTTTTCAAATAAATAGTTTATATAAAATACACAATATTTTTTTGGGAAATAGTTCTAAATTTCTCCCATTTTATGAATTTCTATCCACAAAGCCCTACCTCAATTTTAGTAATATATTGAAATTTGCACTATGCTAATTGCTTGATTATCATATAATAGTCAATCAGTGAACCCAGTGAGATGGTTTCTTACTCTTTTGTTTTGAGATATTATCTAGTTAAAATGATCAAAGTGAGAAAGAAAATTCACTAGCAAAAACCTAATTTAATTCTATAATATAGTTTTAATAATTTCAGTCGATGCGGACATTACATGTCCGTGTTGTTATAGTTTTGATAGCTCCGTGATAGGAAAAATAACTTAGCATCCTAATGCTCCTTTCGCCGACTCCAATAATATTTTTTTTTTAATTATACCTGAAACAGTTTTAAATTTGGTGACCGTTTTGAACATTTTATATCATCAGATCTAATATTATTAGTTCAGTTTCCTTCAGATCTTGTTTTTGTGGAAACTATGTTCTATTAAGTCAATTGCGCGTTCAAATTCTGATGGTGTTCGGAAGTATAGCCAATAAATATAGACTTATTATTCTCTATTTTAATCAAAATGTATTAAGTTTCCATAACTTTTTCAAACTGTAACAAAATATGTCTGCTAGTAATTCATAATCGTATAATGTCGTACAAAATAGAAAAAAACAGAACCATCATAAAATCACTCCCTTTCCCGTTTGTCTCTTCGTCTGTTTGTCTCTCAGTCTATCACAAATGGAGAGACAGACAGACGAAGAGACTGCGTAATCAAATATAAGAAGCCGCATATAACATAAAAATATTAATTTAAACATTTTCGTAAAGGATTAATAAAGCACGCTCCAAATTTTTCATCACGTAGGATACGACAATAAAGATCAACTTAAAATATTCCTATTTATTTTAAATTTGATGGTTCCAAAGATATTACTGAAATTGTCCATATAAATTCACTTAGAAATCGTTTGATGTAATAAACCATAAAAACCCACATATATCTCAAGAGACAGCATTCATATTTGTTCATATGTGGAATTTTAGAAGATTCTAATATAATAATCAATATTTTTTTAAAATTTTTTATTGAAAGATTATAAGAATATACAAACTATACATTTTTGAATTTCGCCTTAGATAATCTTAGGGATATTGCTGAAAATTTTTGTACTACTTTCCTTTCAGCCTATACATACGAAATTGCCAAGACCAAAATTATGAAAAAAACCGTTACTGGAAGTTTACCGGGAAACAAAACGATGATTCAAATTTTATGCGATATATTAATATGGTGAAAAATAATATTATTTTGAGTACATAGTTAATAGAAATAGTATATGCCCTGAAAAAGAAATACCTTTAAATTGTTTTTGAAGATATTAGTACTCCCCATATATCAAACTAAGGGATGATTTTTTTTTGGAGTAAACAGTTTGGATTGCTTTGTTAACGACGCATCAGTAATGTGAACCAAATTGTTCAGTGATATCTTTCGCTAAGACCTCCTAAGCATGACAGAAGTTGGTCAATTCTCCTTTTGCCATATTATTCCTCTAACGTTCTAATCGTGCATGTAAAAACCTTTAAACTTTTTAAGATAACGACTGTTATTAAGTCATTCAAAGCAATATTATTTCGGTAAACTGTGTCAATAAGTTAAAGGTATGCAAGCAAACAAATTATATTTTTATGCCTTTACGTGTTATAGATAATATGTACATAATGAAAAATTAAATAAGCGTATACAAATAATATATCGGAAATGTGCTCTTAAATGTTCAAAAGTTTTATATGTACCGAAGCATGTACGGAACCCTCATATTGCGATTCTGCTTGTAATTAACAGGTTTTATTTTATATCAGCCATATCACACCTTCTTCGTAAAAATTGTAAATTTCTTGCCTCACCGTATATCGCGCAATTCATTGTGGAACACGTTGTGTTAGTGATTATAAAAACAAAAATGCAATAATCATTATAACACTACCATTGACTCCATGGTCTGAAAAATTACATTAACCGTAATTTTGAATACAGCAACATAAATTTTTCAAGACTTGATTTTCACAGAATCCAAATATCCTTCATCCTTACTTGTAGCAAGAAATTTTTAGTTCTACGTGTTTACGTAGTTAATTCGAAATATTTATGAAGTAATGATTTTAACAGATGTTCTCACTAAAACGAAACTATGACGATGATGTCATGTCACTTTCAATTTAAGATAAATTGTGAATAACGAATTCAATTTATGAATAACGAATTCAACTGCAAGAAATAATGTTAATTGATTATTTTCAAATACCCCCTCACACATCGGAATTGGGTTTATTTTTTTTTTGCGGAACCCATTAGGTCATTAAAAACTTCTTTTAAACATAATTGATAATTTCTCCAAACCTTACCAGTGCATTCTTACCTCTGTAACTTTCCAACATATGTATCAATCTTTAGAAAAATATTGAACGCAACGTAAAATTATTTCGATATATTTGCATTTATAAATTAAAGCGATATAAGCAATCAAGCTGTTGGTTTTATGTCTGTGAAAGATACATTAGGCAATATATTCATAGAGCGAAAAATAATATAAATTATTTAATATAAATTTATATGCATCATTTACTATTATAATTGAATATGTTGCTAAGTATATAAGAAATCACCGTAGTGCAAATTCTATTCGTAATTAACAGTAAAATGTGCGGTATTTTATGATCTATAACTATCCTAAAGTGAAATATTGCAAATCATTCAGATATATTGGTAAGTTGTTACAAAAGAAAAAAAAATATGATAAGTATATAAAATGAGATGATTGAAAGTAAGAACATTGAAATCTGAATTGGGGTAAATCTAACAGGGTGAAATAGAATTTATTTCTCAGCAAACATTACGGCCAGACCTTGTCAATAGTAAACACGATAAATCCCCAGACAACAATGCAACGCTATGAAATCCCTATATTGACAAAAATTATTCATATCAAGCACGTGGGACATTATCCAGTGCTTAGAAATAATGTTTTCTAAACAATAAACGAAACTAAACAATACATTTATGTATATGTGAATCATCCTTCAATCCATTAGTCTGAAAATGAGAGATGTCATTTATATTGATCGAATGTGAGATCGACGACCGAGCTGAGCAAAACTCTTTATTTGACAGCATATACAAAGACAATATATTACAAGATTGTATACGTATGTATGTAAATAAATTTATAATAATTTGTATTGTTTATTATATTGTTGTTAAATAAATATATAATGTAAGATAATGCGATTTCTATTTGTATTTGACAGATTTTTTTATATATTCTTCCGGTTATTAACTTTCAGAATATAATTTTTTTATGTAACTTTTGACTACGGGTCACACAGCGAAGTGCAGATTCGATTCTCGGCCGCTCGTTCAGCGTGACTGGATTGGTTTTCTGGTTGACTGTAAGGATTGCTCCAATAGCAATAAGTTCGCCATATGTATCAACTGTATACATTGAAGTACATAAATAACGACGATCAGTTATATAACCAATACATAAAACTTTGAAATTCTCGAATACAAAACCGTGTAATTGCGATTCCTTTTGATTCCAGAAAATTTACTTTACGGCAAATACAAAGAACACGTGATAATAATTTTAAAACATCTCGCTTTTTAATGAACGTTTAAAATTTGAATGAATCTCGGATTACCTCTGAGACGGGAGTTGAATAGAGACATGAAAATGGATCTTTCAACAGTTAATCTTTTTAATCCTGGATTAAGCATGATTACATCACTCGTTACTAAATAATATATGAGTAGGTTCATAATATTCAAGTCTATCACAATCATTTATGTGTTGTCAGATTTTGAATACTTCAGTAAAATTGTCCTTGTTATATTTACACACTGCCTCATTTAGGATTTACACCCTGCCTCATTTGGTCATGTATTCAGTATTCGACGTTTCCGAGAAAGGTTTCATAGTAATAAATCAGACTAGAAAATTAGTTTTCATCTGAAAAAAAATGTATTAAAAATAGGATTCAATTATTTTTATTGCTTGCGTGATGAGATTATTTGTCATAACTAAATTTCGCATTGAATTTGTGAAATGAGAAATTAAGAAACAAGTTTATTGAACATAATCTTATATGTTTAATTTGCGTTAGTAATAATTCTTTAGAATAATTTCATAATTACCAAGGCTTTTAGTTTAAAGTTATTCAAGTCGGTTTCATGTATCTTTTAATACGTAATTATATATCTATACTTTCTTTTATTTTAAGTTAATTTATGTTAATTACAAATATTCTACGAGTAACATTTGTTTAATATTTTGGTATCCATACCTGCTAGTTATTATCAACTAACGGAAAGAAAGTTAGATTTGTTTTTCTCTTCCTGATATATTTTTATCTAAGAAAAATTGCCTTGATTTGAAATAAAAATTAATCATACAACAAGGGACTAGAAAATTAAATATTGTGATTGATGTCATTTTACAAATATAAGATACTGGTTAAAAATATGATACAGCCTTGATATTAGAAAATTTAATTGAAGCTAATTTTTTTAAATGTTTTTTGAACAGAAAATATCTTTGGGTATTTATACTCTAAAGTATAATATCCGAATTTACATACACACACATACACACACACACACACACACACACACACACATATACACACACATATACACACACACACACACATATATATATATATGTATATATATATATATACAAGTATGTATAACATAATTTCTGTATTATTATACAGATTTAGCACAATTTATATTTTGACGTTATATGTTAAGAGAAATAGCTCTGTGAATAGATAAAAATGTGTAGTGGAAAAAAATTCTATTATCGTGATGGAATACTTGAAATATCTTATAGACTTGTCTAATAATAGAAAATACATTTAAAACTTCAGATTTAGAGACGCCCTTAATGCCATATAGCTTGAAAATATGTATTACTAACTGTTTGCTGGGGGAACGTTTCGCCTGGTTTTTATATTTAAAGCGGCAGAATTTGTCTATGACCCAATGGCAACATCGCAAACTAATGGTATCTTTCATAAATTGTATCACTAAACATTAATTACTGAACAAAATACTAAGTTTTATTTTGCTGGAATATTGTTATATCTTGAGTTAATTGTAACCAATATTATATTTTGAATCACAAAATATGTCCGTGCCAAGTTCCATGAAAATCTGTTGTGCTGCATTCGCGTGTTTCAATAAAAATCCAAATATACTATTCGCGACATTAATATTACGCTCGTGTGAAAGCGCGAATAATGCATACCCTATTTGGTAGTGATTTATTGCTTGGTTGCAAAGTTGTTAGATAACAAACATCTAAACTTTCGCGATTACAATTAGTGGTATGCAACACCAGGGGCTCCTAATGAAACTAGGGGCACTTTTAAATTTAAAATGAAATCAAATATATTTCTCCGATTATCAAATGAGTCCATAAGGTGTTTTATTATTTCATCTCGGAAATCGAAAAAAATATTTTTCTTTACTCCACCCCAATAGTGTGCCCATTCATTTCACAAAGGATAAATAATGAAGCTAATTTACAACACCAAAAGACAAATTAAACCGATTATTTCGACCCAACTTTCGAACTGAATCTGATAAATTGGCAACGCGTAAGATTATACCGTCAAGTTTGACTGTTTCTATACTTATATAAGTTATGTTAGTACAGATGCTCTTCTTCGAATTTTGATACTGACACAATCGGTTGGTTGGAACGATTTGTTTTGAATTGAAGAGAGAGATACTGCTATCAACATACTTTAATAACCGAACTTCTTCTTACAGCAATGTGTAAAATACGAGAATCAGCAAAATTCAAAGATGTTTACTCCAATTGAAAGTTGATTTTCTTGAAAGTTGAAATCAATTAATAAAATCTTCGTTGAATATAATTACGTTTTGTTGGCGACGACGAGATTTTTACTACACTTCCAACTATCGACGAACACAAACAGAATAATTTCCTGCGGATTGCATGTTTAATATTGAAATAAATTTGTAATAAAACTCTGCATTTTTTAATCATATGAGTATGAAAATTTAAAAAGCGTTAGGGACAGCACTTTCGGCTTTGCATCGTGTGAAGCTTGATGACGTTCTATTCTTTCACGAAGCACTTCATTGTCTCTGTTGACAAAAATGTGACGGAAATATGTTGTTAGTACAATGAGCAGACCTTAAATTTAACCAACTTCTGAAAATGATTTGACACTTATTTATTTTATATTGAAGTAATCAATTGAAGAAGCAATTTATTCAGCTACAGACTAAACATTAGCAATAATATTTGTATTTTGTTTTTGTACCACCTGTATCTTGGTGTTCCCAGGCACAAAGTAGATATCAGCGAAAGTTTGATATAAACAGATCAAATTTATAATAAACATGTGGGTTTTCTATTAAGCGTTTGGTAGTTATGAACATACAACCTTCACATAAACTACGTCTCTTTTCCCATTTAGGCTGATATTTATATCAAATAGGTAAATATTTGCAATGAAAAATTATATCTTTTTGAACAATTTAAGAGACGCTGGATTTTTATTTCTTTCCTCTATTTTCCCTTTTCGTATATTGTGGTCTTTTATTGCTCCGAGAAAGCAATATGATATAGCAGAAAATTCTATATCCGAACCTTATTTTATGACTTTAAAAATGAACCAGGTAATCGATTTCATTACTTCCATACATCTAGCTGTAATTACCTCTAGCCTGTTATTTCTTACGGAAAAAAATAATATTATTTTTAAATATTATAGGGAAAGTTGATGTGAGCTGCTACAGAATACCGTAGTCAAATAAAATATAGCAAGAAGTTTATGATCTAACAGTAGTGAATATTTACTTGCGGTACGTCGACTTATTGAAGCTGTCGATTTCATAATTGGATTCGATTACGCTGAACATTTCATGGTCACATGGTGGACATATCAAAAATGTCTTTCATGGGTGATGTTTAAAATTTTCTATTAATTTATTAGAGCCAAGTGAGTCAGAATACCATACAGAAAATTCCAATATAAGTAAAAATATTTTTCGACATATAAAAAAAAATCAACTTACTTGAATTATTTGTTTTCGACTGCTCAATCAGTTAATAGGAATTTCACTATCATATGAATTGTTTATAATACCTAAATAATTGTTTCCAACATGATGCTGTTATCTAAGTCGCTTTTGAATAATAAAATGTAATTTTTTCGTATATTGTAGTAGAATTTTTTTTTTATTTAAACGTTTGGAGTTTTACGGCTATGTTTTTCAAACTTTCAAAAAGCCTCAATCTTGTAAAATAAATATATTTAATTAGAAATAAAGAAAATGAAAGTCGAAATATCATTTAAAAACATAGTATATTGTAGTATTTACAAAAGAAAATAATTTTAGGATGGCAGTTCACAAAAATGTACATAACTAAATAATTTGTTTCTTTTTTCATATTGTAATATTGACAAAATTTAGAGAAGTATTAATGTTTGCAGACATATATCAAAAACAAATTCACATATAGATCTACGGTTCTAACCTTAATAGATAATTAATATTTTAGTTCCTGGTGCAATAGAGTAACTAGAGGAATTTATTAGGTTTATAAAGTTTTAATTAATAATAAATACTAGAACAGATAAAAGCAATCTGTCAAGCATTAAAGAACTCTTACTAGGACTGTTAGTATACATATAGGTTCTAATAAACATTTAAGAGTGCTTAGTATTTATATTCTATTCTTTACAAATATTATTTTTCACAACGTAAATATTTCTGAATACATTTATGACAGGGGAAAAAAGATGGTGCAAATTTGAAAAAAATTATGACATCTAGAATCATTGCTATAGTTTTTCTAGAGCTTTTACGTAGGCTTCTAAAACCCCATTTTTCATAATATTATGTTGATTAGAATTGGAATTAAGGTATATTTTTTTGCATATTCTTTCGTATATCTCTCAAGCTTTACTTCCCAGAAGTAGAACAAAACACATTTATGAGGTCCTAAAAATTAGCCCTTTCAATTGGTTCTTTATACCATATATAGCATTTAAAAACAAAATCAGTACTTAATTTGTTCCACCTAAAATTTATCATATTGATATTTTTGTGTTTTATCTCTTGAGATATGTGGGTTTAATATGTCTTCTTACTATCGAAATTCAAAGTTTCTACATCATGTAATTTTTGAGATATAATTAAGTTTCGGATTTTGTTTTTCATGTACAGTATTCCAAAAATACTAAAATGATGTAAAATTATTTTAGTTTGTAAGATAATTTATGAACAAAATATAAAAGAGAGAAGTTTTTTATTACACGTTGAATAAATATACGACCAATAAAAAATGGCCATCTGGCGATAAATCATAGCACGATAAAATAAATTTAAACTCTCACCACATCAATAAAATTATGAGGCATACTTTGGATTCTAAGTAATTAAAGCTTATATGTTTTTATTGCGATAATTGAAGCAAAATCCTAATCCTAACCCTGTGATGTAATTAACAACGAAATGTGTGAAAATAATATTACCATATTCAATCAAGAGTTATTGATTATTTTTAATTTGTAAGCTATAACAGAAAGTGTAAGCTTAAATATTAAAACGTAAGGCTGTCTGATAAAATTCATATAATAGTGATATTTTTGAATAACTATGAGTAAAACATAGCCAAAATATAAAATGTTTCTTCTGATAAATCTAGTCTTAGATCAAAAAGGGAAATACATTTTTCGTATAAATCGTTATTTTTACCATGAATTTGTTCAACTGTATTCTTTCAATTCGAAAGTTTAATAAGTACTAAAAAACATAATTGTCATTAAAATTTGACGTGCTCTGTTTATAAATGTACAAAACATACACACCACTTTTTCCAGGAATTAGAGACATATTACCTATGTCAGTCTTCATAATATTTCTTATTCTGTATATATGGATGATTCCTTGGTTGTTGAAAACTTTTAGTTGAAATTTTGATATAAATAAAATATGCAAGACTTAAAAAAACGTTAAATCAATGAATATTTTTTATTTCTGTAGTATTATTAAAAGCAATTTGTCACATCAAAATAGTTGCTAGATTATTAAACTTTTGCTGAACTTTGTTACGTAAAGAATAAATTACAATCAGAGTAAAATATTCTGTGCAGAAAAACAATAAGTTGATTGATACAAATTTTCTAACTTAATTACTTCAAAGCAAAACACAGAACTTTATATTCACTATAATATTTCAAAAACTTAGTGATAAAACTGGGTCCAAAAATAAAATTAACTGATGGTCGGCATTTGGAATCATCGGCATCTATTAAACACAAATAGTCAAATGTAAAGTTACCTCTGTAACTATGGACTGAAATCAAAATCCAATGTAATCTATATTGTATGTTATCGTACCGTATTTTTATGTTAAAGTTTTATTGTATCATCTATGGATTCCGTCAGAACATTTATTTATTACAAACGTCAGTAATAATGTGTTCCCATTCTAAGTATTTCTAAATATTGCAGTATAGTAAGGTATTTAATATCGCAATGAAAGAAAGATATTTTGACTTCGCATTTGAACTCTTTGTTTTTAAGTTTATTTCTTTAGATTCGTTAGACTGTGAAGGTATTTTTTATGAAGGTTCTTCCGTAGATTTTACAGGAAGTTTAAATAATTTAACAAAACGCTCTAATTAAATCTAATAAAATAAAAATATGTAATTATTGCGTGGATATATACGTAACTCTAACGCAATTTAAGTTAGGTTAGTATTTCATAATTTGGAAGAAGGTTTAAATTATATCTCCAATATTACCATAAAAGTTATGCATACTACCAGGAGGTATATTTAAATATTTTTTTTACATCAATAATTTCTAGTATATCCCAAATAATGCAATAAAGGCAAAAATGAATTTGTTTGTTTGTTCTACTTTATAGGGTCAACTACATTGCTGATCGTTATGAAAATTAGCTAATTTTATATAAATATGGTAAAATTACGTTAATGCATAGAATAATCTTTAGTCACCTCTAAGAATAATCTTTAGACCTCTGAGATTGATTTATTTGTTTTTTTTTCAAGGATATCCTGGAAAAGGAAGTCAATAATTAGTGCTTATAAGATATATAGACTATGTATAATTACAATATCTTACTTCGTCATTTAAGTAGAACTAAAGTAATATAAAAGAAGAGACAAACTGAACTATTAACAAACCTTTAACTTCTTAAACAAATATATTTCAAGGTGTTGATAAAATTTCATTATCAAACTCCTAGTTCTCAATATTATAAATATATCCAGATATAAATTAATAATATTTATAAATATAAATTAATAATATTTATATATGCAAGACAGAAAAATTGCAAAAATAATGAAAATGTAATTTAAAGAAAAAATTATGAGTAATATACTATTCTAATTTCAAGTAATTACTTATGTTCTAATTTTTTTCATAATATCAGTAAATTAGCAAAAGAATACCAATAGATTAGCTACGATCTGAAAATATGATACTGATAAAATAATAAATTACGATACGCCACTGTTATATAACTTAAGTTATTTGCAAGTAGTTAACGAAGAACAAGCAGATTTCCTTTTAACTTTTTTAAATGAACCACTCATATTACTTCCATTGCCACCTAACTGCGGAACTGAAATTTTAGATGACACAATTAAATCCTTTGTAATTAACATTTAACATCGTTGTAATTATTTGAATTTCCCAAATACAGAAAATTAAATGCAGCCAAATACATTCAAAAGTCCGTTTCAAGCCGTAAGTGACAAATATTTTACAACGAAGTTTTAAGATGTTTGCATCTCACAAAACATATAATTTTATTACTTGATATTAAAAAGCGGAGACAGAAACTTTACTGTAACGTATAAACTTAATTTAGAAGAGACGGATTTCCATCTTAAGCTCTAAGGGGCTGGTAGACCTTAAAGCTGGTTGAATATATTAGTTACACACAAACAAGAATATTATCTTATACCTCGGCTGAAATAACAAGGCTTTCAAGCTCATTTGTTGTGTTCCTTATTTCCTTAAATGAAATATTTTCAGTTTCTTATTGAAATAAGATGTTCGTATAGTTTCATAATACCCATGCGCCCGTTCTTCTCTCCATGAAAACCATAAAGTTTCCATAGTCTTAGCATGAAATACTATAGTCTTTGCGAGTAGCTGTTTCATAATAGAATCTCAATTAAAAGGCAATAAATTTTTTATAAAAAATATTTTAAGTTTTGAAGAGCTTGCCTGTTTAAAGAGAGATAAATCGACGAGATATAAAGGATAAAGTTTTCATTTACCGTTTTCCATTTATAAACCCCATTTGCAAAATTTAAGTGTCCAACGGAGAAGCCATAGCTATTTTCATAGTGAGCAGTGAAAATGAAACTTTTCAGAACTTTTATATATGAAATATAAATTATTCGAAAGTCCAATAATTCTTGTAACGGTTTCTCTCTTACTCAAGTAGAACGAACGAAAGTGAAAGAAACTAATATCTTTTCCTCTCCCCGCTAACTTTACCTCTTCTCCGAGTTGCCGTCGTTGTACCCATAAAAATTAATATCGATTACGTCTCTAGTAAGCTCGCCGTGCAGCGGTGTCTATCACATCTCTGTGAATTTCCTCCTCGATATTTTAATTTTTCAGATATGCGGTCGAAAAATCGGAAAAAAGTCTAGATTTTTAAATTTTATTAGAATTTCCAATTATATTTTTTCAATTTACTTGGATCAACAATTTGAAGGGATACATACAATATTAGAACCCTACTTTGTTAATATAACGACACGCACTTGGCCAATTTTTTTCTGCAATAGAATAAATTGTTCATTACGGTGTGGAGATCAAGAATATAAGTTGAAAGTTAGATGTCATTTTCTGTAAATCCTTACAAGATTACATAGGTGTATATTGTCATAGAAGTCTTACTCGGAAAAGGTTCGATACCTTAAAAAAACATTTAAATTTCAAACTTTTGAAAGTGCTAAACACAAAGTTATACCAGTAACAATGATTTAAAACTTCATTTAAAGTTTTTGGAAACAATATAACACAATGCTCAAAAATAATCAGGATCAAAAATAATCGTTATTATGCTCACTAATATTAATAATTAATAGTTTCTTATGCCAGTTGCAAGTCATCATCTGAAAAATCTTTATTTTTATCGGAAACTAAATTTTGATAATACATAATATATCCGTTTAGATGAATTACTTTATTAGAATTCTTTTCAACTGAATTTCATTATTTTGACTATTTAGTCCAAAACGTATTAATAAATATTAATACTGCACTTTTAAATCAGTAATAATAAACAGTAGGCAATGGAAGTCAAATTTTCTTTAAATGATTATTTTATTTGAAAAGAATTATAAAATTTAAAATAACTAAAAGTTGAAAGTATATATTATTTATGCAATTCCAAAATAGAAAAAAAAAGAATTAAAATATTGTAATAAATTAAATAGAATACATAAAGTTCGAAAAAATTACAACACGTATTAATAAAAAATGAAGCATGATTAAAACAGAAAACTGGAAAGGGATTACCAAAGGAAACACTTTTACAGATTACCACCAAATGCATTGATCGTCAGTGGGTTTTGGATGCCAGAATATTATTTATTTCGAAGTGTGGTGGTATAAACATTGAAGAAAAATTTGTAAGAAGATATATCCTGTTTTATAATAATAAGAGTTAGCCCATTTTGGTTAGTTAGTGAAATTCGGGGGAAAGTAATGCATACATGAAGATAGTGTGGATCAATCCATAGACGACGATGTATCACTTTATAAAGCCTAGTTACAGAGGGTAATTTTTTATGTTGAAATATAAGTATTCATTGGCAAGAAGCATTTCTTTCTAACAATAAACAGAAACGAAGAAGATGTTTACCTGAATGTAGAATATTGCTTATTCGAACGATTGAACTAAGAATGAAATGAAGATCTTGTTATAAAGCCGAGTATAGTATTATGTTTTTAATTTATATCTGCTGGTTTCATAGAGGAATAACGAATAAAAATAAGAATTATAAAATATAATGAAAAAAAAAACCAAGTGCGAGTCGTAACCAACAGGACAATCGAGGGTCCGGTATCGTAGACGTTTAATTATCTTATTTAATTTTGCGGCTAACTAAGAATAATTGATTTTTATCCACGGTGACAAAACAATTATCAAGATTTTATAGAATATATTAGGTTCGTCAAGTATTATAAACTTCAAGCACATCGTATTATTTTTGTTAAGTCGATTGTGAGGGTTATCAAATTAAACAAATATTTGAAATATTTTGACTTTTTAATTTGGAAATGAGGGGTGTGGAGAGATTATACCTTCTTGCATACATCTTTACTAACAGTAAAAAAGCAAGGCAGCTAAAATAAAAAAGATTGCGCCAATGTAATTGTGCTAAAATAAAAAAAGATTGCATTTCTACGAGTTTTTAATTTTTCTTTATATATATTTCGCTCTCTAAAGGTTGAATTTTGAAAAGCTTGCCTAGTGGTAGGGAATATTTGTGTGATATTACAATCTAGAGCTAGTGGTTTGAATTTTCTGTTAAATACTGTTGTACCTTAGCCAATCAATTAATAGTTAACGTTACGATACTGTGAAATATGTATTATAATAAAAATACGCCGAAATTACAAAGGCGATGTTTTGTTATTTGGCTATAGAAATGTGAAAAACAATCTGAATACATTGTATGGTTGTCATACTACTTAGTGAGGAAGAGGAAAATCTGAAAATAATGGTACATCTAGGTCTACGACAATTCAGCATAAATAATTAAATAATTAATTTAGAAAATCATTTACGATAACTTGAAGTTTACTGGGGTTTGTATATAGACCCATTTTTGAAGCAAAGTTTCATAACATTTGGAGATCCGTGGTAAAAGTACAAGGGGTAGTCGTAATCATTTGACTCGCATAATCATTTGGGTCGGTTTATGTAAATTTGTATATCATCGGCCTAAATACGATGTTGAGTGCAAAGTTTTTGACAACATTATAAAAGAATAGAGAAAAATGGTACAGAGTCCGTAGTAGCTACATAGTCGGTACACTTGAAATGAGTATCAGAAATTTAAAAACATGTTTTTCATTTATAAAAGTAAAAGTTAAACATGTTACACACGTATACACCATGCATACACGTACACACACGCCTGTTTTTTGTCTAACTTTATAAAATAACTATAATACCGGGTTGTACCTTAAATTCCCTCCAGTTTTCGCAACTTTATTTTAAGTCAGCCTAATCCATTAAAAGGCATGTATAGTTCGAAAAATTTGATTCAAATCCAGAAATTACTATAAAAAAGACAATTGGCAAACGAAAGGATTCTACCAACCTGCATTTTAGAATACTTACCGAATTCTAATTTCAAATCTTGGACCTCAAACTTGAATATAAAATGATGATTGGTTGCCGGAGACTAAGAACTACAAATACCCTCATAATATTGATGCCAATTTTTTTTTAAATTTTGTCTACCAAATATAAATATTACGTAATTCGAATGTCAGTTTTTCTCTTATGTACGTAGAAAGCCCCGGGGCATAACAGACTATTATTTTTTCTGCTCACTTCTAAGCTGCCCTCATGGTATCCGTCATGGTGCTGTAATTATTATAAATGATATCCCAATTCGAAGGCCAGATGATATTTTGGAAACGAAAAACTTTGTCAGTGAGACGAATCTATGCAATGTTACTATATACTTTTACTACAGTAGCCTTGTTCAGAATTAGACAACAAAAGAGGTGAGAATCGCCCCAGTTAGTTTTCCCCATGAAAATTTGTCGAGTGCCTTATTTCTCCAATTTCTTCCCCTCAAAATTGTTAGGTCGTTCGCAACATAGTTAAGTCTTACCCTTAACTGACTTGCTAAAATTTAGTTTATCGCTTCAAATTCCAAATGGACCCACTAACCGAGTCGCAATTTGGCGTCCTGTCCTTCATTGCTTTTCGATACATTTATTTACAGAATAAGAATTCGCTGTTATGTACTAATGTCTAAGCTATCAAATAAAGTATTTCTTGACGACTTTATTAATACAAGGTTATTTTGAAAATTTAAATTTTAATTTGTTATATATAGCATAGTGGCAGCAAACACGACTGCATTTTGTTCACGAATGGATATATAAATTCTTTTGAAGATTTATCTTTCAAATATTAATTTATTTCTATATGGCTTGTTGGCAAAACTTTCGATTGAATTAGTGTTTGTATATATTGATTTTAGTAATTCCCAGAACACATCTTGCTATACGTTTTTTGAAAATATAAGTTTGCAATTAAGAAATTATTAGTGATGTCATTCTTGTTGAATATTTTGTTTTTAGTTACGTAAACAATGTTATTTTCTTGAAGGAATAACTATTCACTTCGAGATGTAGGTCATCAGTATTTTTCCTAGCTCTGCCGATTTCGTCTTTTTATAGTAAATTCTATATAGTCAATTGCGGTCTGACGGTGTATAAATAGCGCACTAACGAAAATAATTTATGACAAAGTTTTAACTTTATTGCTCCGCGACAGAATTGATGATTAGAAGATATAAATTTCAGGCATCTCGCCGTCCATAGTAAATGTTAACAGAGAGAACAACTATATGAATATAATCGAGATGATTGAGAAATTTATACTTGTAAAAAAAGTATGTGAGTTGTGTCAAGGGTTACTGTCAACCTCTGTCATTGCTCTCTGGAACGTTTCGTACGTGAATGTCGTTACAATGTGGAACAGAAAAGAAAAAAAATATCATAAAATGTAAGCGTTTTTCTCGACCGGATATTAAATTTCTAGAAAACAAATTCATTAGAATTTAACAACATTTAAAATGAAAATAATATATGTATAATTAAGTTACATTTACAAGTTTCTTAAAATTCTTACTAAGTTTATAAGGTTTGGCTATAAATTTATTTCCAACTTAATAATATTGCAACCAAGTAACTAATCGCAGTCAAGTTTTATACACCTATAGTTCATATAATAGTCTATATATGCCCTTTATGGAATACTAATACCACGAAAGTATGTTTGGATGTTTATGACTTAATCACGTCTAGACGGCTTAAAAGATTTTCATGACACGTAGTAAACCATAATGATAAATACCATTTTTGTAGTATTTTTAACACCCAGGTTTATACCTGGGTGTTATTTTAATCAATTAAATAATTAACTCTACAATATTTGTCTACGTATCTTGAGGGTTTAAAACGTGACTGAATAAATAAACCTTACATACATGTATTGCTTATTTCTTTTTCTTTATATATTTCCTCGAGCTTAAGACCGTAATATGTATTATTATTCGAAATATTAGGTAGTTGACTATTCTAAAATGTATTCAATTAAAATCCGTATTATCATCTTTGCCTATATGTTAAGTTTAAACTTTTATAACTCGTAACTTTTGAAGATTTCTTCAAAATTGTTATATTTTTCATCAACTTTGGCTTTGAAATTACGATTTAGAAAATTAGCCAATACCAATATAACGCAATAACAATTGAAGGTATCAGAAGATAAGAATAATATATGAGCTTGATTTGAAATATTGCCTAGTGGCTGCGCGCTGATATTATGGTACACTAGCGTACTAGATTTACGCCGGAAGGCACGGTGATGAGCGAGCTTTCGCACTGTTCGAATTGGCTATTGTTATGATTCTCGTGAATGTAATGTTTGTATAAGTCCACCGTATCATTTTTGTCACTGAATAGACAGATATATTCGACAACGCGTTGACAATAGTAAATTGTTTAATGTTTAACAAAATAAATGTCATACATAGGTTCCGTTTTATTTTTAAGTTTGCAGAATTTCGTTGTTGCATATTATGAGCACGTGTGATAATTTAATATGTGAGCTTTATTAAATCGCTCCAGAAAATTATAAGAGGTATTAATTAAATATTTTATAAAGGAACATAGTTTTAACGAATTCAATATATCTATCGACATACTGCATACTGATTTACCCCTGTTGCATTCTGAATGATACATATGCTTGAAACCGTATTTAAACACAATGGCAAGAATTATCTTTAAATAAAGCCAATACCATGGCATAGCTCTAAAAAAATACTCGTTATATGCCAAGTCTTCGTAGTAATAGTTCTATTCCTACTCAAGATTTATGACAAATTTGTTTTTCATTTCTCCATGAAGCTATAAATTTTAATGTTCTAAACGATTCAGACCTACCGATAAGAAATATATGAAAAATGCTGAAAAGAAAAACAAAAGTAAAAGTATAAAAATTTGCCAATTTTTCCGGACGACAATTATATCTACATACACTTCGAAATACATTTTTTTCAGTAATATCTAGCGTCAGAAGGAAAAAAGCCAGGTCTATTTATTTTTCAGAACTTACGTCATATTAGGTCCATAAACAGTGTGACAAATAATTTATTCCACAGCAAATGTATAAAACCAGTCTTTATCGCCAGTAAACACAATAAATCCTGAAACGACATTGTAACGCTTCCAAAGTTCGTTATTGACAACGAAGATTATTCATGTCGTGCGAATAGCACATAATTCAGTGTCAAGAAATAATGTTTCGTAAGAATAAACCAAAATGAAAAAAATATATATATTACGTTTTACATTAGATAGAAAATGAGAGACGCCATTTATATTGATTGAATGTTGAGATGGACGAGTTAGCTGAAGGAAACTCTATCTGGGGGCATGTATAAAGATTGTATCTACAAAGATGTTTATAAAACATAAATTCGAATGTATTTATCAATTTGCATGATTAAATAATAACATTTAATGCTCTATCTTATTATGATTTGAGTAAATATCCGCATATTTTTGGGGTATTACATTTTTTCAGCTGGTTATGAGAAGTGAAATAGACTTCATTTAGATTTGTTTATATAAAATATTTACACATAAATATGAAGACTCAAAATTGCTGGAGATTATATCTTAAAATATAATAACATATCGATGAGGAAATCATGCAACGCTAATATCCTGTAAAGTAATTACATTTTCAAACCTTGTATGACAGGTATACAGCTTTTTATAACGTACATTGGCCAATTGAAAAATATTAGATTATGTCAAATTTTGTAAAAGTTAATATATAATATATTACATATTATACAATTCTAAAGGATATATTGTAAAATATATTGCTCATCAAACATGCATATCTATGGACACGTGTCTTTTCAGAATAGTGCTGAGTTACCATTTAAAGACGTTTCGATACTTGCAGTTAGAGATGTGTTATTTTCACCACCTCATAAATCTTGCCTTATGGAGTAAAGTTCAATACTTATTGTGTACTTCATGGTATAGATAATAACTACCTGTATATGTAGGTGTACTTAAATTGTTGTGTGTCTGTCCTTAGTAACGACCACTTCCATTCTTTTTAACTTGCCTAACATAATTTAAATTAAATTTATACCAAAAAATATTTTGACATTGATTTATGTGTCTTAGAAACATAATAAATTCTTCTCTTTGTAGTCTCGAAACTGCCTTAAATCATTCTATTAAACTTGAAGCCGTTAATAATAAGAATATTGTTCATCATTCAACGTGTCGAACAGATCCTTTAAAGCAACAACTTTAAATTGTTTTCAAAATTTTAAATATTGGAAAATTATTAATCAGCTTCATAAATAAAAGACTCAATTAGATGCTGTATTACAGATTTTATATGGGAAATAATGGCTTTTATATGGGAAATACAAAATTACCTATGATAAATGAATGGATTATAGACTCATAACAGTAGTAAAAAATTGATTAGAAATTAATGAACTTATTTTTACGGCGAGGAAGACACGAGAATTGTATTACAAACGTAATGTTACAGACAATATTAATTATGATATTTTTGGGTGTCTTGAAAGATGTATATTTTTTTAAATAAGTAAAATTTATAGTAAATTCAATTTAGTGCAACATCTTTTCAAAGGTCATTTCAATCTTTATATTTAATTGAGATTGGCTAAATAACTGAGTGATTTCTTTATGAAAATGTTTAGAATTGAATCCTGTTTGATTCAATTCTAAACATTACAATATTAATAAGAACACGAGAATATTTAATAAGAACGATGCAGATAGGCGGAAACTGATCATACAGCTTCTACTGTGCTTTAGTGTAGTCCAGATATAAAAAAAGCTTTAACAAAATTGACGTACATAAGATCCCATACTTGTATTGATCTGAAGGAGGTCATGACAAAGGTAATATTTTACAGACATAGCATTTAAAGAAATATCTTCTACCAACAATCTGCTGTGGAAAACGTCATGTGAATTTGTATTTCATACCCTGAATATAACATTTAAAATTAGTTATATACACCATTTGAAAGAATAAAGAGTTGACGGCATTAAGTGAATATTTTATAAATTATTAAAAAGAAACCATAACATTATTGTTACAAGAAAATAAATTTTAGTAAAAATTACATAAAACTTTTTAATTTGTTTTCCAAGGTTCTGCTTTCGGATTTGTTAAGGCAATCCTTGTTACGCCTGTATATTTTTATATACTACGAACACACACAATCACTTGTACATATATATGTATATATATATATATATATATATATATATATATATATATATATCGAAACTGATTAATATGGTAGTTAAATAGTTTTTAAATAAATAAATAAAATAATTGTTAATGTCTTATTAATAGGTAACATTTGAAAATAAGAATACATTATTTTAAAATTTTACTTATAAGAACTTACTACTACTTATTAATTGATAATAGGGTAATAAACTTACTCTATTCTAAGTTTATACATCGTCGTTCAAAATAACTTTTTAAAATTAACATTATTTAAACCTTTAAAAAGAAGTGAAATCAGATCGATATGCAATTTATAATTAAGCAGAGGATGGATGAGAATAATATATTTATAACGATATTATTTGCAAGAAATTATATAAAAGTGCATTTAAATGTAATTGAATTCATCTCAATTCAGTTATAAAAAATTTAAATATATATATATAAATCATCGCTACAAATATATATAAGCCATGATAAGTAGGTGATTTTTATCAGTTATTATTTTTTACGTTTGTATTTCATTTGGCTTTAATATATTTTTAATTAGATGAAATTTATACTTACCTTACAATGAAATCAAATACAACTGTCACCAATTAACCAAAATTATTATGTACGTAAAAAAAAATTTGAATACAAAAACGAAAAATAATTTTAGAATAATTGAATATGACGCTTATTTGCGGAAGAATCTGATTGAAAGTTAATCAAAGATTACAAATAGCAGGAAATACTCGGACGTATAGAAAGTATGGATAACTGAAGCCCGTATAATTCAATAACTAATTTGCTTAAAGGTTGTGAAGACCGACACTTAGTCTATGAGTGGATTATATAAGCGGTGATGTAGAAACAGAATCTTGAAAAGATAACTGAAATTTAATGTAATTTTTAATTTACTTTCTATTTTAGATAATAAAATTATCGCTCATACATTGAAATATTAATTTTTTAATTTCAATTCTGAACTTATCCAAGCGTTCTAAATAAATTATAAACGTTAAAAATTATAAATGTTATTATTTCTTTAATATATATAAATATTGATAACCTTTTTTCACGCCACTGGTGGAATATATTTATTTGAACTCTACACCTATAAAATATTGCCTTTGTCATGGTCTCCTTCAGTTTGAAATAAGTATAGGACGAGTCGTTTTATTTCAAATTACAAGTAAAATCTAGCATTTTACTCTTAATAATTATAGATGAACAAAATTTTACTAAATTTATTTCTCTCCGGAATGCAACGTAGGAAAAGCTTAATGATCCATTTATGTTTATTAGTATCGTTGTTTTATAACCTTCTTGTATTATGAAAAATCTAAATATTTTCGCAAATAAATGATTCAATTATTTAACCAGTTTGATTTAAATATATAGATCGATAGTATTACCTACATATATATTTATGTATATATATATATATATATATATATATATATATATATATATATATATATATATATAATAAATATATAATAATACAATGTGTAGCTTTTGATTTCCTTACCGTATGTTTAATTATGTTTTAAAACGCAATGTATGTTTAATAATTTTGACGAACAAATTCAAATAAAATTAATTTACTTTTAAAAATTGCAAAATGTAATATTTGAAATTATATGCATATTCATAGATATTAAAATGAGTTAGGACAATATATATATATTGAATTTGTGCCTACCTGTTGTCCTTATACAAAGAGTTTTCTTCAGCTCACACCTCGATCTCAGCATAATCTGATAGGATTAAACACACACATACACATATATATATATATATATATATATATATATATATATATATGTTGATTTATTGTTATGAAACATTATTCCTTGGCACTGAATACTGTGCTATTTGCTCGACATGTATAATCTTCTTTTTCAGTAGCGGGCTCTGACGCGTTACACTGTCGTTTCAGGATTTATTGTGTTTACTGGCGATAATATAACATTAGTTGAAGAATGAGTTCTTATTCACTCTGTGGACTCGACTAGACATAAATCCTTGAAAATTACGTGGCGTAGCCTTCTTCACAGCTTACGTTATTATTAAAGAGAAACTAAAATAATTGGAAGCGTAGGCATGTACATTTTTTATCATGAAGTATTTTCCGATTCTGATATTTGCTTACGTTTTCCTTTTTTATGCTTCTCACATAATTTTTATCCTATTAACAATTTGAATTTTCCGTAATATTTCAATTTATATCTGCATATTTTATTGAAAAACTGAAATCAATCATTTTTTTAAATTACGAGCAGAAATATTCTAACCGGCACTGTGAGGGCTTTATACCCAAATAGGTATAAACAAAGTTTAAAAGTTTAATATTATATTGTATTCGTTGCAATATATTTATGATTAATACTATTATTTTTCACTACGTAAATATTGCACTTTTCCTATCATATTGGCCGGCCTATATTTATTAATTTATTAAGTTGATGGAAATAATCACTAATATAATAAAACCTTTTTGCTATAGTTATTGATCGCTGTCGTCCTGAATTTATGTACGATATCGACATGAACCTGCAAAATATTTTCAACACTCTTAGACACTTGATAGAGCTGGTGAAAGAAGAAGTTCTGAAGGTATTTCCAAAAAAATATTGGTTTTGTCATTCATGATAAAGTTGTACTTTCCTAAGAGAACAAATATTATGCAAAACGATCAAGGAATTTGAACAAATAAAAATATTTTTTATCGATCAACATCTGATCTAATGTGTACCGGAACAACAGAGCATAACATGCCAGTACGAAAGAGTCGTAAACTAGAAACAAGCGATGTTTCTTTTGTTAGCGCAACGCGTAAGTTCCCGGAGAAAATTTGTCGAGTATTTTCGCTATTTTTCTGAATAAATTTATATTGTACTCGGATAAATTTCTCACCGGAAAGTTAAATTATCGCGTACAATATAAATTTACTGAGAAAAATACATGAACTATTTCCATTAAAAATTTAGTGGTTTAAAGCAACATACCTAATTAAGGTGACAAAATAAAAGTGCAAATAAAATTCAACAACACAATGTTAAAACATTTACTAAATAACAACTTATTCTTCAAACATGGAAGTATTTCTTGGTTGTGATGTAATAATATCAAGAAATTACGTCCATCCTTGCCAAATTTTGCACACCGATAAAAAGTTTCACAGACACACACAGTTTCACAAAAACAAAATATAATTTTTGAAAGACCCATAAACAAATTTTCACGCAGAAGGTGCTGTTGCTACTTTGTATAATTATGGAACTTCTTCATTAAATCATCAGTTACATGTGAACTTTACGTAATCACTAAACACACCGTCTACGAAAGACCTAGGTTTGCCATAAACAAATTTTTACGCGGACGAAGTTATCATAGGTTACAGCCTGTTATTTTTTATGTTGCTTGACGAGTATGTCCCACCAATAAGAGATAGGGAGGTAGAGAATGGAAAGAACAATATAGGTTACGTTTCAAGACGATTACAAAAGGAAAAAATAAAATTTATTCTTCCTAATTACACGAAAGTCTAACTAATTTTGTATGAATTTCATAACCAGTGATGTGTGTAGAATTTATATTTACAGTTAAAAATCTATTGCGTTTGATCGTAAAGTTGTAAAGTCAAATCAAACCCGGACTCAATGGAGAAAAAAAAGACATGAATCTTCACTAAAAGAAGATTTCTCGGTAGGCAAAAAAGGAGAATTAAAATATTAGGGAAAAAACCCGTATTACCTTGACACGTTCATGAAACAAGAGTAGCTGAAAACATAATTGTTATAGACTTATTGAAAATTTTGTTAAAAATTCAGAAATTATTTTTTGAGAGTTATGTTCTATATTACATTGTTTTCCAAATGGCGCTATAATTTTCTTACATTATTATAAGTAAAATACTCATTAAGTGTAATTTTTTTTGAAAGAAGTATCTTCCTTAAAAGAAAAATCTTCGTGCATTAGTCTCCTAGTTCGTGCTATGATTAGTTTTATATAAATATTTTGTTTGAAATATTGCAGAATTTGTATCTCCATATCTAAGACAATCCATATTACAACAGAAATTCAATTACCTAGCTAAATTAGTTTACAAAGACAAGATGGATACTATTTCTTCACCAAAGTTAAAATGCAAATTTGTTGACTTTATTTTCAGTTTAAGTTAGAGAAAATTAATGTTTCTGAATTTTTCTTACAGTCTTTATAAAATGTAATGTTTATATTTTAATTACATCTTAATATTATATTATTGCCAAAAATCAATTACAGAAATGAAATTTAGAAAACTTTCCTTGAAGCAGCATACAAAAATAATAGAACTGAACCAAAAATTTGAGATTAGCTAATAAAATTTACGAAAACGAAAAATCTGTATTTTTCTGTGTTTTGCTTTGCAAAAGTAAGGCTAAGGAGAGCACTGTCAAAAAAGCATAGTTTGAGGTAAGAAAATTGAAAGAGCGTATATAGAAGAATCAACGAAAAGGAATGAACCAAAAAAAAAAATATTTTTACTGTTTTTATGTGAGACGAAGTCAAGATCTGAATAGAAATGTTATAAACAAAGGAAACACTAATATGAACTTATAACATTTTCATAGAATCACTTGAAAATATTAAATGGAACAATTCGAAATAAAAGTTAATTTATTTTATTTTAATAAAAATAATTTATGGTAAAAAAGTTATGTAATTAATATTAATTAATATTTTATGAGAAATATGAAATTACTTAAAAATATATTTAATTTTTTTTTATAATTTAATTTATTGTGTTTTCTGTATCACAATTTAATAAACAAACATTTTAAAAATATATCAAATTTAAAACAGTTAATTACTTTAATTAATTAAACATAATTTTTAAAAACCATTCAAATAAATATTATTTTAATGGTATTTAAAAATAACTGCTTTTTCAAATAATGAGTGAAATTTTTAAATTTACTTATTCTATAATAAATATTTTCTCAATTTAAAAAAAAATGAAATATTTCAATTTTTAAAAATATATGAAATTATGAAATACATGATTTAATTAAAATGAAATCTAATATTTTTATAGTTTACAATCCGTTAAGTTTTAAAAATTTATTAATGTTTTATATTACATTTCATATATTTTTAATTCATATACAAATATTCACTGATTTATTAGACGACTAAAAGCATAAATCTGTAAAAAAATTTAATCCCAAAATATTAAAAAATAACATAACTATTTTGCTTTGATATATGTGCAGAAGGCGGACGAACGAACATGGTGAAATTGGGGAAAAAGATTCGTTTCGCTACCTAAAAAAGAGCAATGACTTAATTTCTGTCGGTAAAAAATTGCATTCAACAATACAAAGTTCAATTAATTTCATGGACAAAATTATCGATAATATGATTTAATACTAACACAAATCATTACACAAAAACTCGGTACATGATTTACCTTTATATTTAAACGTATACCTTTATATTGCGTTTAATTAAGCAACGTCTTCTGTTATTCTGTATTCTGTAAATAATCACACGTAAAATGGAATTATCTGTGCAGGTTTTTGAAAATACCTACAAAACGTACTGTATCAATTCTTTAAAAAGTAGAGGTGAAATGAGCATTTCTCTGAATTATTTCGATATCTAGTGCTATAATACCAGAATACGTTACTATTGTTTTGTAAACACTTTTATAGCAGCATAATAATGGATAAATTCACAATCGCGACAAAAGATCGAACGCAATTTTTCGCGTGACTCCATGTGCCTCCTACATCGCAAAATCCGGTTCTAACAGCTTTGTTTCGCTATTTCTTTCTAACATATGACGTTGCTATTATAGATTTCGCACTCGTTTACCTTTGTTAGTCTATTTAGAATAATAAGTCTGTGATTCTAATATGGTGTTATCACCTGTTATATAAATTTATTATATATTATTATTCTATGATCTGTACAGTAGTTTAGGCATCGCATATATTTTATGTATTGTACATTATCAGTTATTGCCTGAATTTATCATTATACTATTACGAACAAAGAAATAGTTTCTTAATATAAATTATCATTATTGATGACAGAGATATTCGAGAGCGACTTAAAGAGACTATCGAGAGAAAAATTATTAACTTTCCAAGAAAATCCGGTGGTCGAAATCAATTTCTGCACATCTTTGTTCTTAATTAATTATACGATATTGAATATATTTGGCGTTAATTTTGTAGAAATTTATTATTATATAATTATACGATGTGAAAAATATGAGTAGTTTATTATATATCAAAAGCGTAGTTTTACGAGGAAAAAGGAAAAATTAAAGTTTCTGGTGTTATTAATATTTATATCTACTTGGAAAAACTAATAACTAATATTGGTTCTTATGAAAGAAGTTAAGTATATTATGTTTAATTATTTGTTCATTAGGTCTGTTAATTTACACACACACACACACGCATGCATGCTCACACATTTATAATCGTCCATCGAAATATAAGTGGCAGTTGAAATGATTTGGTAAATAATATTAAGTGAGTGCCTTTATTTTTCCTAATGAAACACAGTTTTAGAATATTCGATGACTGAAATTTTATCTAAGTTCACACAGCAAGTATAGATAAGTCGTTGAATGTTTCCTGTTTTTTAGTACCTGGCTGTAAATATGTTAAAATAAGTGTAAACATAATTTTCATTTTCATCGCGGATATTTATAAGTGACACACTAATTAGTTTCCTTATAATTCTCTGTTATAAAATATGAATGCTACTTTATAAATATACGCTATATAATAGGTTTATGCTTCTTTATTTTTTACGTCGCAGTTTGTGATCTCCAAAATTTTATTTTATGAGTGATATAGTAACAGCTAGATAAACTTCTATTTACTAAAAGCTTTGAAAAAGACTAATTGGAACAAAACTATAAATTTTTAGATGAAAACAGTTTCTCAATAATGCTTTTGTAAAAATCTTAAAACTATTCTTCGAATAATTCATTACAAAGATTTTAAATAGTCAGTATTTGTTTTCGATTTTCTGTGAGAAGCTTATTTTAAATAAATATATTGGAATACATTGATATCATTTATTGGATTTATTCTAGCGACCAAATTTTTAATTACATTTCTCAATTGGTTGACTAAAGGAAAACATAAAGAATGAATGGTGTTGTAATTACAGACTATTTTTCTTTTAATCAAGGTATTGTAACATTTCAAGCAATTAAAAATAATTTCGTTTTTATACCAACTTTTATTCAATAATATTAGGTTGGCAACTCGTAAACTCTCCATTTTTTCGACCGATTTCTGGAATATCACAGAAGTTTCTAGAATATTTCTCGTAGCACTTATAAGGAATGCGTCATTAGAACTTCGTTTCAGTTTGGATTTGAGTAATCGGCGAGTAAAGGATAAATGGAAGTATTTCAAAGTAAACTGAGAGAACTCTTTCTTCATGAATATCATTTAATGCAAAAAACCAACGAAGCCTCACGCAATATACACACAACGATAGGTGAATGTATGCCCTTTTACGAAACAGCCAAGCACTGGTTCCAAAGATTCAATGCAGGGAATTTTGACCTGTCCAATAAACCTCATCCAAAGCGAACTCCTACAATTGATTTCGGAAAATTTAATAGCCTTACTAAAACACACCCCAGATTAAGTTCCTGTTGTTTGATAGAGCTATTTTTATGCTCTTTATTGCAATGGAAGAACAATTTCATGCTTTCAGAATGAAATGGAAATATTCCGTTTGGTTATCACATGAGTTAAGTTAACACCCTTTTAACTTCAGAGGAGAGCTAATTTGTGGCTGGAGCTACTTAATTCCCATCGTACCGAGAACTTACGTTAAATTTTGGCGTAAACACCATTGGCTGGGAGCTGGAGAAAAAGGTGTATTAAGTCAAAATATAATATTGGACAAAAGATACTTTAGAGTGCATGGTGGGGTATAAATGAAATTATTCATTGAGGTATTCATTGGCGACTTTATTAAGCTAACAGTATAATTACATCTAAGTATAATTATAATCTAAGTATAATAACAATATAATTACATCTTTCGCAATAAATCGTGAACAAGTGAGAAAAATCATTGCTCAACTTCATTGAAATCAAAGCAAAGTTCAAAACCTCGCCCACCGTACTTTTCAGATTTGTCTCCATCTAATTATCATCTGTTTCGCTCTCTGTCTGATAATTTATGTGGCAGAAAATTTAAAGGCAAAAGTCATATCAACATCTTACTTCACGGGTTTTTCATTCAAAGGCCCAGAGATTTCTACAAGGACAGAACTTTACCTCTGCCTACAAAGCGACGAAAAGTGTTAGATACTGACCATGCTTATACATATCCAGTGGCAGATTTCAAAGTTTGAACAAACATAATTTCTGAACGCAACACATAAGAGGGGTGCGGGGGGCGTCGTTAGAAGCGCAAGTGGTGCGGATGTTTTAGTAGCCATGGAACAGTGGAGTGGAGAGCACCGCGCTTTTGCCGTCGAGGCATACATTTCGAGTGGATTTTCGCTGTCTGTAGCCGTTGACTTAATAATCGTTACAGTATTCGTCGATTACGTGATGGACCATCGATCAACCTCATTCAGTCATGGGTAGCAAGGTTCAGAGCTACAGGATCAACATTAAATAGGCCCAGGCCAGGACCTACACCATTGGTAGCCACGGATGAAAATGTCGAGCGTGTTATGGTTTCTGTCGTTGAAAATCCCCGTTTATCACTGCGTACACGTTCATCGATATTGGGAATTCCGAAATCAACTTTACAGGTAATAATGCAAAAAAAAGCTCAAGTTCCATCCATATAAAATTCAAATTGTTCAAGATTTACACGATTCTGACTTTGAATTAAGAAAAACTTATGTGGAGGTGATGTTGTTGAGATTTCGTACTGCTACCCGGATGGGCAATATATTCTTTAGTGACGAAGCTCACTTTCACATTGGAGGATATATGAATAAGCAGAACTTTTGTTACTGGGATGTCCACAACCCAAGACAAATGCATCAAAAGCCTTTACATAAGCCTAAAGTATCAGTCTGTTGTGCCATGTCTGCATCTGCAATCATAGGGCCTTATTTCTTTGAAAATTAACGTGGCCAAACTGTAACTGTGTATTCGAGGAGATACGCCCAGATGTTAAATGACTTTTTCAGAGTAGAACTAGAGAATAGTGTGTCCTTCAACCAAAACACATGGTTTCAGCAGGACGGGGCCACAGCTCACACTGCTATTGTGTCCATGAATGCATTGGGGCAGTTATTTCCAGAAAAAAACATATCCTGAAACGGTAACGTACCGTAGCCACCTAGGTCACCCGATTTAAGCCCATGTGACTTTTTCTTGTGGGGATACTTAAAATCCGTTGTGTACAAAACAAATCCGAGCACTGTGACACAACTTAAAGAAAATATATAGCCGAAGTCAGTAGGATACCCCAGTCACTCTACAAACGCGTTTTTGAAAACATGCGTGCTAGACTCGAAGAGTGTGTCAGACTCGATGACCGCCATTTGGAAAACGTGGTTTTTAAAAAATGAAATCCGCATTTGTTGTTATAAAGTTAAAATAAACCTACTTTGAATTAGAGGTGTAGTTTTTGTTACAATTTTTCAAACATTGAAATCTGCCACTGGACAACCTGTATAATTTACGATTGATTTGATTCACTACATATAAAAAGTGGCGGGTTTATAAGTTTCCAACCTAATAAAATCGTCTGATTTGAAGAAAATATGGTTTATTGTAAATTCTGGACGAAAAATTAATGTGTGTTCTTATAATGTCTGACATTTTGAAGAGCGTTATAAACCTCGCACATACATATATGAAAGAGTCGTAAAATAACTCGTGTGAAAACATACATATTTTAGTCAAGTGGGGACAATAGATTTTGCTACAATTTTCTAGCATGTACATAACATAGAATACTTTATTTTGCCACATATATGTGTTGCCAACTCAGTTGTCTATGAAGGGACCATATCACTCCCTGTAACAAATATGCTACTTTCACATCACTCGGCGTGTTCCTCATCCAATCGATATAAAAATCGTCTTACTTTTTAATCTAATGTGTTCAGTGATAGGACAATTCACATAGGAGTAAATAATTTTTTTCAGAATGGATTATTATTAAAAAAAGTGCCTTCTTGATATCAGTAACCATTTTTTGTCTAATAACGAATTTTAGTCAAATTTAATTCTTTATAGGGTTTTATTACGTTTACTACAGAAAAAGACTGTCTATATATTTCATGAGAAATAAATTCTTTTTTTATACTCTGGATTTACTCTCTGGATTTGATTTGAGGCAAATCCTGGAAATTTACCAATCACTCTCTATTTCTGAGATTAGTAGAATTATTATTATGGAGAAACTAGTATCCCAGCAAATAACGTATTTGTGTGTATATCTTTATAAATATGTATATATATATATATATATATATATATATATATATATATATATATATATATATATACTGATTAAACAAGCATTTTATTTCATCAAAATGACGACTGGAAGATTAAACATTTTCCACATTGAATAATAAGTTCATTTAAATATGTGAAGGGCAATATTAAATTAAAATAATAAAAGGGTTTTGAAAAAAAACTTGTCATGCATTCAAATGACGAGAAAATTAGTAACAGAGGAAATAAGAGTGACGTGCTTAATGACTTAAATATTTATTAAAACAATTTGGTGAAAACTGCCTGAAATTGACAGTTATTATTGAAGTTGGTTTTCATTCCTTCTAAGTGTTTTAACATGATATTTATGTTATTGTTATCAATATCCCTTATGTTTGCTTGTCATTAATATTTTCTTTAACATATTTTAATAATTTGCTGTTCCTATTGAAATCTCAATTTAGCTGCAAATATAATGCGTCTCAAAATATGACATTGTCAGTCTTCCGAACATAACAATTATCGAAGTTTACTTAGAAGAGATTATATTTATAAATTTTTTGTTCGCCTTCTAATTTTTTTCTGTCCTTAAGAATATAAAGATATAGAGGTATAAACCTTCCTGCAAGATATTTTTCAGATATTGACAAACATTTATTTTGAAAGTTCTTAATCTCAAATAGAAAAGAAGATTGTAAATTTCTGATGGTATACGCTTGGTTACTGATAATACACAAGTCACTGTCTTTGTGCTTTTTGATTTCAGCAGTGCGTTCACCTCTGTTGACTTTAAATTTTTTCTTCTTGCTCGCTTGAAATATCTTAATATATCTCAATATTAACTTGAGTGGTTTAGTTCGTATCTCAATGGACGCAGGCGATGTATTAAGTTGTGAGATACGAATTCTGAGTAGACTGATCTTACAGCTGGTGTTTCTCAAGATGGAGTTGTATCTCCTCTCCTTTTCTCAATATTTATTGATGATGATGTTAAAAATATTTCCAGGAAGTATTATCTCTATGCTGATGACCTACAGATCTATGAGCACTCGAACATTCCTTATCAGAAACCATCGACATCCTTAATCGAGATCTCGCTTCAATTGGTCAGTGGACTCGTAATATGGGTCTTTTAGTTAACCCAAGTAAGTCACAAGCAATCATCATTGGTAGTGTAAGACTGACTTCTAAAATAAACCTACCTAGTTTACCGAAATTAGTGGTAAATAGTATAATAATACCATATAGGTCAACTGTTAAAAACCTAGGCCTACTGATCGATCAAAATCTTAGTTAGCGTCCTCAAGTAAATGATGCTAGTCGTCATGTTTTCAACAGAATACACTCTTTGAAACTCATCTTAATGAAGAATATTTGTGCGTAAACGTTTTTAAAATTTATGCATCCGGTATATCTTTGGCCTCACAAAATATCATATTTCTGAATACAGGTCACTTCTCAAATGGCTGAAGATCCGTGACCGACACCATGTGAAGTTGGTGTTGATGATTTACACTTCTTTTAATATATTAAAAAATCCTCATAGCCCAAATTATCTTAGTAGCAAATTTAAAATTAGTCTGCTCACGGCCTTGGGCTACGACTTGAAAGTTCACTCACCCTACTTATTCCTAAATATATCTCTACCATCTACGAAAAATCCCTCACTGTTCAAGCAGCAAAAATTTGGCATCACCTGGATCCTGACATCAGGAAAATCAGGTCTCTAAATATTTTCAAAGATCGAGAGAAAAAGTCGTGTCTCTCCTGAAACATTTTCCTTTATGTCCTTGTCCTTTCCTGTCTTTCCCATCCCAAATTATGTCAATAGTTTATTTTTTTACTTATTTTTTTGTATTTTTTGTTAAATTTTTTTTTATCTAATGTGCTATAAAGAATTTTCATTGTAAAATCTGTTAGTCTACAAATAAATTTCAATACAGATTGTTACGATTGACTGGAAGAGATTACTCATGTGGTAATAAGTTCGCCATATGTACTATACATAAAAGATTATAAACAAATAAAATATATAAATAAATAAAAGTAACCGTAATTCATGCAACTCGCTTATTCATTATATAAGCTCTTTACTTCAAAGTAAGTACGTTGAAATAAATATTTTACAATTTTCTCTTTTCACTCGTGATTTTCTCCTTTATTTTGTTCCGAATAAGGTAACATATAAATGTGAATGTAAACAATTTTACTGAATTATTTGCAATTTAACAACATATGAATTATCATGATAAAAACTTACATATTATGAAATGATCATGCCTATCGGAGGATTAAAAAGATTAACTCTTGAAAGATCCATTGTCAACTCCCGTCTCTGACGTAATCCGAGATTCATTCAAATTGTATACGTTTATTAAAAAGCGAGATGTTTTAAATAATATCAATTGTTATTTATATTTGTTGTAGAGTAATTTTATGGAGACAAAAGTAATCGAAATTGTACGGTTTTGTATTCGAGAAGGTCAAACTATTATATATTGATTATATAAATGATTGTTGTTATTTATTTTTGTACTTTATTGGTTGTGATTAATTAAACACATTACGGCGAAGGCATATGTAAAAAAATATGTAATAATTGGAAGAATTTTAACAAAAATATATTAAATACGAGTAGAATCGTCGAATACGAGAAGAAGTCGCATTGTGTTACATATATGTTTATTAATGTTTGTGTACATATATACATATATATATATATATATATATATATATATATATATAATATATATATATGTATATATTACTTTCCGACGTGTAAATACATTTAACAGTATATTTATCTTTGAAAACAATAAGCATTATTACAAATGTATGTAAATTTATTTATATATACGCATACAATCATATAATTTATTTTCTTTATATATGCTGCCAAATAACGAGTTCTGCTCAGCTCGGTCGTGGATCTCATATTCGATCAATATAAATGACATCTCTCCTTTTCAGACTAATGGATTGGAGGATGATTCACATGTACATAAATGTATTGTTTAGTTTTGTTTATTGTTTACGAAACATTATTTATAAGCACTAAATAATGTGCCACGTGCTTGATATGAACAATTTTTGTCAATAATAGAATTTGATAGCGTTACTTCGATGCCTCGAGATTTATTGTGTTTACTATCAACAAGGACATGCTGTATTTAGACTCAATTTGAGATAAATCTCTGAGAAACAGCATTGAAGAGATACCTTTTATGGTGCTTGCATGAGTAATTATTACTAAAAAATTAAAATATTTGAAAGCATAGGCCTATTTTTAACACAAAATATTTTCAGAATTCAACATTCTTGCCTACTGTTATCTCATCTTATATATTTTTTTACCTTCTTAAAAACTTACCAGTATATTTGAATGATTTGTAATATTTCAGTTTAGGACAGAGTAGATCGTAAAATGCCGCATATTTTACTGTTAATTAAGTATAGATTCCTCATTTCGTTGATTCCTCATATGCTTTAGAGATATATTCTGTTAAAATTGTAACAATACATGATGCATAAAATTTAGATTAAACTATTTATATTATTTTTCGCTCCGTGAATATATTATCTAATATAATTTAGACAGGCATATAACCAACAACTTGGTCGCTTATAAGACTTTAATTCATAAATGCAAATTGATCGAAATAATTTTACATTGTAATGCATTTAATAAATTCCGATATACCGAATATTTTTCAATGTTCACAATTAAATGAAACTACGTGATGTAGTATTATTTCTACTTTCTTTAAGTTCTTTACCACGACCCAGGGTTTGTTTTATTACAACATCTTCAAGTGGGTTATTAGCAAAGATTTGCTACTGAAGATTTAATACTGTATTTAAGATTAAATACAGTAATCTTTGCTAATAACCCACCTGAAAATGTTGTAATATAACGAAACCTAGGTCATCGTAAAGAACTTAAGGAAAGTAGAAATAATACTACATCACCTAGTTTCATTTAATTGTGAATAATGAATTTCTACAAAATTAACGCCAAATATATTCAATATTCAATTTTTCAATATGTTGACATGAGTGGAAAGTTACGAAAGGGGCAAAATGCACTGCTAAAGTCTTGGAGAAATTTTCAATTATATTTAAAAGACGTTTTGCAGAAAACCTATGGCAGTTTCTTAGATAAATTTGATAGTGATTTTTCTATTCAATATTTCTATTGAACCGACAACTTGTCAAAAATCGTTTCTGAAAGCCCGATAGCAAGTTGTCTATTCGATAAAATACTATTAGGTTAACTGAACGAAAATGACCGTTTATCTATTCCATAGCAGGCGCTGTCATAGATTAAATTGACACTAACTCTAAATGTTTCGTGTTAGTTTTACAAATAAGTATTTTTGTGATATAATTCAACTTCTTCATAAAAATAAAATGATATTATTCATTTTATAAATAGTATCTCGATTTCCAGAAATTTAAGATATCGTAGAAATCCCTTCGAAATGTTTACTGTGCAACATTTATGGAAAAAAGGTAATAGTAACATAGTACCTTTAACTCGCCGAAAATATACATTAATAGTCAATGTTGGAATGTCAACTTAAAGAGGAGAGTATGTAATGTGAGAACTTTGAGTAGACATAGGAAAATATGAACTGTGATAACAGCATCCAGAAGCAGACATTAAGTTCTTCACTGTCAGTTTTGCTGTTGTCTGATAAAAGTCAATTTAACTTTTTTAAGATCGGCGGTACAATTATGTAAATACAGCCAATGTTATTGTAAAATTGGATGATTTCTAAATACACTTTTATTTTATAATTAATAATGACCCACCTGAAGTAATATTCGATTTCAAAGATATTGTATTAAAAATACGTTTAAAACTTTTTTTCCAAGAAAGAGCCGTTTGGAGGTAAGTAGAAGAAAGCTTATCGAACCGATAGTTATCAATAGAACGAAATAGTGCTCAGAAATGCGTTTTTAATTATTTGTAGTTTAGCGAACTAATAATTTTTAAACATTCTTTCTCGCAGTTGGATTTGTAATTGATAGAAAATTTTATCACGATTTATTTTTAATTGAAAGTGACATGACGAAATCGTAATAGTTTCGTTTTAGCGAGAATATCTGCGTAAAAATGGCTTTATAAACATTTCGAATCAACCATGTAATTACACGTAGAACTAACAACTTAAGGATAATTGGATTCTGCGAAGATCAAATCTTGAAAAATGTATATTGCTCTAATCAAAAGTACGGTAAACATCATTTTTAAAATTTTGGAGTCAATGATGGTGGTATATAGATTTATTACATTTTTGTGTTCATAATCACTATTACAACGTTTCCCACAATGAATTTTACGATGTCTGGTGAGACAAGAAATTTACATATTTTCGCACAAGGTGTAATGTAATTGACGTGAAGTAAAATTTACCATGAATAGAATATGTAAAACGAGTATTCCGTACATGCTTAGGTACATATGAAACTTTTGAACATTTAAAAATATATTTCCGATATATTATTTGTAAATACTGATATTATTTCTCATTATGTAGATATTGCAAAAGCATAAGAAAAATAAATTGGTTGCTTGCATATTAATGAACTTATTGTCGCAAATTGACCGAAATAATATTGCTTTGAATAACTTAATAACAGTCGTTTGAATAATTTAATAACAGTTTTTGTTGAGTCTCTAATTTCTGAAACTCGGTTGGCAACAAATGTTTTTAGTAAATATGACTGTGTATTAATCTATTGCAAAGCAATGGATGAATCAGACCACAAAAAGACTTTGTAAATTGTTCGACAAAGAACAGACAAGACAGTTTTTACGAGTTTTGAGAGTATCAATGCAGCACGTAGTTCCAATTTAAGTAATGATATTGTTTTAGTATGGGAAATTCCATTTTTTGTACGTAATGGATTTGTATATATTCATCCAGTGTTGTCTATTGTCTCAAATAAATGCATGCTCTGTATACATTTTTACTAGTGTTACACAATCCATGAATTTCAACGCGCTGAGATTCGCTATTATAGCTTTTCTTGGAAATGTGATTTTATTTAGGATCGATAATTCTTGTTAAACCGTTATCCAAGTGGCTCCTATGTCTTTAGGTAATAGGTCATCCTTCCGTTCTCGAATTTAATTGCCACAATTACTGCCTAAGAATTTTGATACAAACTACTACTGAGCATATCAGACCTATTGTTTACTATACTCTAATATACAGAATTGTTTCTCTGCACTTTTGTATGATTCACTTAGATTCCCAATTTTTTCATTAAATGGTAGACGAATAATGTATCGCCCTGACCTATTGTTTCCTTGAGTAGTGAGTTTAAAATGTTCTGTCTTCTTTTATATATCTTCTTTTCTGCTTCCTCTATTTACCAAAATTTTGATAGGCTTTAGTTTAGTGAGTTAAACGTTAGCATGCACTTATCATTTTTTGATTTCGTCATTGCCTAGTTCTCCTGAAATTATCCAGCCTAATTATACATCATTCAATCGCGCCTGTAAAATATTTCGACGCCGAGTAA
This sequence comes from Druceiella hillmani, assembly GCA_039881145.1. Classification (NCBI taxonomy): domain Eukaryota; kingdom Metazoa; phylum Arthropoda; class Insecta; order Lepidoptera; family Hepialidae; genus Druceiella; species Druceiella hillmani. The sequence goes on along the minus strand of JAYKKI010000027.1, from coordinate 25,179,180 downwards.
CGCATCAATTACGCCCGATTCACCAAATTTTGGATCGCTGAATTTTATATTGTGAGGTATTTTGAGAACGCGTTAATCTATATATTCATTTCATAAATGGTTAAAAATTCGCGGAATGACTTGAAATTCTACTATTTCATTGTAATTGTTGAATTTAGACTGGATTTCTGTTTTCACTGTATGTTTGATACGAGTTTCTAGCTGATTTAAACCGCCAGTTTTTTCGTGATGTAATGCGATTCCAATCCGTTCTCCAATAACACTCGAGTTTGAATAATTTCACCTTTCCTTCCTGTTATGTTAATTAACACCGTCGGTGATATAACCTGCACAGCTACTATGGTACAATGTACATTTATGTTTGAGCTTCCCGAAATTTTTTAAAATTTTTATTGATTGTCGTAGTTATTTCCGTTATTATAGTTTATTAATGTACTAGGTTTTTTCCGCATTCCTTACATTCTTAGCATTTGCATTCACTACTGCGGTGTCCAATATTGAACAAATTTAAACATGCTTTAGCTGCCTAGATTTTTTCCATGCGTTCGTTTACATTCATCTTTTGCAAATTTTTACATGCATAAACGTTACGATTTTCCTTACAAATAATACAGAGCCCAATTTTTTGTGTGATTGTCAATGCTTGTTTTTTATGCAAATAACCAGCTTTGTTTGTTCGGTTTAAATTTGTGCTAATGGCCGTTATTCTTAATATTTGACGGCGTTTCTTTAAACGATTCGTGAAATCGTATATTTTGGGCATTTCGTTGCCTTGAATAGATATTTGCGATGCTGTGTGGGTGTTTTGACATATTTTTTATGTGAGAATGTAAAATAACAATGAGCCCCACTGCTCAACTTGTTTGAGCAGTGGACTTAATCATTTTAAAGATCGTATATGAGTTGAAATCCCATCTAGAAACTTTCTTAATTTGACGGCAGATTTGTTAGCCATCGTTGGTAATTTGAGTAATATAAAACGTGATTTAGCATGATTACGCATTTATTATCTAAACGGGCTTTCACCGATTCCCATGCAACTAAATAATTTTCCTTGAATAGTTCTTATGATTCGATTACACCTACCACCTCGCCTCTCAAACTAGACCATTGGAATTAAATTTAATTAAATATTGGAATTTTTCCAATTCAGAGAGCCACGGTTGATCATGAATGAATCGTTTTAAATTCGTATAGAAATCTACTCATTTTCCATGAGAGTCGTTAAAGGTTACAAGTTCCACCTTTAGCAGTTTTATGCGGTGTGGTTGCTTGTATTTTAATTTGTTATTCATTTTAGCTTGCGATTGGTTGTCCTGATGTGGACATAATTGAATTAGTTTTATCTATTATAACCTGGACATAACTAATTTGTGCACAATGCAATTTTTGAAATTCATCGAAGTCGGTTGAAGTCTCGTTAGTCAGTTCGTCTGTATTTGTCTGGATTTCTTCAAATTCATCTAGTACACTGCTTATATTTTTTAAACGTAATTTTATTTCTGTATCGTTACTAAGGTTTTCTTAATTGTGAATGTATTTGATAAATTTCGTTTTAAGTACTGTTTTTTGCTTTTTTAATTTAATTAATATTTCAGTATCTAGCATTTGGATAAATTATTTATTTATTTTCCAACACTCTAAAGAGTTATATGACAATACGATTGTTTTCAAGGCTAATGTGGTGAATTACTATATAGGAAAGGACAAGAGATTTGTTAAATTATCTTTGTTGCTGCTATGTTGACCTTTTTGGCGGCACTCGTGTTGACTGTATACGCTCTAATTGAGTTAGCATCGATATTGGTGATGAGGACCGTCCGTTGGTTCTAGAGGGATGACGTCTGTGTTGCTTTGCTCACGCTTCTCGGCTTTCGGCTTTTGATTTTCCTCGTGTATATATATTCGTTGATTGAAGGCTTTCACATTAAACATTTTCATGCACTTTGTGTTTAACAATTGTTGGATACCCCGTACTAAATCTTCAAATTTTTATATTGTTTTTAATTAATTGTTTCTGCAGCTTGCTGCTGTCCCACAGTGTAACTTTATGTTACTTGAATGTTTCGATTTGTATTCACAATGCGGTACTGTGTATTGATCTGGCTCGACTTACTATGTTATGTAGTATATAGGTGAAATAACAATATTTAGTTATTATTATATTATTGCAATGTTATTATATGTTTGAATAATTATTATTATATGTTTGACACAGACTTTGAATATGTGATATTTATTAAAATGGTGTCAGTTATTTGACTGCTAAGAGCAAAATGTCGTTTGGAAATTATATCGGTTTACAAAAAAATATCGGTGTGTAAAATGACATTATCGTATTGACCAAAATCTCCTAAACTATCGTGGTGGGGCGGCTTACTTGACCCGCTTTCGGAATGTTCAGTCCTTTGTAATTCCTTTTATTGCACCTAATGAACAACAAAATTAGCTAATACAATTCATAATATAAGATAATACATGTTTACGGAGGTCTTTCGGTCTAAACAGATACTATAAAATGTGGCAGGTATGTGCTGCAAATTTGAAATATTTTAGAGAATACAATTCTTAACATACCGAATATTCTATATTATTAATATTTATTTTTTATATTGCTTTTATTACATTTACTATTTGAAAAAAAAAATTATTCAAAAGAAGATAAAAGTTATTTAAACACGCCAACATTGTAAAAAACTAAAATCAAAATGAACATCCATGGAGGAATACAGTCAGAATGTCAGACCACTGATGAACAATTAAGGTCTCAGTATGGCAGGAATAACTTGAAGAAGGATCGCGGACTAACTACGCGGACGTTAGGCTGATGATATGGTTGATGAGACTGGTAAAAACTGGACAACCAACTAACCCGTAGTCATATTATGTGTACTAATATATATTTTCAGAACGTAATACTCAAATATGGTAGTAAAAAATACGTATGTAAACAATTAAATTAAGGAATAAATATTACCATTTTAATAATTATTAACCTAATTAAACATTTTATTATAATTTTTATATATTCCATTACAGTCTCCGTTAAAATCGACTTTATTCTCAACATGTTGGAATATCTGCGTGAACTATTAGATTAAATCATTTCAAATGTCTACTCTAAAGGGCTTTGCAAAACAGTTACAACTTAATTTGCGGTCGTCAAACAAATACCTCGAAGTTTAGCTTTTAATTTCATGACAAAATAGAAATATCCGGACGCATGATCAATATTATCTGGACGATGACAATTTTTATTTCCCCTGCCATTTTTGAGAAAGAGCTGCAGGTTAATTTAAGACTATCAAGTGAATACCTCACAGTTTATAATTTATTTTCAGAAAAGAAAATAAATGTCAGGGCGCAAGGTCAAGATTATATGGACGATGGTTATTTTTATTTCCCCCGCGAATTTTGAGGAACAGTTTCAATTTAATTTGCGGTTATTAAGTGAACACTTCATAGTGTACCGTTTATTTCCATAAAAAATACAAATGTAAGAGTATGATGTCTAAATTTTTGGACCAATGATTATTCTACATCAGATGTATTTAAAGAAAATTAAACAAGTACGTCAATGACCCGAATTAACTTGACTTCTTTACCCATGTGTTTGCTGTTATTTAGCCAGTTTGTACCTAGCGGTAAAATGAGACATAAACCGCATAAATTAATGAAGTTATAGGTAACATAGTCACCTTTGTAGTCAGCTGCAATATTTTGCAGCAGAATTTGTCACCAAATTAACGATTAATTTTTTTATAAGTTTGTTGCTGTTTTGGAATTTATTAGGCTTGGGTAGTATAAATTGTGGATGAAATATATAAAGAATAACTAAAATATTTCCATTTTTATTGGTATTCATATCTTTTGCTATCTGCGTATAAAAAGCGTTTTTTTTTGTATAATATAATGTGTAAAAAAGTAAGAAATAAACATTTACCTGTTAGGAACAACAGACACAGATAATATGTTAGAGAGATATTAAAAATTTGTGAAATAAATCTTATATCACGGTCTTGTGAAATGATGACATTTTTATATCTATTAATTACCAGAGGATCCTAATCCCAATTTGAAATAAATATAATTTTAAATACTCTCTTGTTCAGTGAGCTCGTTGGGATTAATAAATGTAACATTTTAATGCCGTGGTAGCGGTGTTTCTATTGCCGTATTTTTTCATTGTATGGAAAGTAAAGTTTATTTAAATGTAGCTTGTTTAATGTGATAAAATATCGAGTATTGTATAATATAAGAAAATTATCTTTTGTTTAAATTTATACTTATTCATTGACACTGTTTTATTTGGTCGATTTTAATGTAACTGGCTATGTAATGGAATGTGCGGAACTAAATTTCATGTATTTTTAATTGTTGTATCATCATGAAACTCGGCAGTTGTGTGTTGTCCTGATGACGATATAATAATTTCTCAAAATCAATAAAAATGTTATTTAATCTAAAAAAAAAAATAAATAAATAACGGAATTTTTAAATTTAATTTTCACGTACTGTTCAAATTATTTAAAATAATTTTGCACACTCATCAAGAACCGATGATAAAATAGTAATTTTATAGTGTAAAAAAAAATTCAGAATCGATTTTCTAGTCAAAGAAACTAATTACATTTGACTAATCAATCAAGTTCAAAATTAAAATGCAAACCTCATAATAAATGTCATATAATTACATATTAAAGTGGTGGTGTTCAAACATAAATATATTTATCTCTTTAAAATAAGACATATAAGGAAAATGAGAAAGGATTGAAAGCATAAATATTTTATTGATCAGACTGGTTTATGTGATAAAAATTCATAATATTTCGCACATAATTAAGAACGCCAGTACTTTAACTGCCATGATATAGAAGGTATTTGTAACGAGTCATTTAACCTCAAAGAACTAAAAAATAATATAATTTAGGGCTTCTTAATTCATTATATAATCTTAAGAATTAAGAGCTAATTTTTATTGTCAAACTATTTATATAGACTTCGAAAACATTTGATTATAAAGCCACATCCAGAGCCAGTGTACAAAATGCAAACACGGCTGAATTAATCAAAATCCAGGTTCATTTATGATAGCCGAGAGAGATGATATGTGATGGGAGACAATATTAATGTTGTTATATTCGAAACCGTATAGATTGAGTTTGGGTTATATTTTTGTCTTTTCTTTTAAATAAAAGGATGAAAACCTGAAAAAAGATCGTAGCACTTTCCTTGGGATATCGGATTGTTACATTGCCGTTTATTTAAATAATTGCAGAAGAATTATTCAAACTTGTGTATAAAAAATATACAATAGCTTGTTTCTAGTAATGAACGAGAAGTATTGCGCATTTCGACCCATTTTTGGTCCGCTAAAATACTAGTCTCGTCGATGAATTGCGAGCTTCGTTTCTTGCCACGTATACTGTGACTTTATTCGATTCTGTTAATAAGGTACTTGGAGAACTCCTGAGTGTTCTTTATTAAGCAGTGATGTAATATGTTACGATTTTAGAAATGCAATTTGCTTTACAGAAACAACCAAATGAGATAGTTATGATTCTAATTATAGTTTTGAATTTAATTTACTCCAAGTCTTTCTGGAAAATTATCTCTGCTCGATTCTATGTATGCACCATGAAAAATCTTTAATAAGGTATTGGATTCTTTAGAGATAATCTGGTGTGTATACGAATATTTATGTCGTGATCATATTTCAGACGGTCGTATAGGTAGTTATAATCAACCTAAACATTGATCTAGATTATTTTGTTATTCATTCATTTGGTTCAGCTTTTCTATTTCTACATCAGATAACTTGTTATATGATCATTTAGTGGATTAGAACGGATAAGGTGGGCTGTTTTACCGTAGATTTTTATCCGTTGGTAATTCAAGGTTGAATGTAGTCTAGGTAGCTTTTTCAATTGTGTCAATATAATATCTAATTCGTAAAAGATTTTCCTTCGCGTTTTAATAGCCTCCTAGACATTTTTAATATAATCTTTAGTAATAAATGTTTTTTACCATGACGTTAAAATTCCATAACAATTTTCAGAGTCTTACTCTATCAATTGCAAATATAAAATACATAGTCTATGCAGCGCAATTCGTTTTATATCTCGCATGCTTTTATGAAGCTATAAATCTCAATTTTATTTAAATAATTTCAATACTAATTATACATATGTTATCGTGGAAAATTGTCGATTTCTCAATAGCAATACTTGTCATCAGATTTTTCTGTTAAAAATAAGACATTTATGAGCAGTATAAATTAAAGTTTCATACACAGAATAATTATGAAAGTTCTCGTTTTCTCCATTTAAATTGTATGCATTTTTTAATGTTGAGTTGAGTGCAAATTTTCAGCATCGCGATGTCTCAAGCCAAAACCCAAATTTTCGATAAGAAAATAGCCATATAATTTGCATAAATATAGTAAATTGCCTATAATTTGCATAAATATAGTAAATACTTATAACTGAATTAGTAAATTTGACATTTTTGTCTCATTTTTTGCATTTCAGCTTTTTTAGGTGTGAAGTAAAAGTTGAAAGTGTGGTAGTACTTCTATTGGAGGGTCAAATTGGCGGCCTTCAGTTCTTTGCGGATAGACTTATGGAGAGCGTCTAATGGTCTAATATACAAGGATAACGAGTTGGATTTTACTTGCACAAAGTTACCAGATATTTGAACATTAACCTTTTTCCTCGGAAGACCCTTTCTATGTTATGAAAAGTTTCAAAAATGAAAAATAAAAAATTAAAACTGAATTTATTTTGTTTAAATTTTGAACATATTTATTACGTGCCAAGGAAAAACAACGTGTGATCGTGCTCCTATTAGAAATTCAAATTTATAGCCTTCAGTTCAGTTTTAGTGAGTAAATAATCACAAAATAATTACAACTAATAATTTTGTTATTACCCAAATACGTCGAAGCTAAAAAAAGGTAATTATGTCAATACTTTAAATTTAATCGATGTAGTGGCTGATAATGAGATTCTGTTTCGTGGAGGAAATGTGTAGTAGGTATCATCAATTATTATTAATAAATTATCCACTAGAAAGTTGGAAATAAAATAAACAAAATAAGCTTTAAAATTTCTCTTGGGTACAACAAGTAATCCAGACACCCTCAAATTAAAACCTACAATATAGAAGGTTTTTTCCCAACATTCTTTTTCATAGTTGAAGGCCTGACTGCCTTACACTTTCTGTAATAATGACAGACTGCACCATTCCCTAGTTAGTCAGTCAGTCATGAGTGACAAGTAAGTAGATGTTTTATTAGTCCATACTTTTGTATGGGTAATATTCACCATCATTTGATTATTTGTATTCAATTGATTTTAAAGGATGTTTCCTCTTTTCTTTGTATTTCTCATAACTATACAAGGGATTTCAAGGTTTTTGTTCAAGGGATCTCATCAAAGCTTCGATGTGTAACCTTGTGAATCTGAGTTCAAAATTTATAAGGTAGAAATACCAAAATGCAGGAAATCATCCATATAATTCTCCATATTAAACAGAGTTTAGACTTATGTCAGTAATATCATATTACAATGCCGTTGAATATATGGGCAATGTCACAATGCCGTTGAATATATGGGCAATGTCACAAAGACCTCTAAGTGAACGTAGATTACAACTATAATTAAAAAGATATTCAATAAACCCATAAAATGGTTATTACATATATGCATAGTTGAAAAGACGAAAATGTTATATTAATATTTAATAGATGCGAATTCAAATCTTATTTTTTATAATTACATATAATTATTTACTTTTCATTATAGCTATGTTTATTTTAACTACTTTATTGTTGCAATATTTGTTTATGAGCATTACCTACCTAATTTAACAAAGAAAATATTTATCCAAATAATTTATTTAACGAAGTATATTAATTTAGTCATATTTTAAGGCTATTTGGAAAGCAAAATATTTATAATTTTAACCACCCTAAAATAATTTTAACATACTCATGACGGAAGATTCAACTGGCATTTGACCGATTTTATATTTAAAATATCTGGCTTAACATTTGAGTTCTTACATAAATCTTTTTCGTTTGACGAAATACCGCAAGGATTTTTTCAAGTTTATGTATAATTAAAATTAATTTGTAAATAATCAATTTCCACCATTAAGGTGGCAAAGTGTTAAGTTTATTTACGAATTAGGTTGTCACAGCGATTTAAGTGTTCTCTTTTGGTTCTTTGGGAGCTTTGATGATAAATTATTTTGTGCAGAAAACATTTGACGATCCAAAAGAATACAACGCTCAGAAGTTTTTACTCACATGGTCAAAATAAATTTTATGTTATGTAATTTAAAATAAATTGTCTATGTTGTTAAAGTTATCTACACTAAAGTGCTACACAAAACCATTGCTTAATTTCAACTTTGGAATTAATGCTACACTAAGCTTTTAGAAAACTCACAATTCATTGCTCTAACAAAAAATCTAGTCCAACGTGGGACTCAAACGACAGACAGCGATCTGATGCCACCAAGACCTTTTATTGACAATAAGTCGCCATGTAATTTATGCTGGTCATATATCTTAGTATTCAATGTTTCCAAGAAAGTCCTTATAATAATAAATCAGACTAGAAAATTTGTTTTCATCTGAACTAAATGTATTAGAAATAGGATTCAATTAATTTTTATTGCTTGCGTGATGAGATTATTTGTCAGAAATAAATTTGGTATTGAATTGATACATGAGAAATTGGGAAACTATTTTGTTGAACATAATTTTATAGGTATTCAAATTTGCATTAGTAATCATTTTTTAGAATAATTTTATATTTAAGAAGACTCTTATATCTGGCTTTGGTTTAAAATTATTCAAGTCGGTTTCAAGTATGTTTTAATACGTAATTTTGTAGCTATATTTTCTTTTACTAAAAGTTAATTTATCTTAATTACAAATAATTTACGGGCAATATTTGTTTAGAATTTTGGTATGCAATTTTGGTATAACTGCTAGTCATTACAAACTAACGGAAAGAAAGCTAGACTTTAACGATTTGAAAATTAAATATTTTGATTTACCTTAATTTCCAAAAATAACAAAAAGAGAAATATAAGACGTCAGTCAAAAAACATAATACAGCCATGATATTTGGAATTTGAATCGAAGTAATTGTTTTTAATTTTTTTTTGCCTTGAAAATATCTTTGGGTATTTATAGTATAAAGATAATATCCTAATTTACAAATAAGATCATTTCTATATTATATGCAAATATAAAAAAAATATGTTTGTATGTCTCCACGAATGTGTAGTGAAAACAAAAATTCGATTATTATGATGGAATACCTAAAAATATCTCATGGACTTATTTAATAGCCGAGAATATATTTTCAGTCTAACTTCGTACTTAGAGACGCCCTTAATATTATCTAGCTTCAAAATATGTATTATTAACTTTTGCTATAAGCATGGTTCGCATGTATTTTCGATTAAGATGATGGAATTTGACCGTAACACAATAATACCATCGCAACCTAACGCTATTGATAAAATATAGCACTAAAATTTTATTATTGAACAAAAAAACAAAATTTCATCCTGCGGGAATAATATTATTTTTCGGGTTAAGTATGACCAATATGTTACTTTGATTCATGAAATATGACCGTGACAAGTTCCATGAAAATCCGTACTGCTGCTTTTGCGTGATTGAATAAAAACTTCTAAATATATTATTCGCGAAATTATTCCACGTATGTAAAAGCGCGAACAATACATAGCCTATTTGTTAGTGATTCATTGCTTAGTTGCAAAGATTTTATGTAAGAAATATCCAAACTATCGCAATCACAACATTAGTGGTATACAACACCAGGGGCTCCGCATGACACAAGAGGCACTTAAATTTAAAATTAAATCAAATATATTTCCTCGATTATCAAATGAGGCCATAAGGCGATTTTTCTGCAAATATTCCATCTCGGGAATCGAAAAAAAACGTTTTTCTTTACTCCACCCCAATAGTGTGCCCATTAATTTCACAAAGAATAAATAATGAAGCTAATTTACAACACCAAAAGACAAATTAAACCGATTTTTTTGACCCAACTTTCGAACTGAATCTGATAAATTAGAGTTACGTTAGATAGGCAGCGCGTAAGATTATGTCAAGTTAGACTGTTTCCATATTTACATAAGTTATGTGAGTATAGAATACAATGGGTTGGTTGGAACGATTTATTTGCAACGGAAATGAGAGAGAGAGATACTGCTGTCAACATACTTTAATAATCGAACTCATCCTTAAAATGATGTTTAAAATATTCAAACTAGTAAAATTTAAAGATGGTTAATTCAACTGGAAGTTGATTTTCTGAAGACAATAAATAAAATTTTCATTGAATATAATTACGTTTCGCTAGAGAAGACGAGATTTTTACTATACTTCCAACTATTGACAAACACAAACAAAACATCTTCCTGCGGATGGCATGTTTAATATTGAAATAAATTTAAAATAAAACTATGCATATTTGTATCACACGAGCACACAAATTCAAAAAGAGCTAGTCACCGCACTTTTGGTGTCGCATCGTGTGCAGATTAGTGACTTTCGAAGCTTTCGTTAATCACTTCACTGTAGTTGTCGACGAAAATGTGACGGTGACATATTGCTAGTACGAAAATCTGATGATTACATATTGTTAGTATGATGGGCAGACCTTTATTTTAAGCAAATTCTGATAAAGATTTTGACATTTATTTACTTTTTATTGGAGTAATCAATTGAAGAGGCAATTTACTCAGCTACAAAATAAACATTTGCAATAATATTTTTTTATCTTTGTACGGCCTGTATCTGAGTGATTCTAGGTAGTTTTCACTTTCGTTTACAAAGTAGTTTCAATAAATGTTTGAGATACACAGATCAAATTCATAATGAAAATATGGCTTTCATATTAAGTATTAGTTAGTTATGAATGCAAAACGTTCACACGAACTATGTTACTTTTCACGTTGACCTCAGATTTAGACTGATACTTATTTCGACTATGTAAACATTTACAGAGCAAAATGATATCTCTTTGATCAACCTAAGAGAAGCTGGATTTTTATTCCTTTCCTCTGTTTTCTCTTTTCGTACGTTGTGGTCTTTCATATTACGGAGAAAGTAACACGATCTAGTAGAAAGTTTTATATCCGAACCTTATTTTATGACTTTAAAAATGAACCAGGTAAACGATTTCATCACTTCCGTACATCTAGTTGTAATTACCCTGTTATTTTACGGAACAAATTAATATTTTTTATATCTTATCTATATTATGAGGAAAGATTTAAGCTGCTATAGAATACCGTAGATAAATAAAGTGTGGCGATAAGTTTAGGATCTAACAGTAGTGAATATTTACGTCGATTTAATGAAGTTTTTGATTTCATAGTTAGATTCGATTACCCACATTTCATGGTAATTTGGTAGTTATATCAAAAATATCTTTCACGTATGATGTCTGAAAATTTCTATTATTTCATTAGAGCCAAGCGAGTCAGAAGACAAAACAAAAGCTTCCAATATAATATCACGATTAAATTTATTGTAAATGACATGGGATGCTGTTGACAACTCTCTTTTCTATTCCTTTTAATTATCGCTCGCGTGAATCTGAATTTTTTATATTTTCTTTTTAAAAACTGATTTTTCGTTTAGTCAAAAGAAAGATTCCAAGAATTGAAAAACTTATTACTTTCACGTAAGAAGTTTTTTTTACAATACCGGCATATAGAATGCAAACGTATCTGAATTGTTTGTTTGCCAACAATATTGAACTGCTAATCTAATAGGAGTTTCAGGATAAGCTGAGTTGTTTATAATGTTTAAATATATATTTATGAACCGCAAAATGTATATTTTGCATATATTGTAGAAGAATTATTCCTATTTTTATTTAAACCCTTTGAGTTCTACACTTAACTTTTAAAAACTTTCTAAATCCTTAGTATGTGACTTGTAAAATAATGAAAATAAACATCAAAATATCATTGGAAAATATTGAGTTTTATACTATTTACAAAAGTAAGCAATGGCAGCATAGTTGTTTATAAAAATGAACGTACCTACAAAGTTTGTTTATTGTTTAAAATTGTAATATTGGTAATATTTAAAAATGAACGTACCTACAAAGTTTGTTTATTGTTTCAAATTGTAATATTGGTAATATTAAGTTTGCACACATGCATATACACTTAGATAAAAACCAAAATCACATTAGAGTACAAGGTTCTAAACTTAATAAAACATTAGATTTTTGGCGATAAGTAGTTATTTTGTTTCTAAAGTATAAATCACAACAAATACTAAAACAGGTAAAAAAATCGATCAAGTATGAACAAAACTCGTATTAGAAGTATTTGTATGTATACAAACATATATATATAGATTCTAATAAACATTTAAAGGTGCTTAGTATTATATTGTTTACAAATAATATTTTTCACAACGTAAATATTTCCTATTGCATTTATTACTGGTGAAAAAAGTGATACAGATTTAACAAAATTATGACATCTAGAATCATCGCTATGGTATTCTTACAGCCTTTGTCAAGGCTTTCAAAAATCCGAATTTTTTCATAATTTTAGATTGTGTCTTATTGAAACTAAGGAGTGAAGGATATATTTTTTGCATATTTTTGTGTATAACTCTGATGAAATGCTTCCTAAAATTATAAAAATACATATTTTTGCGACCCCTGTAACTAAGTATTTCAATTAGTTTTCCACACTATATAAAGCATATAAAAATAAAATTCAGTACTTAATTTTTTTCCACCTAAAATTTATCATACCAATATATTTTGTCATTTTATCTATTTAGATATGTGGGGTTTATATATTTTACTACTATTCAAATTTAAAGTTTCTGCGTCATGTGATTTTTTGATAAAAACGGCTCTAATTAACAGACAAACAGACATGTAAATATTTAAAATTTCGGTTTTTGTTTTTCATGAATGGAATTTTAAAAATACTAAATTCTTGCAAAATTGTTCGTACTATGTCGGAAAATTTAATGAGATTGCCTGTTATATTTTCATGTATCTTTATAGTATCGAGTATAGTACGAAGTTAAAATATTGTAAAAACATTCCAGAAAATTACCTTTTAGGGGCCAACTTCTATGTGAAGCAGTAAGCGATTAAAATATTTGTCATTGTAAAACTGACTTAAACACTTATCGTTCAACGAATTACTTCTCATTTTGTGGACTGATTTATTAAAGTAATAGAGTGACAAATCACTCAGATTTGTGCCTCCAAATTTTATCGATGAATGATATGATGTACAGCGAATATATTTGGCACTTCTGGTTTCAAATACGCTATTAAACGTTTGTGAACTCTATTAGTACCGGGTTGTTGTTTACAGCAGCTAACAAAATATTACGCCTAAGGACATTTTTCATTGGATACAAACCCTATTAGTGGTAGTAAATAGATATTCTTAATTTTTATTTGACTTTTCCACATCTTCACCCTTTTCACAAATTATTTTTTGCACTGAGTCATTGGTGAAATGTATCCTGATAGTATCTGACGCATTATGGTGAACGTTTTTTACAATTTTCCTGATAGCATCTGACGCACTATGGTGGACGGTGTTTATGACTTCTTTTACTGCCAGCAATATAAATTCTTCACAAATTGCTTGTGGTTTTCCCGCCTTTGTCAATGACGGCGAAATATAAGAAATCCTTCGTCATTTTGCTTAGACGATGCAAGAAGTTTCGATGTAGATAAGAGTGTAAATTATTTATTTTTAGGGTAGTATATTATATTTAAATGTTTATTGTTTTTCTCAGCATATATTTTAGTTAAATGTCATTGCAGACCAGACTATTTTAGTGCCCCCATTGAAAAATATTCTTCGGCACAACAACCACATCGGCTATATGTTAATATCAAGACATATTTAAAGTACTGTAAATTTTTTTTCGATTCAAAAATTGTTATTTAATAATACAAATTACTAGAGTATTCATATAGTGATAGGCTTATACTACAAAATTTAACTTAACAAAGTACGCCGTCCCTAGCCTATACATACACTTTCATTAAACATCATTCAGTGGCGATGAATTTGCGACGAAACCATTCATTACATAAATTCTATTTCTATTGACGCACATATATTTCCAAATTCTTAACAAGCAGTGATTTTAGTAACGATACTCACTATATTTTGTTTGTTTTTCAAACAATCGTTCATAGAAAGAGAAATGGCAGTAGTCATACAAAATTATATTAAAATAAATTTCTGCTCCAGTCATTCATCGAGTATTGTGTGTGGTTAGTCAAAAAAAACAAGATTAAAAGAATTTATTATATTTTTTTATTTAATATTTTTTAAAATTTTCTGCATATTTAAATTTCTGCGCTAATTTAATAGAAAACCACCAGAAATTTAATTTCTGAAATGGCGATTCATTAAATAAATCTTATACTTTTATTGTATGTTTGTTAAAGAAATGTTACGAACGAACGAATGGGATTGGTGTCAAATTATTGACATAAGCAAGATTAAAGTAATTTATTATATTTCTTTGGACGTGCAAATTTCTATTCAAAAAATAAAGCACAAATATATTAGGAGTGTCTTTTAAGCAATCGTATAAGCTATACATTTAATAAAATTGTGGAATATGCTTGTCTGTATATTAAAGATATTTATGAAAAAAATATTTTAACTAATAAAGGTAAAAGAATACAAAAATTTTGGGTTTGCAATTTTTCTTTGTTTATTTGTTCGCACATGGAACTATCATTGGTGGGTTTTATTGAGTCGTGGGCCTCCCCCACGGTAGGATATAAGCAATGTTTCATCAGAAAAAAACAACTAAGAAGAATATATGATAATTTGACATTACTTACCTAAAAGGTTTACTTTTATAAATATTATTATAAGTGGATTTATGTAAATTAACTTACAGTAAATTACGTTTTTAAAAGTTAACGCGAACGAAGTCAAGGACACAGCAAGCAAAAATATTTTACCAGAAAACTATATATACTCTGCACATTGCTTCCGACATTGCCGTAAAAAGTACAATATTTTGACATTAATAAATAAATCTGAAAAAGCTGTTTTCTTCCCTAAAATTTATTCTCAAAAACATTAGGTGAAACAAAAGACCCCATTTATACCAATTTGACGTGGCATGGAGCATGTAATCTGTGGACCACATGCAGTTGTATGCGGTTAATGACTTTTATACCATCTTGATAGATACAGCGAGCGTAAATTCGATAGTCTCCAAGATAAAAGTAAGATGTACATACGAATATAGTATTAGGAAGTTCAAATTTCTTTTTTGTGTTAAGATAAACTCAAAGGAAGTACTTGTATGACAATACTTTATAAATTGTTTTAAGAGGTTTTTTATTAATTATTATGCCACGTGTTATATAATACGTGTTATACTAAATGAGCCTGATAATATTTTTATATTAAGTATTTAAAGATTATTCATAATTTTAATAAATGTTTACTTATTGACAAGACCACAACGAGGTTTATAAAAAATGGTTCTCTTTATATTAATAACGAAATTTAGAGAAGTTCATCATGCCAATTTTAGCACTCTTCATGACTTTATTTTATTTTCATTAGTTGCACTGCTGACTAATTTGATACGACCTTTTTTTCTAAAGTTTTATTTTTAAAAGCAGTTTTTTTAATTGTGATAAGTGAGATTTATAAATCGATAGCGTGGGGATTCGCCCGTAGCAGAATCCTGGTTCAATTGGCCAATGGATGCCCGTCAACAGAGTAATTCTTTTCATGTCAATAGCGATGTGATGGTAGTGACCACTAATGGTTAGTAATTAATAAAATACGCAACTTTGTATAAACTATTTTTTATGACTTTGCGTGAATATTACAGAAATACAATATTCGAAAAAGTTTCAATATTTTGCCGAACTATATGAAACCAATTTTAGAAAGATGGTAATATGGGAAGCTTAACATAATTTCATGATTAAAATCGATATCTGTGTTCAAAATCTTGTCAAAATCTGTACCATCCATTCCGAAGAATGACACAATTTAGAGCATGGGGTTAATTTTTTCTTTAATTGTTAATAGAATTATAGAATTTGAAATCTTCAATTGCTTATTTTTAAGTGGTTTAGAGAAATCCAACTAAGAACAGTAACTTTTGCTATCTGCGTTATTTTCTATAATTTATTCGTTGATAAATGTATTCGATAATAATGTTTATTTCGTATTTGTTAATAAAATTTTTGTTAAGGTGTTAAGACAAAAACTTGAATAAAAATATTTTCAGTGATACTATAAGTATTATCAATGAAAATACTTTCTGTTCTAACTAGGAAACTTTTACTTCTGCGCTTCTGTATGTCTTACATCAGCCGATCCAAGTTTTACTGAATTACATTTTTTACAATGAAAATTATTCATGAATTAATCCAATCGGAGAAACCAGTCTTACTTCCGTTATCTTTGACATATTAGGCTAAACATATAGGATCGAGTGGCATGAAATTTGTTTTTTTTTAAATAACCTTTTATCTTGCCGATTGTGTCATTTTTTTTCAAAATATGTAAATGAAAATTATATATCTACAAAATTCATGGATTGTTTCTAAGATCGTTTTACTGCAGCAATAATGGTTAGGGTAGTTTCATTATTGACCCGTCTCAAATTTCCACTCTGTAAATATGTATATTTCTTTTTCTCTCATGAACACAGTCCCACATTTTACCTTAATTAATAAAAATATAATAATTCGAAAATATAGTCATCAGTCAGATTTGTAATAAAACCATTACAGAATATCATTAAGTTGGTATGGCTAACTACTTTCTATGGATTTTTGAGTACAAAATGAGACGATTATAATCATTAAAAAAATTTTTGTAGATCATTTTATCCATTAGTTGAAGATTAAAATGATGTGCTTATATTATTTCAACCTTACGGCAAGGGTTAAGTGCCTTGAAATGCTGGTACGCTGACTCTGTAGTATCATCGTAACGAGGCAGTGAACATGCCATTAGGCTAAGAATATTGAGCGGTGCGAATATTTTATCGTAGAAAGAAAAATTTTGTAGTACTCGTAATTCAGTGAATTTTCAATTTTTGTTTCACGGAATTTCAGTTTATGGTAATATAAGGTAATTTTTCTTAAATTATTGATCCAAATTATTAAATGTAAACTAGAGTCTATTTCTTTAGAAAATACTTAAAATAACGGTAATAGTTATTTTAATACGGATTAACGAATCGGCTTAACCTTCATGTTAATTGATTGAATTTTTTTTGAGATCCAATAAAAGTTGAAGTTTAAAATACTCTTTGACGCAATTTCGCTATAATTTTGTTTTTATTTGTATTATCAATAGTTACTGTGGTTAATTTATAAAATGTAGATACATGAGACTTTTTTGTAAATCTTTAGAAAACCTTTAATTCCACTACAACATAGTGTTACCGTATCTAAAATAGTTTTGCCAGCGTTCTTTAGAATGTTTTGTAGCCCAGCGACTTTTTATCTCGTTAAGTCAGTATTATTAATTGCGTCTCATAATAATTGAAAATTGAAGAAACATTTTTTATTCTTGGCGTAATTGTTTACTGCACTATTTTGAAGTATTTATTATAACTATACTGACCAGGCTTTCATTTAATGTCGAACGGTCAAATCCACATGTTATATCATAAAAGGGGCGAAAATAAAATGTCATTTTGATAAATGAATTAATAAGTCGCTTTTAAATACTACGATGAATTTTAGAATAATACATCGTTTAACAATTTGAAAAAATATATAAAATTACTTAAAGGCAAATTTATATAAAAAATCAGTTTTCACATCCTTTACACATAGCTAGGGTTTAAACATTATTAGTATTGGCCTCGAAGTTTAATATTTCAAAGCCCTGATTACTACTTAAAATTTAAAGAAAGTACTTTACATAATCCGCCAAGTCATAGTGATAGTTACATAGTATTAATGAGATAAAGTTGCTTATCATAAGTACTCTAACTTTCCTGGTTACCGCAAATGAAGCTAAATTATCTTTCAAAACCAGATATGTATTGAATGTTTCATTAATTTTTTTTTCACAGGGAAAGACGTATTTAAAAATATCGCATACTTGAAAGTAATGAAAGATATATACGGCAATATTTTTCTTCATATTCTAATTCTTTTACTGAATTCTGAAAGAAATTTAAATAAAATTTAAAAATTGTTCAAAGAGATGTTAAAGGAAACAACTTATTTTTCGGATTATTTTTATTTTCAAATTTGAACTATATTATTTTCATTGATTAAGATAGTTCATCAGAAAGGTCATAGATGCGTACATATAGAAATTCCATCGGTCTCTGATTTACATTGAAATTTAAATTTTTTTTGTTTTATATGTTACTATTATATTAGACTTCGATTACATAATCGCAGCCAGAACGCCAAAAAAATATTTTTGTTATTAAAGGAAATGTATGATTTTATGGGTTGAAAATTCATAACATTTTCTACTAGGACTTGGAATTTGGTATAAGCTATAAATAAAGGAAGTATTATACGAAACTATTTTCACATTTGTACTATCAGCAGTAATAAACATTTATGCAATGACACTCGCGTTCAGTGCTCTACTCTTGAGGAGCATCAGATACAGTGACTGTGGTACCAGCTAGCTTTCCTGTAAACCAGCTTTCCTGTAATTTATTGACTTGATTGATTCTTATTATTAGGAAATCATTTTTTTTATAATAATAAATCCAAAGCAAAAACAACTACATAGCCTTATTTGCTTTCAACTTCTACTGAACTGCGAGGGTATTAAAAGGAGATTCTCTGAAGAAAAAGGTCTTACGTGAAAGACACAACAACGAACCGTAAGCCGATTGTATTGAAAAATAAGTTTCGAATACCTAGCTACTAATGATCACAAAGTACCAAATAATTTATTCTAGAAACTATCGGAATCATATACATAAAGAGCCAGGAATGAAGAGCACTACTCATCGGTACTCGAAGAGGTACCATAAACCATTCAGCTTATGACCGGGAACTGCAGGATTCTCACAAATGATGAAATTACTTTATTTATTACCATAAGTCATCATTTATTATCATCATAAATACGGACTCCCTAGCGCATCCATCGTGAATATCTCAAATAACAAAACTGTGACACTTAGAATCATCGTTTCATAATATTTTTTTTTCCTATAACTTTTGCTAGTCTAGACTGTGTTTTTTCAGGTTTAGTAGATCCGGGAGTATGGGAGCAGGGGACTTCTTTTGCACATTTTTATTATGTACCTGAAGATATAATTTAGGAACCTTCATTCATCTTCACTCCCCCAATTATCGCTATTATTTTTTCTGTGCTATCTATTGCAGGTTGATATGATTTATCATTATGTAAAATGTTAAGTTTCTATATCAAGTGGTTTTTGATAAAAAATGGCAGTGGCAGATGGGTACACGGACACGTAAGTGATTTTGTAAGGGTTCCTTAATTTTTTTAGGTACTGATGCCTAAAAATTAAGTTATTATAAATTTAGTATTTTAGTAATACACATAATCATCCCTCGACCTAGAAAATCCCAGATATTAAATCAGGAAGGATAGAAATAACATAATTAATCCGACAAAATTCTCGTAGATAAAAAGAAATCAAAATCACATCATACACATCGCCCTCTTTAATATTCGCGATTTAAAAACTACCCGTGTGGTAAAAACCTCCAAGAACACCGGTTTAAGACATTAAATGAAGAAAAAATCGGATATAAAAGGTAAATCTATTTAGTACCAAATCGTACCAATAGCTTTGTGTGATTCTATTAAGATGCTAGGCTTATTCCTAACATTTACTTGGAACAATAGAAAGTAGCTGTCCTTAATGATTAATCCTGTCAGATATCCACTTCAGTTGTAAGTGGAATTTGAAATAGTCTCGTTTTGATTACGGGTTATTATTATTATCCTAGTAAATGATACCAGAGAATATATCCTACTACAGGTACGAGTTTTTATAATCAAGTACAGGGGTTGATTTTTTTAAATGTCCTATAGGATATATTAATCCTACAGCGTATATATTTTAAAAGTTAAAAATTTCAAAAGTAGCATATTAACTACACCAATATATTTTTTAAATTATTTAATGATCACAATATTTTTTCCATATTTTTAAGTAAAATTTTACCCGAAATATATTGAAAGCCAAATAAAAATATAGATACCATTCTTGCACCTCGCGCCTCATTTGTGATAAAATTACAAAAATAAGGTTTGTAAAAGCTCATTTAAAATTTTTGGGAACCTTATAGCGGCATTCTAGGTCACATTGTCTTAAAAAATGAGAAATTTTACGCCTGTGACTAATAATGAAGCCAAATCACATCGTTTTAAAAAATACGATATTTTGCGCCTGTGACTAATAATGATACTAGGTCATATCGTTCCAAAAAATAGGATATTTTACGTCTGTAACTGATAATGCTGCTAGGTCACATAGTTTACAAAAATATATATTTTACGCCAATAATACCTATTATAGGCAATTTATGTTAATTTTGGAATAAAATGTAAATATTTGTAAATAGTTTTACAAAAATAGTGAGTAACTTAGGAGTTTAAGGTTTTATATTAACAAAAATATATAAGGAACTCTGGTAATGCGTGCACTTAAAATGTTAATATCAAATACAAATAACTTATAATTCAATCTAGGCTCAAAAGGTTTTTTAAAAGTAATAAGCGCTATTTACATTTAAATCAATATTGGTTTCCATAAAGTGTCCAACATCAAAATCGATATTTTACTCCACGATCTAAAACATTAGAAAATAATGCTAAAACGTCCTGACATATACTGTTTATAAAAATAGGCGATTATAAATGAAATAAATGCTTAGTGAAATATGATTGTATCTCATAACTTGCATATACCTTATATAACTTTTACACAGTAACCAGTCAACAATTTTGTTTTGTGATATAATTCGTATAAAATTCACGGGGCATTACTTTTCAATGAATTTGTTAAATAGTTATTGATATATTATGCTGAAAAATAACATGATTCAATTGGATTTCACTTTATAAATGGAAAATGCAGTATTTAACTTAAAATATCAGGGCAAATTCTACTTAAATCAATTTTTGGAAAAACTAAGAAAATTTTAAATTTTTTAATGAAAAGAATTATGCTTTATCGGTTAGACGGATATTTAATTAAAAACTTATAAATTTATGTCAGTTATATTTATTAATTTGTTCAATTAATGGCTTCGGTTAAAGTTCTGGCCAAATTTTACTTCATCATTTTAAATATTTTTATTATTACCGCGACACTAAAATTTGAATATAAATAATTCAAATGTATTATTCATTTAGTTAGAATTTGAACAACTGAATTTCATTATTTTTGTCTTTTGTTCCATAACGCTTTGATAAATATTAAAAATCTACCTTTATATTAACAATAATGATTCGTTGTTTACCGATGGCAGCATAATTTTTTTGAGCGTCATTTTCAATGGTTTGGTTCTACAGTTACTCCTGTTATTATATATATCTGTAATTTTATTTGTACTTCAATATTTTCCAATTATCAATAACAATAGGGGACTGGAACAAACTTGAAATACAATAGCAAAAGGAAAATTTAAACGGACGGTTTTCAAACACTTTGATCTTTAATGTATTCTGGATGTTGGGATATTAATTGTTTTAAAATAGAATGGCACATTCGTTGATGTAATATTCATAGCAAATTGTATTACGTTTTATAATCAGAAGACATTTTATAGACCAATGTCGAAGGAAAACAATGCATTGGATCGCGTAAATAATAGATTACAAAAACATATTGGATTGCGTAAATCACGAGTCT
Source organism: Druceiella hillmani (assembly GCA_039881145.1). Taxonomy (NCBI): domain Eukaryota; kingdom Metazoa; phylum Arthropoda; class Insecta; order Lepidoptera; family Hepialidae; genus Druceiella; species Druceiella hillmani. Next base: position 25,157,246 of record JAYKKI010000027.1, on the reverse strand, counting down.
CCAATTAATTTAGTTGAAACTTATGAGGACAAAAATGTCAATATTTCAATAGGCATCATTAAATCATTATTCTTTAACATCCTCAAACACAGAATTAGAAGGAGAAACATTTTCTATCATTGAAAAAATATTTATTCCTAATTTAGTTTACCATAACGATGATATAGAACATTTTTTGGCATATAATAAGATTTCAGCAAACATAAAGAGAATAGACAACAATGTAACTCTTTTTAAAGCCTACTTTCGACAGGATGATTTTTTACGTCGACCTGAAAAATTGTTATTTGGTGCCAAGAAGCAATTCTTTGTAGCAATAAAAATAGACGAAAAAAATCTTTATGTACATTACCATTCGAACGTTTAGATTGAGAATGATATGCCATTTACATTGATTTAATGAGGAGCTCATCATAAAGCTTGTATAATATATACATCTTCAATTTATTTGTGCTGATTCCCTAAAGTGAAAATATATAGATATGAAAGCAATGAAGTCCGAGTCACTGTAGCGCGTCGAAGGTTCCGTATCATGGATAATTAGTTTTCCAACTTTTTCAAATAATTCGTGTCACACACATCATTTTATATTTTTTGTAATTACTGTTCAAACTTAAGGTTTAAATTTCAAATTTCGGAGACGGGGGTGCGGGGAAAATATTTTTAGCAAACATTTTTGTTAATCTACGCAAGCTAAAATGAAATAGTTTTAGGCTGTGCTAAGGAACTTTCTATTTTTTCATACAAATTTTTTTTTCTGCTTCACCACTGAGTTGAAATATATAAACTCTGTCTTAGTGAATGTCTACTTTAGATGAAACCCCTGTTCGATATATTAAATAGGGGTTCTATCCACATGTATATAATATTGAACAGGGGTTACATATTAATATAAGGGTTCCATAACATTCTTGAGCCAGTGGTTTGGGCTGTGCGTTGATATGTCAACAAATTAGCTATTTAGTTAATTTATTTTACATTTTATAAAATACCACCATAATTTATTTTAAAATGAAAAAGCGATGATGCTGTGACTTATGGACGAATGGACAGACATGACGAAATAACAAGGGTCACTATTTGGCTGCTATTGGTTGCAGAGCCATGACAAACGACCTAAATATCTTTAGGTTGATTCGTTTTTCGAAGTCTGAAAATAACAGTAGACTAAAATCTTCAACAGTTTAAGAATAAGGATTTATCGGATGATTCAAAGGAGGAATTTTAGTTTGAAAAACTTTGAAATATATTTCTATCTATCAATTAAGAAGGCCTCAAGGCTTACTGGCATTTATTTACTGACCTATTTTAGAAGCGCACTAAAATTGTAAATCATCCGCATATAAGATGCCTAGTGCAAGATTTTCTACAAAATTTTCAACAAATAGAGATAGAGAAGCAATGGGGCCCGGACTCTGGATATCATAGCTATACACTAGACACATCGCCACTCGGAAGAAGAATCAGATGTTTAAACACGTTTTATACTAACATAAAAGCAAAGCTTAAATAGTTATAAGATATTAAAGGATTTAAGCTGACGGAAATCAAATTTTAGAGAGTTGAAAGAATTACTAGTAAATTAGTATAAGAATTATTACTTGAGTGTTAGTCGTGGTTAAACATATTCTATTCTCTTGGTAGCTTATGGTAAAGTAAAACTAAATTTATTATATGTTTCGAAAACATTAGATTTAATCCCAAATTAGACACCAATAGCTAATTAGCAATGATTATAAGAAGTATTATTTGCAAACGAAAAGAGGGTACCATTTTGCATTTCATAATATTTACCGAATTCCTAATTCAAATCTTGTACCTAATTAACGAACGTAATGACGATTTATTTTCGGAATAAAGAGCTACAAATCCCCGTCTAACGGAGGATTCGAAGCAACTTTCACGGTAATGAAAGTGATACTTTCTATCACTTCACTATACAAAATAAAAATAATTCGCAGTTGTGTCAATGTTATCTCTTATTTACGCATGTATAAATAGAATGACCCAAAGCGTAACGGATGTTTATATTTTCCGTTTCCTTTCACCTCCTCTCTTAGCTGCCGTCGTGGTACCCATATAAATTATTCTCAATTGCATCTCGAGTATATAGGTCAGAGTGTCGTACCTTTATGAAAGGGACAGATGACCTTTTAGATACGGAAAATATTGTCAACCAGTCGAATCGATGTACTGTAAGTATATACTTTTACTATAATAAAGTTCTTCTAAACTATAACTCAAAACATGTCAGAGTCGCCTCGATACCATACATCTCCAGTTTCTTCTCTTTAAATTTGTTCATTCACACGCACGCACGCGTACACGAACGCACGCACGCACGCACGCTAAGTGCTGTGTGTTTAGTAAAATGTCATGAAAGTACAGGCGAATTAAAAATCAATGCTTAGGAAATAGTCAACAAAATTGAAAAAATTATAAACGAATACGACAATGATAGGAGTCTAGAAACCCTGAACTAACTTATTTTTCAGAATGGGATGGCTTCCTCTCTCAATCGCTCTCGTTGAATTCAGTGAGCGATATTAAAAATGGCATTACAATTGTGTTGCCATTTTTGTTTAAACTTACGTTTAAACTTTTAGCACTCAATGAATTTCTGCGGTTGTCAAAAGTTGTTTTGTACATTATCGGCTTATAAATTACAATTTATGTAATTTGAAAACACGATATATGGAATAAAATTTAAAAAATAGTGAAACAACTTTAGATACCAGTTCTTGTAATTTTAGGAATAATGTAAAATGTCTGCTTAAAATGTAGTTCGATTTCAGAATATTTTACACTGGGAAGGGTCGGAGTTATCAAGAGGCTAGGCAAAGGAAATGGCTAGAAAGGGAAAGAGAAATGTATGAGCTCGAATTGAAATTATTGAAGCATTGTCGAGTGGCTGCGCGCTGATATTATCGTACACTAAAGTAATAGATTTACGCCAGAAGGCATGGTGATGAGCGAGCGGTTAGTGCAACGTGACATTTGGATTTATGAATAGGATATTCCTGAGCGAGCTATCTCGAAGTACAAATTGACTGTGCTATGATTCTCATGAATGTAATGATTACATAATTCTAGAGGTTATATTTGCCGTCAAATAGAATAATATATATGCGATGCGTTAATGTTATTAACTTTTTTAGTATTTTAGAAGATAAATGTTATATCTATTTTATTCTTTCTATTTTATTAAAATTTGGTGGATTTTCTTAATGCATGTTTTAAGTATATGTGATGAGTTTGTATGTGGAGACAGATGAACTTCATTAAATCGTTCAGTAAAATTATAAGATGATTAGAGTATTATTATATAAAGGTAGATCTGACCGATCTCTGAACCGTATATAAATCATTTCCGTACATTATAAATAATTTAAATCTATTAATAGGAATATTGAAGACATTGAAAAGTAAAATATAAATAAAGATATCAAAAGTTGCAAATTTTTTAATTGTTATATATATATATATATATATATATATATACATATAGTCAGATATTATCACTTTTAAACACAATACATTTTGAAACGTCAGTGTAATGCTTCATTATTTACAACGAAGATTATTCACGTCGTGCACATAGTACATTATTCCGGGCCAAGAGATAATGTTCTATAACAATGAACTGAAATGCAAAAAATTACGTTCATTTTTCATTCACATGCAGTCTATTAGACTGAAAATGAGAAACGTCATTTTTATTGATTGAATGCTGAGATCAACCAGTGAGCTGAAGAAAACTCTTATCTGATGGCATGTATAAGGAACATACTTTGTAGAGGCATATAATTATACAAATGAAAATATATATGCCTCTACATATACGCCTCTACAATTGTAGAGGCTTATATGTAGAGTTTATATGTAGAGGCTTATATGTAGAATTGTAGATATGAAATATATGCCTCTACAATTGTAGAACCATATAATTATACAAATGAAAATAAAATGACATTTATCAAAGTGAAAACATTAATTTATTTTAAATTTTAAATATTGAAAAGTTATTAATCACCCTTATAATATGAAAAATATAATTTATATCGATTTGATGCTGTATTATAAGTCTAAGACATAATTTAGGTAATTTTAAACAGGAAATATTGAAAATTTCATTGTTTTTCAAAAATAATAATCGGTAACTGCTAATAACATTTTTAATGATAAAAAACAAATATTTGTTTACTTTTCAAGTAAGTTAAATAAAAGAATCATCCCAGGACGACATGTTTTTAAAGATAATATCTGTTTTAAGATTCAAATCAGATTGGCTAATTTGTTGTTAAATATTTAAAATTTATATATTAAAGTCAGTCGTGGCCGTATTGGGTTGATCACAAGGTATTCAGACTTTTACTGCACTGCGCAACGCGGGGACCCGGGTTCGATTCCCGGCTGCTCGTCGAGCGGGGTTGAACTGGTGTTCTTGTTGGCTGTAAGAGATAACTCTTGTAGTAATGAGTTCACCACATATATAATTTAGATACATTAAAGCATATAAATAAATAGATAAATTTATACATATCAAATTTACGGAATTCGAGATAAAATTAATAAATGAGTATTTTAACAAATGAATAAACAGCTATGAGAGTTTTCGTATTTAGAATAAATTATAAATTAAATAAAACTTCTAAATTATATTTTCGAGATTCTATTCTTACGTTAGGACAATCCTTTTTAATGCTGATATAATTCAAACAGAGCCAAACTCTGCTACTACTACTACCAACATATTAACAACTTATAAGCCAACCTAATAGTTCGGTAAGCAGAGTGGTAGTACGGCTACTTTTTTGACCGATTTCTGGAATGTTATACAAACTTATAGAATATTTCATAAAGAGTGCGTAAAGAGTGCGGTATTCGAACTTCAGTCCAGTTTGCAATTGAGTAATTGGCCAATAAAAAATAAATTTAAAAATTAAGTATTTCGAAGTGAACTTGTAGAACTCTTTATTCATGAATGTCGTTTAGGGTGAAAAACAAGCGAAACATCACACTATATATATATATACACAACGATGAGTGAAGTTATGCCCTCTTACAGTACAGTTAAATACTGGTTCCAAAGATTCAATGAAGGGAATTTTTAATTGTCGGATAAACCTTATCTAAAGCGATCTACTACAAAAGATTTAGAAACTTTAAAAGCTTTATTGAAACAGATCCCATATTAGGCGTTGTTGGGCAGAGCTATTTTCATGCTCTTATAGTGCAATGGTAAAACTTCACGCTTTGAGAAATAAGTAAAAATATTCCGTTTGGCTGTCACAAAAGCTAACACCCTTTCAACTTCAAAGGAGAGTTAATATGTGCTTGGAGCTACTGAGTTTTCATCGTACCAACGAAAGGCTAAAGTATCTGGTTACAGGAGATGAAAAATGGGTGACTTATATTAATTTTTAGCATAAACGTCAATGGCTGGAGAAAAAGACGTACCTAGACAAAATATAATATTGGGAAAAAGATACTTTTGAGTGCACGGTTGGATATAGATGGAGCTATTAATTGGGAACTGTTTCAGGCTAAGAGTACAATCATAATAATACAATTGATCATTCACCGCTTAATTTTCTTCAAATTAAAGCAAAGTTTATTTTTTACATGACACTGCTCGACCCCTACGTATTAACAGTAACATGTGAAAAACTACTTTCACTTGGATTTCATGCACCATACTCTCTAGATCTTTCGCCATCTAATTACCAACTGTGAAAATCGAACTTCGCTGGTTTTTCAGTCAAAAGCCCAAATGTTTCTCCGAGAATGGAATTTTAGTTCTGCCTAAATGTTGGCGACAAGTATTGAATACTGAGGGTGCTTATGAAATTAACGATTGATAACATATAAAAACTTGAAAATTGTTCGTGTAGAGATGGCGGTTTTATAAGTTGCCCATCTAATATAATTGGTTGGCTTTAGTTATCGGCAATTTATGTACGTAACACTTCACATTCCAATTATTATTTTTGGTAGCATAATATTTCATAGTTCAGTTATAAATAATAATTGTCCTTCTTTTTTATAATATACTATTTTTTTGTTAGATTAAGACCATTACATTTTATTTGGTTTTAAGGTATACATTGATTTCATCTACTTAAAATGTATTAAAGTCAAAATTGTATATTTTTTTATAATTTACTTGATGTAATTTAATTTTTTAAATATTCTTATTTTTACGTAATATTTTTAACGACGATTCCTTCGTCTCCTTCAAGTAATAAATGGATTCCTCTTAAAAAATAAAATACCGGCAATTTTCTTGAATTTGAAATTAAATTTGCTAGTTCAATTTGAAATCTTTATTTGCTAATAATACTTTTAAAATAACTTTTATCTGCTGACTAGAAATAATTTTAAAATATTCTTTAATTCAACTAAGCAATTTTGATGCCAAATAAATTTATAATAAAATGTGTTATAACATTTTTTATCCAGTTTTTATGTGATATATACGTATATATCTACAGAATTACATTTCAATTAAGCTATTAGTGTTAGATATTTTATCACACTTTCATCCTATAAAATATTGACTTTATCATGGTCTGTTTCAGTTCAAGATAATACTTTAATCTCTGTTTATTACTATCTTTCTATTACTGTTTATAAATGAGGGAACATTTTATAAAACCTTTAGCTATATTATCTAGTTCCGCTTATCATTATGGACTGTATTAAATTTTCTCGCTGTAGCAATGCAAAGTCCAATTGTCATTATAACTAAATCATTAATTTAGCCAAATTGGTTTAAATGTAAAGATAATTATGTTCTTCAAAAACATATTTTATTAAGGTAAATTTATTTTCAATTTTAAATACTTAAAGATGAACAAATATTTCCAGGTTTCATAAGGTTAAATATAATTACTATGATTTAAAACTAAAGATACAATATTTCGTATGCAGAATTATATGGAAAGTATTTTAAAAGTTAACATTACAATGTTATTTTTCTATATTCTTCCTCTCAAACAAAAATGTATTATTTTCTAGGCAATCTCATTAAATTCCCATAAGGCAATAATCAATTGACTTATCATAAGTCATTCTGTATTTTGCATATCAGAATTGTAACACAACATCAAATTGTTGTAAATTTTATTTAATATAGCTGAGAAAATAATTAAAGTTGTTGTTTTGAAGCATCTGTTCGACACTTTGAATAATGAATAATGTTCTCAATATTAATGACTACAAGCTTAATAGAATGATTTAAGGCAGTTTCAAAACTGCAAAGAGAAAAACATTTTCAAGTCATAAATCAATGTCGAAATACGGTAATTCACCGCAATTCTGAGAAAACACGAGCGTCCGTAGATATGCATGTTTGACCAGCAATATATTATGCAACTTGTCGTTTTGAATTATGTAATGGATATCTGTGAATGATATATTGTTAAGTTATATAATATTCTTAATTCGTTTTTAAAAAATATTCAAAGAAATTAAAATAGTTTAATATGAAAATGCGTTATATAAATAGAAAATAATTTGGTGTACTTAAGACCAAGTTTAATATGAAAATGCGTCATAAAAATATAAAATAATTTGGTGTTCCACATAGTATAAGTAAAAACTTTGTCAACCAATGTAATCGTACTCTGCGTCTCGGAAAATTTAAAAACGAAAGTTAAAAATAAAAATAATTAAAATTAATACTAGTCGTAAGCTACACATTCATTCTCGAAAACATGTGAATAACCTGAATAGTATAGTGCACATTCAACTTATCATGTTCTATCCATTTTAATATCTAATAATAACATAATTAATATATTATATGAGTGCATGGATACAAATACACTCAAAGAATTTATAAAAGTTTTGCAACTACATACAATATACACTAAATAATAAACAAAATATTTCAGTGTAAAGAAAAAAAATATACGTCTTCATTACAAATGAAGATTTTATATACTGAATATATTCCAAGCACTCGAGAGAGATCTGTTAATAAATAATATTTTTCTAAAAAAATTACATTAAAAATACTTGAGCCATGGGATTCAAACAAAGACCGCAAACAGCAAAGTTCGAAATTTTTTTTTTGTAATAAACTATATCTAGATAAGCATGTACTTACACATAACTACTGATGTAAAATTAAATAATTTTTTTTCAAATATATTTGACTTCAATAAATAAATTTTATTTCCTAGAATAAAATAGAATCTAATAGAAAAACAAGAACATCGAGATTTGAACTTAGATTTCCATCGTGTTGCGTTCGTGATTCAGTGATTTACCGCTGTGCACAAGAACTTACTAGGCAAAATGATGAAATGAAAATTTACTTACTGAACCGGTTGTTCGACTTCCTCTCGTTCGGCCTACCCGGTCTAATGCTGAGTATACCCGAATAAAGTCGAACCGTTCGTATGTTTGCTTACCGCCGCTCTTGGCGTGATGAAAAATCGCAAATATTTTCCCATCAAAAAATGTTGGAATAGGTGAGCAAAAAGAAGTTATGACTTCAAGAAGCTATATTATTGTCATATATAAGTGTTTATAATTTCGTCACATTGTACGATAGTAGCATAACTTGGTCACCTATATGTGTGTACATTTTAAGGTACAAATGGTTTACTGGTGGGGTCCTGTTGGTATCTCGAATTAAATTTTAAAGAAAATTTGCTTAGTATCCTGTAATGTTAAGTTTTACGACAAAAAACTAATAAAACATTTCAAATTACTCTATTACTACTAATATTTACTGAATATAATTCGAAATAAAATTATTGCTCTTAAATATTAGGATTTTTTTTATTTGCAGTGGCATGAAAACTTTCCAAGAAAAACAATTCTAGGAGAGTATTTGAAAATATTTTATTGGCAACAAGTCCAAAGAAAATTCATTTTTTTGCTTAAAAATAAGTTTATAGATGTAGCATTTGACAGTACGTGAGTTTTTATAAATATTAATATGAGTTAGTGTAATAAATGTTATCATTTTAATGTACAAATGTTTTATATACATCCGCAATTATATTTTATACTTACATATTTTATTTATACATGCCGCCAAATAAAGAGGTTTCTTCAGCATAAATATTGAATTCAACATTCAGTCAATATGAATGATGTTCTTCATTTTCAGTCTGATGGATTGGATGATGATTCACATGAAAGTAAATATTCTTTATTTCATTTTGGTTCATTGTTACGAAACATTACTTCTTGGCAATGAATAATGTACTACGTGCATGGCATGAATAATTTTCATGTCAATAAGGGCTTTGGAAGCGTTACACTGTAGTTTCGGGATTTGTTGCGTTTACCAGCGATAATGTCTGATTATATAGATATACATTTGCTGAGGAATGAATTGTTTTTTTTCTGTTTGTTAACTCGATTTAACGTCAGTCATAGAAAATTACTGGGAGCGGCTTTTTTTTTTAACCTAACTTTAGTTATTATTTAAGAAAAACTAAAATATTTGGGAGCGTACATATATAGGTTTTACAGAGCGTACATATATAGGTTATTTGTATTGTGGTTCTTTTGTACAAAGAGGACACGTATCAGGAATATAAGTGTGCTTTGCAGACTTATGTTCCTAGGTATAAAAGTTTAAAAATTTAACCACATATAATATTTATAATTTAAAAGTATATATCTTATTTATTGATAAAATATTTATAACTACTGATGTTATTTTTAACTACGTAAATCTTACACATTGCCTGTTGTATTTTTCAGGTTAGTAAAACAAATTAGTTGGTTGCTTATATATATTTAATTTATTAATGCAAGATGACATATTTTTTGTTATAGTAATTATTAAACCTTGTTATCTTGAATTTAGGATTTTTGATATACTTGTTTAAAAAGTTAGCAGACAAAAGAGAGGAAAATAATATTCTATATTTTTTGAAGATTATATCTCGCGAAGACGCCCATAAAAAAATTACTAAAAATGTTTCGTTGCGTTTGAAAAACAGCTGTTAATAATACCTATTCGATTGAGTCAGCGAGAAAATAATTTTTATCCCCGATTTACATTTTCTCCGAAGAAATTTTTTTAAAAAATATTAGTTCAACTACGTTTTCATCATATCAAAACGAGCGATAAGCCGAAGAAATAAACAATTTTTTTTATGAATCAACATTTAAGCTGATGTATACCGTAACAACAGAGCATAATATGCCAGTACCAGTAAGGGTCGTAAACTGGAATTACGCGACATTTCCTTTGGTTTGTGCCCCGCATAACTTCAGACGAAAATTTTTCGAGTATTTTTGTTATTTAATATTTCTTTGTAGTATTTTTGCAATATATTTATAGTTCACGCGAGTAGTTTCTTCAAACAGTGTACTTTTCATTTCTCTTATGTACAATTAAATGAAACTACGTGATGTAGTATTATTTAATTGTAAATAATGAATTTCTACAAAATTAACGCCAAATATATTCAAAATTCTCTTATGAACACGAACAATTCATATTTCAAATTTAGTTTGAATATTAACAATTTTATGACGTAAGAAACTAAAATTACTTACGTTAAATGTAAATGGGTAATCTCAACAATATAAAGTTAAATCATTTATATGCGCAAATAACGACAAACATTATGAACGCAAAAATATTTAAATTTTTTGCCCTTTATATTAGAACTTTTTCAAAATGGAACGATCCTTACCAAGTTTTCGATACTAATAGAACGTAGTAAAAACTAAGACTAATATGTATATGACAATTTTCATTCTATATTCAAAGAATATAATATACCAAAGAAAAATTAAAAAAATATCACTGTCAAATGGCATTGATGCTGCTATGTAAGTAATTTCTCTATAAACAAACATTTATATTTCTATACAAATAAACATAAAACAATTTGCGATTTAGGGAAAATAGCAATATTTAGAAAATTGAGATATTAATACAGACATGAAAAAAAATATAGAAGACGAGACTAAAGAAGACATGGTTAAATTGAGTTATATTAAAAGAACATGTCAAACACGAGTGGAACTCGTACTACGAGGGTTCTGTACACATATAGACGTTTATAAACATTTAATGATACATAATATTCTTAAACTATTTACAAAATTTTAATTTTTAATAACAAAAATATGTTGCCTACCACATATTCCACAGGCACAGACTTAATAAAAAAAAATTATATGATATAAATATAAATTAAGGCTCTTGCCAAATTTCTTGATTCTGCGGTCAACGGAAAGAACCTTAACGGTTTTAATTTATCTGTGATTGTCTAAATATGTGGCATAAATATACCTATTTTTATATATCTTCTTAATTGCGTTGACTTAGAAGCTTGATATTTTTACAACTCTAAGGGACCGTAGACCTAAGTAATCAATATTAATTTAAATTTGATGCGTGGAAACGCTTTCCTGGGAAAAAAGGTCTTGGTAGATTGACAGACGGACAACGAAGTAATCCTATAAGGGTTCCTTTCTTCCTTTTGGGGTACGGAACCCTGAAAAAGGTAATATAAGATAAAACAATGGCATAGGTAACACAGAAGAAAGCATGAGAAAGGAAAAAGTCAAAAAAAATATGCCAATATAAAGGATTGCGGCATTCCAACTTTGCTACTTTCATGTGAGGCGAGTCAACATGTAAATACAAGTCCAGGTAATCAGGAATATCGTAATGATGGTGACATTTCTTACAAAATAAAAATTCAAAGCAGCGAAATTCTTTAAGTAGAATGTATTTACACATGTACAATTATTTTTACGTGTACAAATATTTTCCACACTATACATAAATATAGAGTACAAAAATACGATATATAAACGCCACTATTTCGGGTGGTCCAGGGTTGTCTAGCGGTTTATGTTTTGGATCACTCCCACATCCTCCAAACTTTTATTAGGAATCATGAGAATCTTTAAAGGACCAGAAGCCATCGCTCACATTTATTCAGAATATGCCTGTATTTCGATATATAGTGCATATATGGACAAACCTCTGTAAAGTATACGAGCTACAAGGGTTACGAGGGGGCGTTTTCAAGTTCCCGTAATGGAAAGGTAGGCTTTAGTAAAGGTGATTACGGAAATTACTGCATTAGTAAAGGTGATTAATGGAATTATATCTAGTTAAGTAACTCATTATTAATATAAACCAAGTTTTATTATAATCGGATCATTAGTCTTTGAACTATCATCGAACCAACAAATCAATCTGGAAGAAAGTCTGAACTATGGAAAAAAATCGAGCACCGTGCCATTACAAAGTACCTTACCAAGCAAGGAAAGTCGGTTCACACCATACTGAAAGAGATGAAATCCGTTTACGAGGACTTTTGCCCGGGTAAAACTATGATTTACAAGTGGCATAGTCTTTTTAAACAGGGTAGAGACTCACTTGAAAACGACTCAAGCCCCGGTCGGCCGATCGAAATGACTATTCCGGAAATTATTGAAAAAGTTGAAAAATTAGTATTGAAAGATGCCAGACTAAAGAAGAAACAGCTTGCAGAGATGATTGAAGTATCGGATACAACAATTTATAAAATTCTCCATGATCATCTTGGCATGACAAAGGTCAGCGCAAGATCGGTGCCGAGAATGCTCATACCGCCTCAAAAACAACGCCGCGTGGAGTGTTATTGCGCGTTTTTGGACCTCCGTAGTGAAAACAAACATGGACTATTGAGTCGAATTATTACTGAAGATAAAACTTGGGTTCATCGTCATGAACCTCAACTAAACAAGACTCAACGCAGTGGTACAAAAAAGGCACATCACCACCCAACAAATTTAAGGTGTCACAGTCGGCTGGAAAAATGATGGCAACAGTCTTTTGGGATTCAGGAGGGACCCTGTGAACGGATTATAAAGATAAAGGTGTTTCCGTAGCTGGATAATACTATGTGTCAATTATGGAGAGGAAAGAAATATTCTTGAAAGAGGCAATCAAAGAAAATAGAACGGGAATATTGATCAAAGGTGTCCTGCTTTTGCACGACAATGCGCCGGTTCACACGAGCCGCATTGCGCTGGCCGCCTTGCACGAGGTGGGCTTCGATATTTTAGAACACCGCCCTACAGTCCTGACCTGACTCCCAGTGATGATTATTTGTTCCCAAACTTTAAAAAATAACCTCGTGGAAAGAAGTTTTCAAGCGATGAAGAAGTGCAGAACGCAGCTTCAGCTTATTTTTCGGGCAAAGACGAAACATTTTTTTATGATATAAGCTAACTGAAAGATCTGAAAAATGTATTAGGATAACAGGTGAATATATTGAAAAAGAAAAATAATTTTGTATTTTTATTCTTACTCCTCATCCTCCATTCCGCGAACTTAAAAACGCCCCCTCGTATTCTAGAATCTATGAAATTTTTAGTAGCACTTTATGTTTGTCAGCATAGAGTACAAGTAAATTTAGCCTCACAGCTTCATTTAGTACAATATTTTAGTAATGTTTTTGGAATTATTTACGGTGTATAAAATTGTATTAAAAATGATACCATTTAAGTTACCAATATACTTTTGGGCACTTATTACTCTGTAAGAATTTCTAGTAATTTCGACTTTTTTTCTTTTCCCTATAATTTTCTCATCGAGTCGATTATATAAAAACAACATTACAAGCAGAAGTTCTCATACATTTTGATCAGTCATTCTGTTAATCAGCTATTCATTCATTACTTGCTTACTGATAAACCATAATGTTCATTTTCGGATGTATGTATGCGGCTTTCATCTGTGGTTCAGGACATATGTTTTTCTTGTCTATTTAACTTTTTTTGCCCATCAACATTACGAGCAGCAGTGAGGAATATTTAAAGAACTTACACTTTATTTTTAGCAATAAGAGATTCTAACTCTAAAATATAATTGTCTATGTTAAGAAATAAATTGTTTAATGTACAGTAAATTAATATGATTCTATCATCTATATAATAGATATTCAATATGGCATATTTCAAACTTCGCGTAATTTCATTATTGTTTTGATTTAATATTATTGTACTATCAACAATGAGACAATTTCTTATTACCAAGTACCATTATTGACGACAGAAATATTCAAAAGCGACTTTATGAGAAAAAAAAAATAAACAAGTAATCAAGAAAATTCAACGATCGAAATTAATTTCAGCACATGCGTGTGTTTAATTTATCCAATGATGTGGAAAGTACGAGTAGATTAATTTATATCAAAAGTGTATTAGTAACTAGAGAAAGTGGATAAACTAAGATTTTTGGTGTTAATAATATTTATTTTTAACTCTGCGAAAGTAATAACTAATGTAGATTCTGATAAAATGAATCTAGTACATTTTGTTTAATCATTTGTTTATTAGATTTAGATATGATTCCTTCTAATTTATATTTCTAGTAAGTTGGATACTTGACGCTGTTATCTAAAGAATAAATCCCAATTTTACTCATAATTGATATTAAATAATTTCAGATACTCCTGATGTATCGTTTCGTCATAAACAACATTTAATATCTTCGTATTATCGGAATCATAATTGATTGCTTCATTATGAATAGGATTTTAATTATTTTTTGGAATATTATAATATTGAATATATTTGGCGTTAATTTTGTAGAAATTCATTATTCGCAATTAAATGAAACTACGTGATGTAGTATTATTTCTACTATCTTTAATTTCTTTACCATGACCTAGGTTTCGTTGTATTACAACATCTTCAGGTGGGATATTAGCAAAGATCTTTGCTAATATCCCACCTGAAGATGTTGTAATACAACGAAACCTAGGTCGTGGTAAAGAAATTAAAGATAGTAGAAATAATACTACATCACGTAGTTTCATTTAATTGCGAATATTATAATACTTAATATGTTTACCTCAACTAATTGCGGCTAGTAATCAAAACATGAAAGATTACAATTATGGATAATAAATTGAAATGTTCTCTTCAAGCAAGTTAGTGAAAATTATATTTTTTAAATAATGTTAAAATCTCGATAGGCATAACATACTATTAAGGATATATTACTTCAAGAAAGAATAATATATTTGGTTTTAGCTGTAGGTTTCCAAATTAGTAATTTTTTAAACGAATTTTGCTAATTATACTTTATGAATAATGTAAAAACGTAGTTATTTTAATAAACCTCGTTGAAATATTTGTGATAACTATGATAAAACCTGTCGTCAAAAGGGACAAAAACTAAAATGAAGTATTATTTTTCGAAAACAAATTAAGCACACTACACTATAAAATCCTATTTTATAACAATACTTGGAAAAATGAGCCAAGCGCTGAAATAAAGGGCTAACTGCTTTTTTTTAAATATATTTTGGTGAAATATAAATATACGTGGAATATACATATAAAAAAATGTAAATTATCTAGAATGGCCTTTATAGTCATGTTGTAGTATTTTATATTTGTTTACTGTCTAATTATTACTAAATTTAAAACATGTTTTAAGTTAAAACTAAAGAAGCTCAGAAAAGAAAATTTACAAAAAACAACCAAAAATAATTTCATTAAAAAACAATGTAAAATTACATCTTTTATTTATAAACTTGTTTCTTAACAATTTCAATGATAACTTGGAGCTTTTTTTTTTAATCACATTAAAACTGCATATTTTCTCAAATTTTATACCTTCATGCGTAATGTGTTACATTTTATCAAACGTTTTATATGGATAAATTCTCAATGCTTAAAATATTATAATTTTTATTACAATTCATCTTAATTTTATATAAAATAAAGAAGATAATCCTCGAGTCTCTAATTCCACGAACGAAGAGCTTCAAAAATTGCGCCAGATTGCATTTGAAAGAAACATTCCCCCTTATTATGCATGCGTAATTTGAACTCTTTGCGTTCATTAAGTGTATTTTTAAACGCCGAAGTATGGACACGTGTACTGGTGCTATGTCATTGCAAGTTAAGCAATGTGCTGTTATCGAATTTTTAACTGTTGAAAATGTGATTCCATAATATATAAAATGTGATACATCGTCGTTTAAAGGCTGTTTATGGTGACGATGCTGATGATTGGCCTACGGTAAATTAAAGGGTAATAAAATTTTGTAGGTCCGAGCCTGGAGAAGCCATAATTGTTGATGAAGCACGCAGAAGACGTCCGATCGTTGCCAAAGAGGACAACCATCGCAAACTCGTCGATGATTTGATTCGAAATGATAAATGAAACACTCAAAAATGTATTGCAAACGATATTGGAATACCCAAGGAACATGTCAGCTTCATTATTGAACAATTGGGATACCGTAAAGTCTGTGCACGATGGGTACAACAGCAAAACTGCGGGACTCTGAAAAAACTAAATTTTGAACCAATTCCACACCCTCCTTATTCCCCAGATCTTGCTTCCTGCGGTTTTTATTTGTTTCCTCTACTCAAGAAAGAGCTCAAGGGTAATCACTACAACTCAGACGATGAGGTGAAGGCAGATGTCAAGACCTGGATTCAAGAAAAGTCAAAAGAATTCTTTAGTGACGGAATGAAAAAACTTGTTTCACATTGGGAGAAATGTATTAAAGTTAATGATGACTATATTGGAAAGTGATACATAATTGTGAAGCTCAAGAATTGTACAGTAATATACTTTTTACCTAAACTTGATAACTCTTTTCTTTCCCCCTCTCCTAGCATGTGTGCATTACTTTTCAGCCAACCCTCATATTTATCATAACGGACAGAACCTATTCCCTTTCAAAATAACTCATCTTTTTTCCATTTCTGCCCCTGAAGTGTCGTTTTGATTTTGTTTTTATTATCTTATTTTGTTATCATGCGTTATTATAAATTTTATTTTGTATGTATAACCAATTAATGTTTAAAAATCACATACAGTCTGCCGCATCACTTTATGTTCTCATTTAATTCATTGTGGTTGGCTGTAAGATATTTTTCATGTAGCAATAAATCCGCCACTGTACACTTAGTTTAATAAGCTTACAGTAAAGTTAAATAAATAAATCATATGTTAGTAATAAAAACACTTATTAAACGGATTAAAAAAATATCGTGAACTCTATTTTTCTTCATTTTCTTTCGATAGAATTGAAGAAGAACCGAAAATATAATGTCATATTCCTCTATTTTGATACAAATCTTTCGTTTTATTTATAAACGCTCTCTTTTTACGGCTCTTCCATTCCTTGGAATTCTTCATATTGGGTCACCTATTTCATTTGTGACTGGATGGAATTTATTTTTCATGTATGTTGTAAATATATATATATATATATATATATATATATATATATATGTATGTATATATATATTTTTTGCCACATTTCAGTGTCAGTGTCAACCGTCTTCAGAATAAAATAATTATCGTGAAACACTTGCAATCAATATGCTTTTTATTTTCAAACTAAAAATTCAGATCGATAAAAAGTTGAATTAAAAAAACTTTAATTTAGAAAAAATTTTTTAAGTGTACTCGTATAAAATAGCCGCTGCCTGATACCGAGTTCTGGTAGTATGGATGCATTAGTGTGAAACTCATTCCATGATACTCGGTATATTCATCTCCAGCACTACACTTCAAGGCGTCTATATTTTTTCACTCGTTTTCATGTTCAGGTCTCCGTGGCAAAGAGGAAAATAGGAAACGTTACTATTCCAACGACTCGGGTTTTCGCCATTATTGTGATGTGACTGTTCATCGAGCTTGCCTGCAGCAGTCCTACTAATGGTTATACACTTTTTGATTTTGTTATTACATCCGCAATTATTGAAAATTGATACCCCAAAATAAAGCCCAATAGATGATGGAACCACCTCGTAAGTCGCTGGTTGTGTAACTTCCAGTAATTAACTAGTCGTGAGTTATCGTTGGTTTGGTGAACAACCATAATCTTCGTCTTACTGTGATCAATTTAAAATCTGAATTCAAGACTGACGAATACCATTTATGAATAAGATAGTATTATCTGCATATCAAAGATTCGAAATTTTGTAAGCCACTAATTTTGTCCATTCAGTTTTGAGAGCAAATCTCATTATAAGCTCCGAATAGGTGTATTCGACACTGAAGGGTCGAAATTATACATCCTTGATGAATTCTCCTTGATGAATTCCTGAAGTGACACGACAATAAATTTACTCTTTTGATTGATACTATTACATTTTTATAAAGACGCCTGAGAAAGTGTACAAAATCTTTCAATGTACCCATTTACTGGATATCCAATCGCATTTCCCGAAATATTGGCCGTTTGAGCGAAAAAGGTTTTATTTCTTTTTAAAAGATTACGATTCGGTATTCATTAACATTTTATTACACTTCTTTATCTTTTCGGTAGGTAGAATTTTGATTTGATGCATTCGATGGGTCCCTGCACTTTTAAAGAAACAACGTTTTGTAATACCAGATGAGTAAAATAATGTATTTTTGCTTTTGTCTGCAAGCATGTTCGAAGAAGTATAAACAAATTCGGATATTTATGAGTGAGATAATTATTGTTCACTATAAATAACGGCGTTGTCAACCTTAAATATGACATAACAATATATATTTATATATATACATGTATATATATATATATATATATATATATATACACGTATATATATATATATATATATATATCAAAGCAAGTATGGACAATAAACTTTGCTACACATTCCTAGGTTATTTTGCCACTTACATGTGCCGCGGACCTTATTGTCTACGAAGGCATTACCTTACTCGCTAAAATAAATGTGCTACTTTCGGATCACTCGTTGAGTTTTGCATCAAATCGATATATGCAAATAGCATCTAATTTTTAAAATAATTAAGTAGATTGATACTCCACATGGGAAGAAACATTTTTTTTCAGAAAGGTTTATTATTAAGAGAACGTTATTTCTCGACATCAACCACCATTTTTGCCAATAATTTAATTTGGTCGAATTTCATTGCGTCTAGGGTTTTATTATGTTTACTACTGACAAAGTCTGGTTACATATTTGCTGAAAAATGAATTGTATTCTATTCTGTGGTCTAGATTTGGAGCAAATCCTAGAAATTTACCAGCAGATATCCATTTTATAAGATTGGTTTTGTTATTATTGTGGAGAAACTAGCATATCAGAAAATAGTATATTTAATTTACAAATATTGTGGCATGTCAATGAAAATAGTACATTTGGGTTCTCCATATATCATGTATTTGTATATATATTATTAAATGAGATGTTAAGATACGTTTAGATTATATTAATATTTACTGAGTAAATGAAAATGTTATAACATCGAAATGGGGAATAGAATATTAAATTCATTGGTTGAATAAGTTATTTTTAAACATACGTATATTGATATTAAAATAAGAAATGAAATATTATTTAGAAAATCTTGTTATGCATTCAATCGAAGAGAAAATTAGAGGAACTTCTGGAACTTTCTGGAATTTCTGGACTCAAGATTTTATTAAAACGCTTAAAACTATTACTCTGTTTGTTCACTAAGCTAATTGTTAGTAGGGAAATTTTGATATAAATATGATCTGAAATTGTAAGATGTCTCAAAATGTCACACGGTCACTATTCCGAAGATAGCAATTACAGAGTTGACTTAGAAGATATTATATTTGCAATCATCCCATCATTATCATTGTTAATTTAAAAATTTGCTGACTTTTATAAGATAGCATATTGTGAGAAACAAGGTTTTAATCAGTTTTTAAGGAAATAAAGTATCCCTTTAATTTCTTTACTTACGTCCATTTGCCCATGATTTTATTTATTACAAACTCACAGTTTCTTCTGGTTCAGGCGATTTTACCTGAAATGATACAAAACAAAATTTAAATAGATATATTTTAGTATTTAGCAAAATCTTAATTTTTGATATTCTTCATTTCAAAAAGAAATAAAAATGAAATCCTTATAAGATGACCCTTGTGTTCGTCTGTCTGTACATCAGAGCTTTTTTTTAAACGGTGAGAAAGAGTTTATTAACCTGCAAAACATGTTAATAATTAACATTCGAAATTAATTAAATGGAAATTTTGAGATGTGGGAATAAAATAGTATTTGAGTACAGGTCGCTTATTTCTTGTGCCAACATAATGTTTGAATTATCACTATTGATCAGTACAAGGACTTTTGATTGTATGTTTGGGTGTGAATTCTTTGTATTAACGTGGCTTTTGAAGCAGTTGTGTAAAACACGTTGTAGAGGAAAAATTGCTAAAATTTTTATATATTATTCAAACTATAAATATCTAGCTTATTCTAAAATTCAAAAATTATTTAACGTTTAGTTTTGGTAAAAATTGCCACAAATATTACACAATTAACTTACAGGAAATGTAGTTATTTCACCGCACTTTTAATTTTACTTGAATAACCTGTCATACAATTTGTCTGAAAAACTAAGTCAATGTAAAATTATGTTAAATTAACAGTTTATAAAAAGTTATTTACCGTTTAGCTTTGGTAAAATTCGCTCTCAAAAGTTGTACAATCAGCATTACAGGTACATATAAAAGTAATAATTTCATAACAAATATTTTTTTATTAAAAACGTGTCGAGGGATTTATCCAAAGAATTAAGTTAATGTAAATGTTATATTAATGTTTTAGAAAAAACAAATATTTAACGTTTAGTTTTGGTAAAAATCACTGGACAAAAAATATTAAAGAAATAGTAGGTATTTCACCATATTTCATTTTATTAAAAAAAAACGTGATAAAAAATGCAAAAATATTTTTTTACAAACTGTTAAAATGATATTATGTTAACTGTTTAAAAAAAATAATTTTCTATAAAAAATTTTATAACAATTTTTAAATCTTACTCTCAAACGAAAACTACCCTAACATAAGCATATGCTTGTTCAAAGAAAAAGGTGACGTAGAAAGTTAAAAAAACGATCAAAAATTTTGTCATTTAAGCATTAACTTTTCTCATAGATATCAGTCCTTTTCCTGAGACTAACTACACTTTATGATAGTTTAAACTTCATCCCTTACGTATTGAAATTTATATAATCTATTTAAATTAAAATGTAACTAAAATTTCCTCCATGCCTTAATTGCCGATTTTCTCTTTTAAATAATTCTCTGTTGTAAAAAACTGCTCCTCCACCGCCTGCCTTGAAATATTAAGTGGCGCCTAAAATTTTAAGGACCTGGCTTACGTTCAGTAATTTCATAAATGATTGAAAATTTACTGAGTAAATACCTCCTTGTATTTAATGTTATTATCTGCTCTGGGAGTGAAGATCACTTTGCAACATTTACGCGTAGGACGAAGCTGAAATGAGTTTAGTATGATTTCATGTAACGCCCACTCATCAGAAGCGCGACGCCCACAGGCGCTACCCCTCAAAAACTCTGTGGGTTAATAATCTATGAATAAACGATCGGGTGTTTGATTTAAATATGTAAATATTTCTTTCAATACTACACGTAGAATTGTACTAAAGTTTTACCATAAGGCAAATTTGTCTACAAAATTGAAAGTTTGATACCCTACCAGGTGAAGCGTATTATATACAAAAACTGTGTATGTTAAGTTAAAGGTAAAAATGTCTCACAGAGTAGAGTTGGAATAATAAAAATAAATCTTTAGAAAACCGGAAAAGAATGGAAAATGTTACTTTATACTACGGGTAAATAGTCGAACTAATTTCGTTGTCAACTGGTTTACAAAATATGCCGTCCTCCTATGTAATCGGCAGAATGGGTCATAATCATATTTCATTTCCAAATTAATAACAAAATGCTATACTAATGTAGATGTAAACTTTTAACAGGTTATAAACTAAATGACCTTATACACATATATATAGGAGAAAGCTTTTATTGATGACTTTTACTTTTAAATGTGATCCGAAATTTTAAACTTCAATTAAATAAATATAACTTTTGGCCATAATGTAAATTTCGGCCTACATAATAATAACAATATATCTCTATTATCGATAAATAAGCAATAGTTTCTATTTATTTCTAAGAGTCAAACACTGTAATAAAATATGAATGAAGTGATTTGTTCATATATTTTCAGTAATACGCTCACAACTTATATGCTGCTTATATTAGTTGAGAGTGAAACACGTGTTTAGGGATGAAGATGGCGGTTGACTATTAGATAATGTTTGAAGGTTAAGAGAGTTTGCAGCTCAAGTTTAGACGTTGCTTACTCGAGACTGAGAGGTTTTGGAACAATTCTCTCTAGAGTTGATTTGTAAGTATATATGTTTGACTTGAAATTTCCTGTGCGGCATGTTGTGTCATTATTTTATGAGTGAGATATTGTCTAGTATAATTTCACCGTTACTATTTAGCTTATGTTAACGGATTCAATAGAAAATCATATTTTAATAAAGTATCCTATCGAATCATGATATAGCTTTTCAACATGCAACTTTATTTTCTTTATGTTTCTATAAGACTCAAACAAATTTAATAGATTTTATTATAGTTCTTGTCGGAACAGATCTATCTCTCGGGAGAATTATCTTATCATAGTGTTTGAAAACATGGTGTAAGTTAAGTGTTTTTGCATATTATATGCATTGGGTCCTCCTTTGGTATATCTCTCGTTTTCATTTAAAATAAATTATAAATTTGTAATAATCTCTAAAATAAAACATAAATAATTAACTCAATAATCCTATCAGCGTCAATGTGTCTTAAAGTTTGTGTTTCCCATTAGAAATCAAATTTCAGAAACTTTCAATTGTATTCTCTGTTTCTAAAAGCTAGCTTTTAGTACCATGATCACAATCTTCAATTTGTGCATCTAAAATAATATCACCATCTTCCCTAATACTATTACATATTTTGTTAATATTTCTGGTGTCTGTTTCAGATACCTTATTTTATCTAGTTCAAAACTTCTGACTCACACAGAATACGTCAGAGAATGGCAATGTTAAACTCCGTTTCAGACATATTTGAATTGACGTGTACCTCACATTTATATGTGACCAATAATGTTAACGTCTAATTATATTTATTACAACTTTAATTATATATCTTAAGGGAAATAGTTTGAATAAATTTTCAAAAAAATTATTTCTATTTTGTGAATACGATTTTTATGTAATCAAATTTGTCTTACCTTTATTTTCACTCCAGAAATCCAGGGTTTTTAAATTTTTCTTATTTTTATAGGTAACAATCTATACATCATTAAAATTACAATGGTCTTCAAGAGGTCGCGGAGTCAATTTAAACAACAGCGATTGCGGGTATTCGTTTCGACTTCGAGTTTGATTGTGAGGTTTAAGAGATATAAAAGACAAATTAATAAAATAGTCATATCTTTTTTTAAATATGACCTATCATCTTTAGATTTAGATATTTTGGTAGAAAAAATCTTACTTAAGTCTAAAATAAAAACCATGCAAATCCTTTGAATTTGCATGTGATATTCGCAAGTTACCAACGACTTAAACTAATTCAAGCAATGCTCGGATTTCGACAGTATTAATTGGTTGCAGTCATGAGCTCTGTTGTATGATGCAGCCTTTTCCTAATGAATGGATTGGTATGTTTGACAATATTTTCAATAATTTTATCATTTATTAATATATTTCAGGGTTGTGCAGATGTCATCCCTACGCCGTTTCTATGAATGCCCAACTCTGCTGTAAAGATATTATGTGGTTTATTATTCATCCACTTACAAAATTTTGCCATTTAGTGACGTTACAACGTCCCGTAGAAAATCAGCTCTTACTCATAGGGGTTTATCTTCAGCTTGCTTCATATACAGATTAAATTAATTCAATTTCTTTGACGTCTGATACGTAGTCTGCTTCGGAAATTGTGAAAATGAGACTAGATTCACTGTCTAGATCTTCCTCGAGTAGTATTTGCGTTATAGTTTCATCAATTATATGTCTACAAGCTATTTTTTAAATAATAAAAAATAAAAAGTAATAAAACATGTACAATAATATGCAATTTCCCACATAAATCGTAGCGTAAAATTTTTGTTAACAAAGCGCGCGTAGTTTTCGACACAAGACCTGCGTAACCGATTCGACGTCTTAGTAGCAACCGAAAGAAAAGTTATCAGTGCACAACGCAACACGCGAAGAGAGGATAGTTATAACTATTTGTATCAGTAATAAACCTATTGCAGGCTACTAAAAATGGAGAATACGTATAAAGCGAAAATATGATTTTATGACAGAATATTTGTTAGTTGGTCGGTGGGACGTCTGAGACTGCTCGAAATCTCAACAAATCGATGAAAGAAAATATTAAAATACTTTTCAAACTGAGCTTGTCAAAAAGAAAAAAAATTGATGCATTTTCTTTTAATTGATTTATTATATAATATACTTTGCAGTTGATTTATTAACAGTATTCTGAAAAGCTTAATTATTTATTCCATTTTTTAGTCAAGTGCATAACAAAAGAAATGTGATAAAAGTAATGGATGCTGTCAAATGATCATTCCGCAATTTCTGTGTAATGAGTATTCTGGTTGATATTACTATGAGTTTTATTGTATTAAATGAATTTAGTACGCGTTGTTATACGTCATTTGTTTTATATTAGTTAATATTCGTGGAATCAATAAAATTTTAATCTTTAGTAATTTTACCCCTTGTATGCAATTAAATGACAATTCATTGAATAAAGTTACTTGGGATTGATTATTATTTCAAAGAGATTAATCAGAAGATGAAATATTGAAACATTTTGTTGTGAAAAATTGTAATTATGGTCAACTGAACAGTTTATGCAATTTAAAAGAATATGTTTCCTGAAAACGAAAATCTCAAACTGAATTATTAATAAAACAAAATTTTTTGAAAATATTTACTTGGAAAATATAATATCTGTTTTACTAAAACAAGAATCATATTGGTTTTGCATTGAAATCATTTTCATTTATACTAGAGAGTAATATTGTTATCCGGCACGAAATAAAGTTTAGATGTTATTGGGAAATTCATAAAATTAAGTAAAAATTTAAGGGTGTTTTTTGTTAAACCCTAATAAATTTATGTATTTTCTTAGTTTATATACTTGCTAGCCTGATTAAAAACTTCTTGAAGATTATGCAGAAACAAACCACAGATGAAATTATACTTTATCCCATTCTTTTGAATTCTCTTTTGACCATATAATACATATAAATTTCTATTATTTTTTTTAAACTTGCAAATTGCAAGCATTTAAGAAATCTTTTTATATATTTTCATATAATGCGACTATTAATATTTATTTCAATAAGCCACTATAATTTTGATTGTGTTTTAAAAGTGGTTATTATTATTATCGTGAAATTGGTAATTTTCTTGGACAAGAAATGAGAAGTTAATACTTTTAATATTAAGTATTAAGGTTCTCAATGAGTCAAATAAATATTCTTGGAACCATGTTTATTACAACTCTTTTTACTTCACTCTCACGTTGTGGGATCAAGTAAATTTTATTGCATGTGCATGGATTTTGTCTCTAGTCGCCTTTCTTGAAGACAATTTTCGTGAAGTAAATATTATTATAATTGTAAATATTATCTAATTGAAATACTCACGGAAAATATTAAATAAACTTGACATAAGTTGGATACTGCCTTGCTGGAAACAAAAAAAATAGTGTCTTATTTATTGGAAAAATACTCCCTCTTCGTACTTGAACTATCTACGCTAGCGTATTCATAATTTTTGTTATATGAACATCTAAAATTGAATTCTATCGAAATTCTTCACTTTTTCAAGGTACACAATTGCTCAGCCACCTGGAAGCGGATGCATTAGTGTGGTATATTTGTGATGTTTGAGAACAAATTTCTTGAAATGTGTCAAGGTTGTATGATATGGTGTAACTGAATATATTTAATTGTCTCGCTATCGTGATTGAAGTGAATCGGGGTACACAATTGCTCAATGACGTGGAAGCGGATGCCTTAGAGTATGTTTGTAATGATTGGGAAAACAATTCTTGAAATATGTCATAGTTGTGTGACATAGTGTCATCGAATTTATTTAATTGTCTCGATATCATGATTAAAGCGAGCGGTAACAGTGATGTTTCCAAAATTGTATGTGAATAAATAAATATATAAAAAAGTAAATAATTGCGAGTTGATGTTATATTTGTAGCATAAAGCAATAAAGTACGACTGACAGTGGATCGAATATGTTGTACTGAGTACCTGACATTAATGATACTTAACATAGCTTCTTATCTTTGAAAATATAAACATTTATATTACGTTTTCTTTCGTGAAAGTAATAACGTAAAGCGGCAATAAATTTGTTACATAAATAATTATCTTTTACTAGCATTTTAAAATTAAAAGGAGATCTAATATATATATATATATATATATATATATATATATATATATATATATATATATATATGTATATATATATATATTACTTATAGATGTTTAATTCTAAGCTTATACTATTTTATTATAATTATTATATGGAGATTTCTTAATTTCTTAGTTTTTCTTAGTTTAACAGAAAATATTTATATTTCAATTGCGTTTATAATCAGAAAATTTTTAACCTTGTGGATATTCAGGCAGTGTCTACTCAACATCTTTCTGGAAATTATTACCATCCTCATACTCAGAAAGTCGGAAAAGTTAATCAGAAAAAGGAAAAGTTAATCAAGTCTTTATATTATTGGAAAAAGTCGTCAAAAAATTTGTAGAAGAAAATTCAGTCTACAAACATATTATATCTTTAATCAATATGGTATTTAATGATTTTTTTCCATTAACCGTTATTGATTATGAATTCGAGAAAATTTAGTCCTGCGCAGTTTTTTAAACCATTTAATTTTATTAACCCAGCTCTCTAATTCCAGGAGTATAATGTTCTAAAGTAGCATATTTTCGAGAATAATTTAGAAATAATATTTTCGAGAATATAATAATGTTCGAAAGTAGCATATTTTAACTTTACAAGCATATTTGTTTTTATGGAAAGTACTGTGACAGATTTGTTAACTCACAAAAGTTATCAAGGTTTTATCTATATAAGATATTCGTGGAAAATTATGTTACTTGTTTTTTTCTCTTGTATCCTTGTAGGTAACTTTCAGAATTATTATAACTGCCACCTCTTAGCTAATATTCATTTATGAGTTAAATTATAAATTTTTTTGATTTGATCTACTCAGAAGGACTTAATTACATTTTTGACAAAATTTAAATCATTTAATTGAAATTTATTGTAAATCTTTGCGCTCTCATTAATTTGAGGCATGGTAACCAACTTTGTATCCAGTTGTTTTTTATCATAACACCTCTACGCAGAAAACTTTAGGTTATATTGATTATATAATTAGAATAGTATATGACTTACACAAATATTGGTTCTATTAGAATACTGTAGTGCCATTTTAATTTTCATTACATAAGCGAATTCGTATGGGAGGCAACCTGTCGAGTGCACACTAATTATTGAATAACCGAATGCACTCAAGCTATGAAAGTAAGGAATAAAAACATTTGGTAATGCTGAAATAGTACTAATTTATTCAAATATACAACTATATCTGTTGTGTTGTATGTGTGTTGTATCAAAATTATAATTAACCCAAACTATTATACTTTAGAATTTGTAACGCAGTAATCTATATTTGTGGAAGCAATATACGCATTGTAACTTTTACAATACAATGATTATTATAGATATAATTAAAAAAATAAATATGTAATTGTAAATTTAACTTAAAAACTTTGTTTCAACCGTAGCACTAGATATGTATTTGGTGTAGATAAGCAAAATCGATTAAGTTTCTTTGTGAATATAAAATTGTAGAGATAGATACGTCTTCATAGCATTACATTTCAAAGTAGATTGTATTCTACTTTTCAACTGATTTTCTTCCAACTTATATGGTGAACAGCATATGCAATGAAAGTTTATATTTCCAAAAGTTAACTAAAAAAAGCTTTTCAAGGCATAAGGTATAAATCATTATTAGCAAATATCCCTGTAAAAATAATTATAATTCTTGCAACTAACTTCTCCATTAAGTCAGCGTTTTTAACTTCGATATACATATATATATATATATATACATATATATATATATATATATATATATATATATATATATATATATATATATATATACATATATATATATATATATATATATATACATATATATATATATATATATGCTAAAACAACAAAAATTGTGAAAGTAGGAACATATCGTTTAACTCATAACTCATAATGAAATCATGTCGGCCGAGGATTAAAAAGATTAACTGATGAAACATCCATTTTCATGCCCCTTTTCAACTCCCGTCTCAGACGTAATCCAAGATTCCTTCAAATCGTAAACGTTTAATGATTATCACGCATTATTTATATTTGCTTTAAAGTAAATTTTCCAAAGTCGAAAGGAATCCTAATTATACGGTTTTGTATTTCAGAAGATCATAATTGTATTAATCGAATATTTAAGCAATGCTTGGTGATTTAATTAGTTAAGAAATACATAACTTTTATTTATCATTTTTTTTTTGGGAAAAGAATAAATAATATAAATAGGAGTGTATTTATGAGGTAATTAAAAAAAATTGTGTCTTGAAAGTGAGAAATCGAAAAAAAATATAGGAAACCTGGTAATTAATAGAAGAAATAACATTACGTTACATTGTATTTTTAATAAACTGTGTACATTTATTGATAATATTTTTTCTTTATGAAAATGTACTCCCTAGTATATTTATTCTTTGAAAATATGTAAACATAATAAGCGTCATTAAATATATACATATATATATATATGTATGTATATATATATATATATATATATATATATATATATATACATATATATATATACACACACATATATAGATATGTGGCACTAAACAAAGAGCTTTTTCAGCTCACTCGTCGATTTTTGCATTTAATCAAAATAAACGATGTCTTTCATTATCAGAATAATCGACGATGATTCACATGAAAGTAAATATTTTTTTAGATTATTTTATTGTTACGAAATATTATCTCTGAGCACTGAATAATACGCCACTGGCGCGACATGAATAATTTTCATTGTTTATTAACGAAATTTGATAGCATTATATTGTCGTCTCCGGCTTTATTGTGTTTACTATCGACAAGTCTGGCAATAATATTTGCTGAGGAATAAATTCGATTTTGCTTTATTTATGGACTCATTTTGAGATAAATCCTGAAGAATTACTAGGAGATGCCTATTTCGGTGTAATATTATTATGAAGAAATTAATGTATTTTTAAGCGAAGCCACAAATTATCTTCACGTAATATTTTCGGATTCCAATATTCTTACTTACACTGCCATATTTATTTCATAGTTTTTTTTATCTTTTAAATAACATGTTTAAATAGTTTGTTATGTTTTAGTTCTATCCTAAATTCATGAAATGCTATACATTCTACTGTTAAGTGTGTAGAAGCTGCGCTACGAGGGTTATTTCCATACTAATACACCTTTCACAGGTTTAAAGCAATTAATTTGGTTGTCTTTAT
Source organism: Druceiella hillmani (assembly GCA_039881145.1). NCBI lineage: Eukaryota > Metazoa > Arthropoda > Insecta > Lepidoptera > Hepialidae > Druceiella > Druceiella hillmani. The sequence goes on along the minus strand of JAYKKI010000027.1, from coordinate 25,127,800 downwards.
TACATTATGCAAGTTGACCGAAACAATTTTGCATCGAAGTAATTATTCTAAGTATTATAGTCCTGCTACCCTATTTATCTTTTAGATTTGTTTGTGGTTGAAAAAGTGAAGAAACGGGAATGCACTGTAAAATATTTTACAGATTCATATCCAACGACAGAGACGCTGCTGTAAGTATTATCCAAAAGTATTACTAGAAATTGTTAATTATATTTGAAATAGCATTTTCAATGACTTCAAACGTTCTGTGGTAAAAAAATATCTCCGAATTTTATATGTCCCCACATACAGGTATTTAAAAAAAAGTAATATTATTTCTGCCAGTCAGATTCGTAAATAAATTTTGTATTCCTGAAAAATATTATCACAATTTGACTTACATCGAAAAAGCCGTGGCGAAATTCTGATAGTTTGCTTTAAAGGAGACTACTTACATGAAATTTCCTACATAAATATATCGAAGCAACCATGCATTTGTATCGTGAAGCATAAACCGAAGTAATATTATTTTATCATAAATCAGAGTTAACTGTAAGAGATTGTCCTTTTAGAGCAAAGACCTCCATAGTAAACTTAGTTTCCTAAACTTGCAGTAAAGTGTCATAAAAAATAAATCAATATATGGGTATATATATTTATAAGATATTAAAATTTCTTGGGCGGCAAAGTCAGTTTGCTAGTATCACAGTATTGCCACTAAAACTATTTACTTACATGTCCAAAAATACACCAGAACCAAAGCGCTTTCTACAAAATATACGCTGACGTAATGCTTGTTCTCAAATGAAATCTACATCAATATGCAACGAAGATATTTCCAGCCCAGTTTTTAAAATACAAGGGCAAATTAATCATCGCTAGTTCCAATATCAAATAGAATAGTCAAATTCTCACAAATATATTTTGTTGGCGATGAGAAACTGAAATAGATCAGCATTGCGCTAACGAGACGAGAAATAGAATAGGAGCAGCAGCGTCTACTCCATAACCATAATCAACTGATCAACCTGCGCAAGACTTTTCTGGAATAAATAATCTCGGAAAACTGTAAGATCGTTACATGGGCCTATAAAATACCAGTCTATGAGCATGAATGAAGTTTAATGAACCTCAAGTTGATGAAGTCGCATTGGTGATTGTCGATAAGGAATTTAACTAGTGTGAAATCATTATTCAATGCCGAAGTAATAAACTGCAAAATATTGTTGAAACACATCGTAGTTACAATGCTCCACGTTACATGCTAATATTCTGGCAAGGTGAAGACGATTACTACTTTAATATTCAAAAAGTAAATTCAACTACAGAAGTCGAAACCAACAAAGTAAGTAATGTCTATGCACTTCTGTACTTACCGAATTTTGGTTAGAGATGGCGAATGTAATCACATCTTGAGCTGTTAGCAATTACTCTAGAAATTAATTTTTGATACGTAGGCCAAAATCGAGGCGGAATGATTGCATTTTATTTGCTATATACAAAGAAAGTTGCTGTTGCATGAATGTATATATTTAAGAAGCGCAATAAAAGCTGATGCTGACTTCAATAAAGTGGAACTATTGGTGATCTTGCCATCAAAGTGACAATGATGCAATGACATACGTTAAACAATACACCCACCTCGATTTATTTGTAATATTTAAATGTAAATTCTCTGGGCCAGAAATCAAAGAAGAATTACAATATGGACAGGCGACCGAGCGCAAAAATGTCAAATATTGTAGTTCTGTTACATCCATCAAATACGTATGTAAGTATGTCAACAAGACCAGTAATATGGCTGTCTTTTTAGTGATTAGAAAGACAAGTACGGTGGAATGGTACAGTATAAAATGGATCATTATATCAAGAGCAATGAAGCGATGTGGCGAATTTTAAATTTCTCAATACACGTTCGGAATCCAGTGGTTAACCGTCCACCTAAGAAATAAACAACGAGTATATTTTACCAGAGAAACAGTAGAAAAAGTTGCAACTGAACCACCAACGTGAACAATTTTGACTGCATTTTACGAGCTCTGCCATTTGCCAAAACTTTATGAGGAAGTACGGAGCTTCTATACGTAAAATGTATCAAGCAAACAATTTTACCCATGAAAACGTGGAAAACCATTGCAAGATTATGACGGTGTATTCAAAAGCAACATGATAAGGTGAGTCTATGCGGTGCATCCAAGGAACGCTGAATGCTTTTATTTGCGTCTACTGGTACACAATATTCGTGAGCCGACATGTTTTGAAAACTTGACTGGCAAAGGCCACATTTGTGAAACATATCTAAAATCATGTCACTGATTAGCCATATCAAAGAATGCCAATCACAGTGAATTTGCTGTGAGAGAGGTAGTGCATACAGCAACAGCAGATCTAATTCGGAAACTATTTGCAGGCATATTAAGTATGTGTAATCCATCAAATTCGAATCGACTTTGGCCGAAATATCGTGAAAATATGAGCAAATATATCGTGGTTGAACTACGAAAACAAAATCTGGATTTGGAAATCAATTTCAACGAGGAAGTTTTCAACAAAGCCCTGATATTGCTGGAAAATAAAGATATAGCAATATCTAATCAAACCCTAATAAAACTGGGAGTGCAACCACCAAAGATTACAGTATTGACGAATTACGATACTATATTCATTACAACAAACCCTTATAGTTATAGAGTCCTCAGAGTCAAAACAGGCATATGATATAATACTGGATTACTACAAAAAAAATAATGTAGAATAATATTCTTAGAAGCACTTGGCGGCGCAGAAAAAACGTTTTTATTAACTTAAATAAACTAAAATTGCACCAACAAGGAAAAAAAGCACTTGCTCTGGCATCATCAAAAATAGCAGCTCTACTAATGTATGGCGGATGAACAGCTTATTCCGCATTGAAATTACCTTTAAATGTAGCTGAATATGAATTCTTATTGTGCGAAATCTCAAAAACGTCAGCTCGTGGACAAAATTGAATATTGCAAGACCATTATATGGAAGGAATGCACAATGGCTCCTAAAAGTCTTCTGAGGTACTGAATGGAAGGCCCCGAGACTATCGAGATAACTTGAATCTAATTGGAGGTGCATTTCTAATATTATCGGGCGATTTTCGTCAAACGCTGCCTGTCATTACAAGATAGATACCAGTTGATGAAATAAATGCTTGCTTAACAAATTATTTTATCTGGCAGCACGTAAAAATAATAAAATTAATGAAAAATGAATCTCAGGAGATAAAAAAGCGCAAGTATAAGCCCAAAAACTCCTGCAAATAGGAGAAGGTACCTACCTATCTTTGATCACGTTTTTCATTTATTAGATAAATGAAAAACGTGATCAAATCGTACTTATAAATATTTTTAGATTAATGATATTTTTGAACCAATCATACTATAAATAAAATAGTAAAGAATATTCATGTTAGACTTTTTTGTTTTATTAAATTTCATCTAATATACGTTTGTAGAAAAAGTTTCAATTTGCGTGTATACGAAAGAGTGATCTGAAATATGAAAAATTATACTCCAATAATGAAATGACCAATGTTACAAAAATTTATTTAAAAAAAGACTTTCGCATTACTTATTGTCTTTGGTAAAATAGTTTTCTTAACTTTTACTTTCGCAGCATTTTATCCAGAGAATTACCTACATAATTTAATAAGAACAACATTTATTGAAATAAAATGATGAAGGAGTTATATTAATTCCGCAGCATTTTAAAATTTCCGAAAATCAAAATAATAAATATTTTAAAAATTCTCTTAGGATCCAACCATAATATCTGATTTCAAATGAAACTGCACAAGTACACATAGTTACTTACTCTGAACTGCGCAAATAGAATTAAAGTTTGCAGTCAAATGCACGTCGGTTTTCAGATCTAATTATCACCGAACGTTCGGCGTTCACCGTCGTGAATAAAATGTTTCTGGTATGACCGTGAAAAATGTACTTGGAGTTTTAAAATGGATTGTGGTTTTGAATAATTTAAGTAGTATTATGATTTTATAAATTCGCTTTATTGGATTAAATAGTACCTTTTTAATTTGTTACGAAACAGGAGTTTGGTGTCAATGAGATAAATAAGAGAAAATCACCAATAAAAATTGATGTGATAAATATAACGATTTTATCATAAAGCAACCGCATAAAATAAATTTTATAGTAAAGATTTTATTGCTTGTTATTTATGAGATATTATACACAATATATTCGTAGGAGTCTAAGTTTATTGTTACCTAAGTTAGATAGACTATAAACTACGATCATTGAATGCTAAGTCCTAAACCGATTATTTAAAAGCAGTTAAACAGATAAAATTATCTAATGTAATCTGCTGAGGATACTTGTTTGCATACTTCAAGGGAAAAAATTTAAGAGTTAATATATTACAAAATAGACATAAAATAATAATTTAACATTAGATTTATACCTAGCGTCTTCTTTAATTTATTGCATGCATAACACATTTAACGACTTATTTGAACATGACGCTCAGAGTTTTTTACACATAAGATAAAAACAAATTAAAGATTATTTAGTATACAACTAAATTTCCAGCAACTTACGAACGATTTCAACTTTTAAATATATGCCAAATTAAGCTTCAGAAAGCTCACAATTCATTGCTCTAATAAAAAGTGAAGTCAAACTTAGAACTCAAACGACAGACAGCGGTTTGATTCTACCCAGACCTTTCATTGACGATAATTCACGAAGTAATTTATGCTGGTCATATATCTCGGTATTCGGCGTTTCCAAGAAAGGTCTCATAATAATAAATCAGACTAGAAGATTTATTTTCATCTGAACTAAATGTATTAGAAAAAGGACTCAATTACTTAATTCATTGCTTGCGTGATGAGATTATGTGACATAAATCAATTTGGAATTGAGTTTTCAAGTCACAAATTAGCAAAAAAAGGTATTGAATGTAATCTTATTCGTTTGAAATTTACATTAATTCTAAATATTATTTTTTAGAAGAATTATTTCCATACTTAGTAAAACGCCTAAATTTGAATTTGGTTTAACGTCGGTAAATGTTCATTTTAAATGTTTTACAACGTATTTATCTAGCTGTATTTTTTCTTTTACTGTAAATTATTTGATTTAAATTCTACGAGATATATTTCTTCAGAATTTTTGTATACATACGAAAATTCAAACCCATATTATTCTTAAACCTTCTAGCCATAATCAGCCAAAGAAAAAGATATTGGATATAATTTTTTTCTTTTTCTAACATTACTTCTTATTAAATAGATAATCGCATTCATGCACAAAAATACTTAAATTATGCAATAAATGAAATAATAAATATTTTAGTTGACTTTAACTTCCAAAAATAGAAAAAAAATTTGTGATAAGCTGGCCAAAAAAAAAGCATGGCTATAATATTCATACCGGTATTTTCAAAACAAGCAAATTATTTTAGAATGTTTTTTAATAGAAAATAACTTTAGATATTCATAATATAAACGTATAGCCGAATTTATTTCCAAATTACATAAATTCGATGGGATCAAAATTTATATTTATCATGTTGAAAATTAAAAGAAGTAGCTCAATAGTAGCGTGGAGAGAAAAACATTTTTATATATTATGGTGACAAAAAAAATCGCCTTATATACTCGATTAACAAAAAAAATAGTTTTGGTTTAACTTTATATTTACAATCTCCCTGATATGAAGTAACTTAAAAATATGTATAACCAGATTATTGCTGAATGCATAGTATGCCTGGATTTTCTATAAACACAGTAGTTTTTATCTTTAACCCAATGACACCATAGCAACATTTATCTGTAGGTAAAGGTAAAACCATGACATAAGTATATACGTTGTAACATTTATTGACATTTTATATTACTGAAATACAATTAAATGAAACTACGTGATGTAGTATTATTTCTAATATCTTTAATTTCTTTACCGTGACCTAGGTTTCGTTGTATTACAACATCTTCAGGTGGGATATTAGCAAAGATTAAATAGCATCTTTCTAATATCTTAATAATATATAATCTTTGCTAATATCCCACCTGAAGATGTTGTAATACAACGAAACCTAGTAATAATTAATAATCTTTGCTAATATCCCACCTGAAAATGTTGTAATACAACGAAACCTAGGTCGTGGTAAAGAAATTAAAGATAGTAGAAATAATACTACATCACGTAGTTTCATTTAATTGTGAATAATGAATTTCTACAAAATTAACGCCAAATATATTCAAAATTACTGAAATATTTTTATTGAACAAAAATGCCGAGTTTCACCTATGAAGAATAATTTTAATTCTTGGTTTAAAAGTATATGTTAGTTTATGTTAGTTTAAGTCGTGAGAAATTTGATGAAAATTTTATAAAATTTATAGCATCATTTATGCACGATTGAATAACAAACATGCAAACCTACTATTCATTAAATTAATATTCTACGCTTCCGAAGCCGGATAATACATATCCACTTGGTAGCGATTCGTTGCTCACTGGTTGTTTGGTTGCGTTATTAGATAATAAACATACAAACTTTCGCAACTACTTTATTAGTAGTATGCAATACAAGAAGCTCTGCGCAACACCAAGAGCAACTCCAAAAATATAATTAAACTAAAAATACTCCCTTGGTTATCAAATGATTGAACAATGTGATTTTTTTCGTAAGTATCGATAAGATCGTAGCGATTGAAAAAAATTTCACTCTACTTAATGAACAGGTTAATTTCACAAAAGCTATATAATGAAGCTAATTTACAAAACCGAGAAGGCAAATTAAACTGATTATTTTATCCGATTATTTTTATATACTTCTGAACTGAATTCGATAATTTAAAATTGCGTTGGATTGGCAATGCATAAGATAATATTCGGACTGGTTCCATACTTGCACAAGTGTGTGAAAATTGTATGATTAAATTACGAATAATGTCCGAGTTTTAACACTAACGCAATTAGTTAATTGAAGCGATTTGTTTTCAGTTGAGAAGGCAATTCCAAGACACCGATGTGCACGCGAACGTGCTAATTACAAAGATGTTTATTTCAACTGAAATTTTCTATTTAAATTAAGAGAATAATATATCTGATTAATTTATTTGAGATTCGGTTGTGACAAGGAGATGTTTACTATGCTTCGAGCTATTGACAAATATCTAATTAAACAAACTCTTGCCAATAGCATGTATAAAGTTGAAATAAATTTAAATAAAAACTGTGCATCTTTATAATAAAAAACAAATGCATAAAGAGCTAGTCGCAATATTATTCTTGTCTAAATATAGAATGGGGTGGGTGGAGTGCGAAGATTTCGCCAAGCACTTTACTGTCGGTGTCGAGGAAAATATGATGGTGATGTCTCGTTAGAGTGATACGCCAACTTAATTTGAAGTAAATTAATGACAATGATTTGACACTTTTTTATTAATGAGGGAATCAATTGTACACCGAAATTTTTCTTAACTACAAGCAAAATATTTGCAGTGACTTTTAAATTTTACTTTTGAAACACATATTTAAATTTCCATGTCAACCGGTATCTGCATATAATAATACAAAGTTATCAGCGTATTATTTGCATCTTATCATTAACAGCTTAGAAATAGAGAAATTAAGTTTATAATAGAACTATGACTTTATCTCATAGCTTGAATCTTCTATATCACATAAGCTTGGTCTCTTTATATATTAATTATATATTTAGGCTGATATTTGTTTCAACTAGCCATAGTTTTATATAAAAAACGACATTTCTTTTAGTTGCCTGTGCAGAAGAAACTGGATTTTCATTCATTTTACATCTTTTTCTGTTCCTATGTCGTAGTTTTTCATGTATTGTAAAAAGCAATACAATCGATCGAGTGAATATTTTTATATACGAACCCTATTTTATGACATTAAAAATTAATTAGGTATACGATTTCATCAGTTCCTTAAAAATGTTTACGGAACGAAATGAATAATTTATTTAAGTATTACAAGAAAAGTGAATGCGAGCTGCTACAACATGCCGTAGACAAATAAAGTGTAGCAAATGGCAAGTATTCATCATTCGTCAATATACGAGTATTATAAGAAAATCGTTTCTACGTCGTCTTTATGAAGTTGTTAACATCTTAGTCGCATTCGATTTGAGCCCCACTTGTCGCGGTCATTTTTTGTTGATACATCGAAAATATCTCCCAGGAGATTAAAATTTATATAGCGTAACATCAGGAAAATAAAAATCTGTCTATTTAAATGAAACAAAATGTGTCATTAGGTTATTTGCTACATACTTTATCAAGCGAATGACAAGAAAATACAGAAATTGTCAAGCGACTAAAAAGAAAACACAGAAATTTTAGGACGGCTTAGGCACTTACTTTTCTATTCCTATTAATATTATTTCTAGCGTACGTGAATTATCAATATTTTCCAATCCAAAAATGGATTTTTGGATTATTTAATAGAAAAATTTTCCGTATTGGACAATTTAATGGATTCATCTAATAACCTAATTTTGCAATTTTAGCATTTGGAATGTCTGGAATCTGGAATATCTGGAAAAGACGTACTTAAATTTTTAATTTGCTAACCGTATTCAACTACTTAATTACATAATAGGATTCTCACTAACATAGTATTGGTTTATAATGCATAAACATGTTTTTCTGATATATCAACATTATTTATAATATTGTTGAATCATAAAATATATGTCTTTTGTATATTGTAATAGAATCTAGGTATCCTATTTTTATCTCCCTAACTGTATATACATCAAGTAACTATATTAAGTAAAGGAAATAAATGTCTTTATTTCCTTTACTTTTAATTATATACATATATATATATATATATACTTTATCGTCGTAATTGACCCTTAACATGAATTGGATTTTTATTTTATTTATACACATAAAATTGGATGTTTGGTCGTTTGTGAAAATGAACATACTTCAAGAAATTTGTCCATCGTCTCATACTCGTATAGTAATGTTGATAATATATAGGTGTCTATGTTTACAAATACAGATATACACTTATATAAAAACCAAAGATGCACTTGGGTATCACATAGATAATTATAATCTTCTTTCAATATATCTTAAAATGTAAGGCTTCAAAAAAATTAGTTAAGTGATTAGCTTTTTGGCTTCACGATGCAATTGAGTAACTATAGGTACTTATTTTGTGTTTGAAGTATAAATCAACAAATATCAAAATAATAAAAAACTGTCAAGTACGAGTAGAACCTACGTACGAGTACAACGTACTATGAACGTTCCTTACATATTTAGGTTTTTATTAATATTCAAAGATGCGTATTATTTTTATTACGCTATTTAAACACTTTATTTTTCTTAACGTAAATTTATCATTAAATTAAATTAACTATTATGTCTTTCACAGCCGTAAAATATGGCACATATTTAAAAATTAAGACATCTGTAATCTTTCCTGTAGTTTTCTTACAACCTTAGTTGCGTAGGTTTTTAATTTTTTTGATCTTTCTATTTTTTTATAATTTAAAAGAAAATTTTCTGATTAATTAATTTGCTCTTTCCAAAATTCCTATGTGAATATTTTTGAATTTCAGCTATTGAGATATGTGCTCGCATATATCTCAATAGCTGAAATATGTGTATCCCAATATGTATATATATATATATATATATATATATATTTGTGTGTATACATACATGTACGTACGGAGATATTTACGGTATATATTTAAGTTCATTAAATGCTGCAAACATTTATTTCGGTTCCACAAATGAGCGATAACTGATATTAATTTCATCATAAGTTGTTGAAATTCTCTGCAACATAGGATATCATAGCCACCTTAAAAAAAAAGTAATGCATTTTACGATGCTGTATTCTATGTCGGTGCCTAGTACGGCGGCATTATGAAACCGTTTAAAAAGTGAAACAGGTGAACTTTAATTGTCTCCTGAGTAAGTTACTACAAGCGCCTATATTTTTTTGCTTCATGTGCGCTTGATTACCTGAATTACGTAATATTTGTCTAACATGCTTATCTTTTAAGACTCGTCTAATGCTATTTAAACTAGGCACACGGTTTCTGATATTGATTTAAAAATAACAATACGAAACAATATTTCTGTATTAATAAATACAACTAAAATCATGTTTTTTTTCATAAAATCTATTTTTGAAAAGATTAGGTTAAACAAGAGACTCAATTCATATCAATTTAACGTAGCGCGGAGCGTATAATCTGAGGATAACGGTATCTCGTTAACGACCTTTATACTGTTTCGATAGATACTGTGAGGGTAAATCCGATAGTCTCCAAGATAAAAGTAAGACATACAAATACAATATTAGGAAGTCCACGTCTCTGCTTCGATTTAAAAGAAAACAAAGAAGGTATTTTTGTTACAATAAATTTTTCAATAGAAGTTTATTATTAATTATATTTAATAGCATATTATGAGACTATATATATTATTTAATTCGTTTGGTACAAACATTAAAGATCCTGTCAGTCTGGATAAACTGAAAGCATACGCTTTCTAGCAGGTCACATTTTTTTTCTCTCGCAGATAGCTTTTTAATTAATTTTGAAGTATTTTTGTATGAATATGACACGATTCATAATTAAATGGTATAACTTATTTATTGTCATACGAAATTAGTTAATAACTAAATATTCAAAGATATTTAATTCTTCTATTATTAAAAGTTGAAAAATATCTATTTCTAAATCTTTTCGAAATCTGGAGATCAAAAAATATCGATCTGGAAATCTCAAAGATTCTTCATTTCCCTTTATATTCAGTTAAATTAAGAAAATGTAATAAATTTTATCGAAAAGAAAATCATTTTGTTTACACAACAGCGATATTTACATAATTTATTACGTTCTAATTAAACCACTGCTCATTATCTTATTATAATTCATTTGCAGCAACGCTAACTAAAGTTCTTTTCGAAGCTTCGTTTTTAAAGGTGGTTTTGAAATCATGGCATGTGAGATATAAAGAATTGACAGCGTGGAGTTTCATCTGTGGCAGAACCGTAGCTCAAAGTTGTTAGCTAATAGCGCAGCTCTTTCCACATCTATCCAGATATGCAGATATATAAAGCTTACTAATTAAAGAACTGTACAACTTTGTTACCATATATTTTTATTAATTTGCCTTAGTATTACTGAAACATAAGTTTTGAAAATTTTTTTAACATATTTTTGAAACATATTAATAAATTTTAAGCAGATGGTAACGTAGAAAACTTAATATAACTTGATAATCAAAATTTATACTTGTGACGAAAATATGATCATAATATATATGATAAATATTGAAAAATATAGAGATTGTTGATGAGATAAATGAGATATGCAACTCAGCATTTTAATCCAAATTCCATTAGCTTTCTGACATAAAAGTTAAAGCATGAATTCATCAAATTCGAAAGTTTCGGTTATTTTTTTATAAATTCAACGGGAGATAAAAGTTAAAAGTAAGGAAGTAAATAAATACGTAACTATATAAAAGTAAATACAAACGAATGGAATAAAATATTGGTAGAAAATAAGCAAATAAAAATAGAAAATTCACACATTTATTTTAAAAAATATCTAATATTTATATTTTGTAAATTTTAGATGTATTGTTGGTTAAACAACAATTTTTTTATTTTCTGTTAACCAAATAGACGAAAGCAGTGTCAAATTAAGATTTAAGGTTTTGAAATAACCAAAGCAAGCAACTATTAATTTGATTATAAATGTGTAATTAAATTAAAGATTTTCTTTTCCATTTTCATAATTATTTGAGTCTTCTTCATAACGTCTGTTGTTTTTCCCTAATATTAATGGATTCTTTTTTTGAATGGTCATTTTTTTCTCGTTATAACAACTAAAGTATCCTTGTAACCACTATTCCTAATATTAATATACTGTAGTGAGAAAATGTACATAACGACTAACTTGTAATCAAATTGAAAATGGTCAAACGGCAAAATTAGTGTTTTTTCCTCTAAAGCATAATTCTATCTATATAGCGTAGATACTGTTTCATAAAACTAATGAAATAAAGAAAGGTACACTGTAACTTTGTGAAATGATACCAAATATACGTTTATGCGACTATTGCTGTTTAGACTTTGTTTAATGTGGATTATTTGGTAAAAATAGAGTTCGGTATTATACCTGATGCATATATCTATCTTCTATATCACAATCATAATTCATTTAAATGTTTTGGGGTTACTTTGGTTTATATGATTTGTTTTGGTTATCATAATTGAATTGTAAATTTTATTTATATTCAAAGTAATATTTAAAGAAAAATGTATAGTCAAGATATTCTGTGGAAAACCGCCAAATATGAAGGTGGACAATATTAAGGAATTTATATGATTTAGTAAGTAATAATATAATAAAATATTTAGAATAAGAAAAGATAACAATTTTGGAGTTGGTGCCAAATTGACGCTTCTGATTTATGTGTGTGTTATCTATGTTATGTGTGTCTCCATAGACAGAGAATTCAAAATATACACGACAAATAATATTATTAAATGATGAAAAATTTCAAAACTAAACCAATGTAATAAACATTCAGTATGAACAAAAGTAACAGAGTTTTCCTAATAAATCTTCCCAAGAGGCGAACAATGACTGAATTAGATGTAAAAGTTATACCAATAAACTCAATACTCACACTATTATCATTTATTGGTAAGGGCCGTGTAACTTCTGAGTATTTTATCGAAGGGTACTACAGGGATTAAACTGTAGTTTAATTTTTAAAATTGTTAGCACTACCTAATACTAAAATTGTATTTGTTTCGTACATCGATTATCTCGGGATTAATTGAAAAGCATATAAGTGTTCGAAAATTAAGATAAAAAAATGGATTATGATTTCAACCCGATGATAAAACAACTGCAAAAATATATTGACCTTATAATTTCATTAATTTTGTTTAAATAAATCTTTATTTTAAAAGGTATTAAAAAGGACAACTTTGTTCTTTTTATTATCTTTAGAATAATTTGTGTGATAAAAAAAATTGTGTAGTAAGTGTCATGGTTAAATAGTCAAATCTATAAATAGACAAAATAGTCAAATCTTTCAAAATATTTTGAAGCATTTCAATTGAAATTTTGTCTACAGGTGTTATGTGTGAAACCTTGGTGCATTTTAATAACGGACCGCCATAAGTCTTACTAGTAATTTCAATTCAAAATTAAACGCAATATAATTTATAAAGATTTATATATATATATATATATATATATATATATATATATATATATATATATATATATATATATATATAAGAGCAGTGATTGTGATTCTTATGATAAATAAGTTTTACGTTTATATTGCAAATATTTACGAAATATATACACAATTTAATTACTACCTTAAAATTAAAAGTTCAAAAGACCAAACTGAACCAAGTAATTTATTAAGGGTGCAATAAGTGAACAATCGAATTGTTTTCATAAGAAAATCTAACTATAGAATATTATCCGCGCCCTGACTGCCCCAGGTTAAAAAGGTTAATTCACTAAATTCAATCGATTATCCAAATATTCATTGTATTTGGATTCTGGATGGAATTATTGTTTTTATTATATGAATAATGTATGAATTCGTCTTTCATTTTATGATTGATTTATTTACTCAAAAAATAAACACGAGTCTTTCGAAATTTTCGCATATTTAGGCATTATAGCGAACTGTGTTTATTTAAACTAAATTGAATGAAAATCCAGGTTAGGATTAAAATGATATTTTTATTAATGATATATGACAGATGAAACCAATGACGATAACCGTTTTTCCTGTGCTACTAGAAACTATGTTCATGTTCTAAAATACAGTGTACGTTTTTCTATTTCTTTCTCTGAAACTTTAGATGAAGCTTATAAGCGTGACGCTAGTTGTAAGATTAATCGTCCTTTGCTACTTGCTCACAACTTTGAGACGTTGAAAGTTTTTTCTGATAAAGTTTAGTAAAAGTTATTTTTTTATATTGCATTATCTTTTGTTTGTGAGTTCACGGATCAAACACAATTGATGTATATAAAACACTTTAAATGTAGTTTACAGACTTAACCATTGAATCTAATATGAGGAAATAATTAGTCATGTTTTTCTTCGTTATTCAAACAATGGAAATAATAGAAAACGATGATTCTTGGACAGATATATATGGTTTTAATCGTAATTTAGAAAAAAAATTCCTGAAATAGAAACACTCCAACACCACAATAACAGGCAAGACGATTAGTCGTAAAATTTTATTGTTAATGTTTATCATTTTAACAGCCAATTGTTAAAATAAGAAAACATCAGTAGGAACAGAAACGATTCCGAAATCAAAACGTAATTCAAGAAGTCCAAGATGAAATAAACCAACAGCGAAATAAATCCAAAAAATAATGCAAATAAAAGAAATTACGAAAATCTAGGGTATATCTACGGGAAACGTTTAATAATTTTACATTATCTACGAGCAGATACATAGCTATGTTTCTAAAAAGAATTCCACATTAAAAAAAATCGTTTAACAATCTTACATCGTAACAAACCTAGAATCACCACTTCAACCAATTAGGGCGTCATTTCTGAAAAAAACCTGAAACATTTGTCTAAATGTTTACTTTCAGAATGCGAAGTTTAAGTTAATGAGATCATTTAAGTTTTTTCTCCATAAAATTTTGAACCGTCATTTTAACCTCCTATGGATTCATTTTCCAAAAACTAAAACACATTTGTGAAATAATTTATTTTCGGATTATTGTTAACTTTTAAGTTAACAGAATATTTTTCCCTTAAAATAATATTATCGAAAAGGTAATATCTCAACTTCTAAAGTTTGTTATTTAATGTTTACGTCATAAATGGCATAAATCTTTCAGATTTAATGCAAATATGTATGTACGTGTGGGGATAAATATGTATGTTAAAGTTTTATAGAAAGAATGACTCCTATTTTCCTACTTTACTCGTGTACTCGCTGTTGAATTTGTAATTTTCCTAATTTTCTCACATTAAATTTTTCTCGACCATTATTGCAAACGTTGAGTGTAAATGTAGTAAATAAAGAAAAATGTTCAACATGAAAAGTAGACTTAGATATAAATCTTAGTCAGTTATTGAAAGACTCTGGAACCTAAGTGATACTAAATAGTTACCAGATTAAATGTAAATAAAACTAAGGAAGACAGATAAGCTGAACGTAAGGTTTTATCACAATTTCAATATTATTCCAGAATGGAATTTATTTTAAGAAAACAACAGGTTACTTTGCTAAAATGACTGAAATTGATGTAATGCAACTCTATCGATTTTACAAAATAAACGACGTCTTTTTAAAAGATACGGTTTGTCAATTCATTACAGTATTAACATTTACTTTGAGGGTAACAAGTATCTGTTATCAGCAATTATTATATACTTCTATAAATATTATTAAGGGTTAACTTGATATTATTTTAGCTAAACATGGAATATACTCGCAAATACAGAAAAAAATTATTATTAGAACATACTTGAGCACTTCGAAGGAATAGTACACTTGGAAGCTAAAAATGGACGCAAATTTTTAATAATGCAATATATTTTGAAAGTTTAAATAACAATAAAGATATAACATTTTTTTTGGTCATGCCTTTTACCAAAGCGGGCTTGCAGCAATACTAAAACTCGTGTTAATCTGCAAGGTTTCCGTTATTTCTGCCCTGCAAATATTTATACAGTAGTTAACTAGTGAATAAAATTGTTTAGTATTGTATTATTGTGTAATAGATATATAAATCGTGCATTGAAAAAAACAAAAGAATCCCATCGTAGTTATCTAACGAATAAATTAAAATAAGCGTTGTTATGACAATCAGATTACTTGTATATTAAATGGAAAAACTGCAGATTATTGCGATATGGTACTATATGTATTGTAAGAAGAAGTCGCATATATTTCATTTAACTTGTATTTCTTTAACGTACACTGAAAATATAAACATGTAAAGAAAACATTTTTCATAAAACACAGGTATTCAAATATTTTTATTTCCAATATTAGATACAAAATTGTAACAATTGATCAATAGTTTACATTTTCAAACTTTGTGAGTGCTTTTTAACCTATAGGAATCAATTATAAATAAATGGTAGTAGTGCGACATTATTATTTTTTTTTTTTAAATTTCCTTTCATATTAGTATATTAGTTAACGAAATGCAAAGTATCATTTCCGTTTTGAATTATTCAAAGTATCTTTATTTAGATTAGATACTCAATCCGATTATTTGATTTAGCTATCTGATTTTGAAACAACATATTTTATTATATCAATAATAGTAATTTCTTTGTGAAATTATTAAAATGTATTGTCATCGAGGATAGTACAATTTTACGTTAATAACTTTCAAAGTAAAAATTAAAAATTTCAGAATTCTGTATTCTAACTTTGTCTCAAACAAGATAATAAATTCAAGGTTTATTTGATTTTAATTTATGATAAATAACTTTCGGTTGTCAACAGTACTTGTTCCCTTTATTTGCCTAAGACTTTTTATTTTGGTGTGAAACATCTAATGGCACGTTTGGAAGGGAGTTAAAATGCTCTGATCGCACGTCGCAACTTGCCCTTTGGCCAGTTCACCTTCGCGTCTTGTTTGACGATTTCTTTCGACCTAACTATGCCAGCTTCGTGTCTTGTCTTTTCTTTCTGTCTTAATTCAGTCAGCTTCGCATTTTGTCGGCTCTTTTCGGCTGAATTCGTGCAGCTTTACATCTTGTCGGCTATTTATGACTTAACGCTTTCCACCACGCTACTTCGCATGTGTTTTAGTGTACCATCATTGTTTCTTATTTACTAAAGCTTACAATTTTCATGGATTATATCGGTGTATTGCATTAAACTATCTTCAAACTTTAAAAGCGTTTATTAATTTAAAATGACTACAAAAAATATTTAGATGTTTCACATGGCTTATATTTTTTGTTTGAAAAATGAAATTGATTTATTACTAAATCATTCCAATATGATGTTGACGCATACTTGTTTTTCTCAAGCGCTGTGGAGGAAATACTTAAATAAATTTTTCCTCCATCGGCTGTTTCAGAAATGCGTTCACAGAAAAATTTCGTTATGAATTATTTATTACTATCTTGTTGACTTTAAATAGCTGTATGTATATTTTACTTGTTATTATTATGATCGTGTACGGTCAATGTGTTTTATGCCTCACGTAAAATTATATTTTTGATAGGCAGACACATAAACACTTCATTAAAATAATTTTAAAACTGGAAATTATTGGTATGTTTGTTTTATAATATTTGATATAAAAACGAATGACTTGTTCGAAAAATTACTTGCATCTTTATATAATCTATGATGTTCAGATGTCCGGATTTTATATAATATGTTTTAAGAGCATATGGGTTACGGCCTTAACGTATACGTTAGCAATAACGGTTTAACAGTTAAGGTAGTCGAGTGTCTTGTATTCACTTTTTATTTAAACATTGAAACAAATGAAGACAGATAAGATTAGATAGAATAATGCACGAGGAAAAACACTCAACAGGTATGTATTGCTAATCAACATAGAATGTTTCATTAAAAGTTTTTTACCTACGAGTTTGGGTTATATAATTCAGAACTCAGTAAAAGAAATAATCGATGAGTAAGTCGTTAATAAATAACTATACCATTAACTAGTTATCAAAAAATAATATAATTTACAAAGATAAACGATTAAAACAACCTTCAGTCGCATCGCCTATCTTGTCCCGCTGTGTAAAACATTATATATAATTTAAAATAAATAAATAAACGTATGCTAAAAAAATTGCGCAAATTATCCATCACTCCTTATATACTGCTAAAGTGATAAAATAATCAATGTTTATTTACTGAAATTTTAGCAAAATGGAAAGAACATACGTAAACAATTTACGTAATTTGGAATTTTGCTGGGATCCGCTCATTTGATCTTCAGGTTAGTGCGAAGACTGTGAACATGAACACTCTGTGTCCATGTAGGTTAATTTGGTTAAGAGAAATGTTATTAAAGTAATATATAATAATACAATGAGTTTATTTATGTATTTTACTTAAAAATACAAATTACAATATAATATATATATATATATATATATATATATATATATATATATATATATATATATATACATATCAACACACATTACAATTTTTAGAATACAGCCACCAAACTAGCTCTTCAAGTGATATTACATACTCTATGCCTTTAAGCTTGTTCTTGTGTGTCGCATCAATATGGTTGCGTCTATGTGAATTGATCAATACACCAAATTAAATTGCCCCTTTTTATGAAAAAGATATTTTGCTAGAATGATATTTCAATGCATTTATATAAAAACCTGTCAATCACCTGTAGAACTCGCGCTACAAGATTTACGTACACATATAAGTACTTATGAATCTAGTATTACTATTACACTATTTACTATTATTAATTTTACCCAACGAACATATTGCATATCATATCTTTAACAGACGTAAAAACATCGGGCGTATTTCAAAATATAACTACAAATTAATGATGTTGGGATTCTTATACTTTACTTCAATTTTATATTTGACACTGAAAACCGCATCTAAATCGATTCAGTCGTTGCTGAGATTAGCGTGCACAGACAAGCAGACAAAAATGATAAAAATTGTTGTTTTAGACTTAATAGCGTGTCTTTAGTAGGTAGCACTTAGTTTTACTGGAAAATATTCAATGTGCAGACTTATTATTTTTACAGTTTTATTATATGTATGAATATGATATATAATACATTTCAATTGCATTACACCGACAACGTCATATACCTATGAGTAACATAAAATCTACACCGTGGCTATTTACCCTCGACAGAATGGTGACTCGCAATTTTAATGAGCTCTCGTCTGCAGTACGAGTCTTTACCGCGTAACGTAGTATGAAACTACTGAGAGCTTGAGCAAATAATATAAAGGTTTGTATATATTTGGCGTTAATTTTGTAGAAATTCATTATTTATAATTAAATGAAACTACGTGATGTAGTATTATTTCTACTTTCTTTAAGTTCTTTACCGCGACCTAGGTTTCGTTGTATTACAACATCTTCAGGTGGGCTGTTAGCAAAGATCTTTGCTAATACATCACGTAGTTTCATTTAATTATGACTTATAACTTTGTGAATAGATACCGGTTTTCCCCTTATATGAGTTCTAATTATGCAATAAGAGTTGGATGAATTGGTACTTATTAGATGGCTTTAGAAAAGGATGCTCTTAATTTAGCTTAGGTGTGTTTTGAGATCAAAACATCTTATAATGCAGTATGAAGGATCATGTATAAATACAAAGACTGACGGGGATATTACCCAGTCATAAAATAAATTTATTACGTCGAACGACAGTCGTTTCATTATAAAAAGAACCGAGGAGACCTTGTCACTCTCAAATATCGGTCATGTCAACAACAAAACGGTCACGTCCTTTTTTTTAACAAATGAGTATGCATCGACTATTTCAGATTAACTATATAAATTGAAGTGACGTGTATAGACTGAAACCAGCGTAAGTACTTTTCATTTGCTTAGTAAAAATTATACATAATTAGATATATGTATGAATTTTAAATAGTTGGATAGATAAAATTGTCGCAATGTAACTTTTTGGGTTGTAAGAAACATCCCTGTAAATCATTAGAGTATTGACTGTAAAGGTCAGTCACATACTTTAATTTAAACTTGTTTCGAAAAAGTCAACTTTTTAACATTCTTCTGTGCTTGTATTCTTTCTTCATATTTACTTATTCATGTTAGCAATACATAACAAAAAATCCCTAAATTAGATTCTGTACATTTTCATATACATAAACTTTGTTGCATTAATAGAGATACGCTATCAACGCTACGAGCACTGAATAGTATAAAACTGAATATCTCCAGCTCATTTTGTCAACGCATAGTTAACACGAATACTGGGGTCGGATCGACGAATATTTTCGCCCTTTTAACGAAAACGAAGTAATTTCCACACAATGAGACTTGCTAATGTTCCATCGCGACTTAGCATGGACGTTTTCTTTCGAGACTGACAAACGTAAATGGATACGTCAAGTTACATATACGGTAATAAATTATTCAGTTATATAATAAAGATTAGAAGAAGAAATGTAACGACGCTGATAGTAAAAAGCTTAATTGGTAAAATAGGATTAATTGGTAAAGCTCCAGTTATTTCGAGACATTAACAGAACAATATATACGAAATATATTTCGAGTATTAAAATAATAGTTATTCTCTATGCTCTCCATCTTAGGTTGCACCGTTTGGAAGCTTATTAGTATGCTTAATACGTAATACTAATATTTTTAAACCCGTACCTTACTTCTGGCATGTCCAAGTTTAAAAACAAATTCTACTTTATATATTTTGTTTTCTTTTCTTTTTTGCGAAACGATTATATTATAAATAACATACATAAGTACATTAACTATTTATTTATCAAAATTTTTGTTCGACCTCTGATTATGTAATAAATATTATCATCTATGTAAAAAATTACTACTACACTACAATTTAAAAACAAATATTATTTTCAGATGTACAATTGTTACTAAAAGAGTGTTTTAATTTGAGTAAAGCAAATTTTTACAGGTTCTTTTAATGTACTGATGATCTGAATACATTATATAAAATAAAATATATCACAAAACTATGTACTTTTCTATTAAAATATATTGAAAAATTTACATTTCATCGTTTAGTTCTTTAATTTTCTATTATAATATGATATATTAATACGATTAAAAATACTATTTTTCTAATTAAGACTCATTTAAATAATCAAAAGCAAATATAACAGTGAGTATTTTACGATAAACGAAATTAAAGGCATTGTTTAATTTATTTATGCCTTGTCCGCTGGTGGTTCAATGCTCAATGTACTAGCGCAACAAATGGAACCGTGCTGCGAGTGTATCGCGGGCCGACTTCCGCCATTAATGTTGCCGATTATGTATTTTAGGAAACCGGAAGGAACTTCTTAAAGATTGCTTTTACTTTTGTCTTTTTTTTTGTTTTCTTTTTATTAGAGGAAACAAATGACGTAGCATTTTAGTGAAAAGCTTATCTAATTATTTATAGTGTGCAGTAGTACTATAATATGAAGACGGTAGTTAACATGAAAAAATGTGAACGTAAAACTTAAGGATGTGCGTTAATAAATTAAATAATCTTTCTCAATATACGAGTCATTCTAACATTTGGATGTCTGAATGAGCTTATAGTCTGTTTAAATCTTAATTTTCTTTCATGGAAATACACCATCATCATTGTCATATATTTTGAAAGTAAAGTTTTTTTTTAAATGTTAAGGTTTCATGTTAGAATAAATAAGGTAAACGGATATAATCTATTATTGTGACATAAAAATAATGCAATTTAAGTAAAAACAGGATTAGAACGAGTTTTCCATTAAACTTGCAATTAAAAACTAGCACTTTATGTTTACAAAACTTTCGTATTGATTATGGATCAGGATAGCTATTACTTCGGCGTATTTTCTGTATTTCTTAGTTATTCCCGTCCCTTAGATCCAGTCACAAATATCCGGGTTATCGTTAGTATTGCTCAATTAGTTAGTTTTTATGACTTTCTACAATAATTGGAAAATTTATGTACAAATTCAACTGAAAATAATTTGAAAGGCAAATACCCTATGGAAAAAAATATATATCGAAAGTAACAAAAACATTTCTACACTAAATTTTGTTAATTACTATACATTATGAAATTTTCTAATTAAAATTATTTTTTTACAAACTCGCAATACATAACTTTATGTTTGGAAAAATAATTTTTACATTTTTAACGCGTTCCTTATATAAAATGAAGTATGGTGGAATACATATTCCTCCCGTAATGTTAATTGCACAATTTTTGAGAGCGATTTCTACTAAAACTAAACTCTAACTAATTTTTTTTCCAATATGTTAATTTAAACATAATTTTTATATTGACTTAGTTTTTTAACTAAATCGCTCGATGTTTTTTAAATAAAATGAAAAATGTGGTGAAATAAATACTTTTCCTGTTATGTTAATTGTATAATTTTTTAAGAGTAATTTTTACTAAAACTAAACCGTAAATAATTTTTAAATTTGAGAATAAGTTAGATATTTACAGTTTGAATACTATATAAAAATTCAGGGAATTTCGGTGACATCGCGTTTTATATGACAAATACCTTAAATGTTATAGCAAAAGTCATTGGCGCTCACGACTGAATATCTTTAATGCTCCATAACTTATTTTCTTACACTGTATGAAGTATGTAACCCTAAGTCTGAAGTCGAATAATTCATACGACTCTGGTATCTGTACCCACTTAATTAGGAGTACGGCGTTGTCAAGATTATTATGATAGATATAAGCAATACTAATACCAAAACTTAAAACAAATAATAATAAACAATAGTATGCACTATAATCAATAAACAATAGTATGCACTATAATCATATTTTATTGGATGTGTATTTTTATTGATTCTTGTTACGCCGATTTTTAGACTGCGCTGTTAAGTAATTCGTACCAAGTTCGTAAAACAACGCCAATTCTAATAATGATTTTAAAAAAATTATTGAACATAATTAAAACAAAATTCTAAATATTTACAACGCAAATTGCCAAAACATATTCCCATAATACTAGACATCTCGTGCCACGTATTAACCGCAAGACTTTATTTATCCATTTGTTGACTTCTTTTTCTATTCTTAAATTGGGTGAATTTTATTTTCTGGCTTTAATCTATATAATATGGGGTATATGATTTTTGAAATTTATTAGGTGACATCATTTCGAGAAATAACAACTTTAATATCATTAAACGCAATTGCCACAAAATGGTATACACGAAAACATAATTTTTCTTTTATTAAATTTCGCTAAAAGTTTCAGATACATCATTTGGAGTGAGTTAAATTAAGTAAATATATAATTTTGGATATCTAATTGATAAATGTTTAATTTAAGAATAATAAAAACTTTAATGAAATTAAAATAGTTGCTAAAATGTTGCATACGTAGTCTGTTATAATAAATATACATAATTGTTGATATTTATTAGGGGACATAACTACGAGGGAATATAACTTCAATATCATTCGACGTAATTACAAAATGGAATATTCGAAAATAGAATTTCTCTGTTATTAAATTCCGACCAAAGCTTCATTGTCTAGTTTTGCGGTTAATTATGTTAATGTTTAATAAAAAAATTATTGACATTAATTTTTTGAATGTTCTATTTAGAAATAACCAATATCATTGACAAGCATTAATTTCTTTTTAATGAAAATGACAGAACCCTTATATTGAAGATAAAATGTTGCACAAAACTAATATTTAAATTTTCCATTATCAAAAATTAATTGAACATACGTATATTTTATTTAATTATTACAATTGAAAAAAACCACCTTCTTATTTTGCTAGTCCATCACTTAAAGTAAATTTAACATTTGAGTAACGAAGCCAGAAAAGTAGAGTATTAAAAACCTTGCAACTTAACCAGAAATCTCATTATAATAAGAGTATATGTTTATCTATAAAGTTAATTAAATTGTTACTAGTCTTTTTGCATAGTTTTGGTGTCATTTCACATTTGCGCTTTTTTTCTTCTTAGAAACTTCTTCGATGTATTCCGCAACTTAAAAAGATTACCGCCGCATTGGATTTTTTCGAATTTCATCTGAACACAGCTTTATAGGCCCCATTTGAACGTTCGTCACTCGTTAAGATAAGGCCCTCTATAAAGTAGAGGGGGAGACTGTCTTCAAAATGTTAGCTAAAGGATTTAGACACATTCCTTTTCGTATCCTCGTAGCCTTACTTGCGTTTTTTCGGGGTTTGGAAAGGGAGAAAAAAATCAGTGGTATATATACGCTATATACAAAAATGTTAACAGGCTGGATTTTTTAAAATTTTAAATGGGTATAGATTATTCGAGATTCGATTTCAGTAAAATAAAAATCGGGCATCAAAAGCGCTTTTAAATATCCAGATTCCCAACCGGTTTAACGTCGATAGGACCTTAAATCATTTATTAAACTGCGTCATAAATTGTTGGTGAGTGGCTCTTTGAATGGAAATTTAATAATACCTCAACCTTATTAAACCACATGACCTTGGAAAACCTTCATTTATTAAAAAAACAATTCTCCAAATGTGGAATGACTTTAGTTATTGGAGTAAGTTTTTCAATTTATCTACTTAGTTTTTAATCCCGCGTTTTCTTGTTTTCACAAAGATAAGGCGATTCTCCACGCAGTAAAGATTTATAAGTGACATTAAATTCAGATTAGGGAAAGTGTTCTTCTTTCTCCTGTCTACGGCCCCATATCTCATTTGGGATCAGCTCTCCTCGTAAATTTTTGCCACAACAGTCTATCGTGTGTTGTCATTGAGTTGAAATTCATGATTTTAAGATCTTTATCTATAGTGTTCTTCCAGGTGGCGGTAGGTCGACCTCGGCCTCTCTTTCCTTTTTCTATTTATAATACAGCTTTGGTCATATGGTCTTCGTTTCACCTCATAATTTGCCCGTACCAAATCAAGATATTTTCTCTCAGTTTTTCCTCAATATTTGCAACTTTAAACGTTCCTCTAATGTACTCATTTTTTATTATGTCCAGTCTTGTAACTCTCTGGCCCAACGCATTTTCATTTCTGTGACGTGCATCTTTTATTCATCCACTTTTCTCATCGACCTGTATTCCGACCAGTACTACGCTGGTGTACTCTTTGTTTGTAAACTCGACATTTGTGTTTGATGGCTCCCGTTAGTGATCTCCGTTTTAGCCAGACAGTTGTTATTCTGTGTTGGATGTCCTTTTTAATGTGGTCTTTCGGAGCTAGGTCTGTCGACCTGTCTTTCAGATTGAGGAAAATATGCGTACAAATTTAAGTAAGCGTTTATATTGATTTTTTTTAGTCCTATTTTAAAAAAAATATTTCTTTAAGAAGTGAATTTGCTTAAAAACCTATTAACTGCGAATATAACTCGCAACTTCGGGGAATCCGCACATACTTAAAGTACATTAACAATTTTAACAATTTATGTGTACAAAGCATTTCTTTTAAAATGGTCACAAATCTTATTGTATTCATGGTATTTTTCTCCATATCAATTCTTTGGCTACTGTAATATCTGGGATAATCGGTATAGTTTTTGAAATTAAACTCCTTTGGGCGCGATGAGAGTAAAATATGAGTCACAACGTCCTTCATGCAACGTTTATACAACGTTTAGTAGTAATCTATCGTAATTTACATGTTATTTGTCGTAAGAAGGACGGAAAATAGGTACTTAATTAACAACCAAGAGAGATAAGAAAATGGCACTCACTAATTATTTTACCTGTTTTGTATGTAATGTCTGTCAATTATAAACTGTCAGAATTTTGTCGATTTACTTATCTGTTTATGATTGATTATATATATATATATATATATATATATATATATATATATATATATATATATAATTAAACTCATTTGTCAATATTTTGATTAATTCAGTTACTTTAATTAATCTGACGAATGTTTGTGGTATCTATAACATTTTATTATTTTATATTCTCTGCTTTCAAAATATTGTGTTCAAGTCTTTTAAGAATATTTTCTTCTTTCTCTCTTACTCTCTCTGACATCTTACCTCTTGCTACATATGTAAAAATCGAGGATACGATCGCCAATGAATTTTCACTTCTGTTACGCATACAAATTTGTACGCGATCAAATATTTTTGGAATCTTCTAATCATATTGTACCAGACCTTTTTCGTTTATTTCGGAATTAGGGGGAGGGAGGATGCAATTTTTTGTCATATATCTCTGAGAATTCCTTTATGAAGAATTTCTTTATTCTTGGAAATGAGAAATACTCTTGAGTTCCTTATAACTGACCATTTCAAACGATATCCCTACACGAATACCAAATTTCCCCCCGTCTAACATTACCATTTAAATATTTTAATGTGTTAGATTACTCTTCCGCATTTTATGTTTCCACTTTTGAAGAAAATCGACCGTGATAGATCTACTGGCAAAGAAAAACATGACTAACTTTTGGGGATAAAATCCTCCTCTTTTGGGGTGCAGAACCCTTATATTCAACAATAATTATTTATAAAACTTGCTATATCTTCACTTTATTCATGTGGTTTATTATTTATTAGGTATACACAAAAAATGGAGTATGAAAATGTATGTATGGATGTATGAAAATCACCTTTGCTTCATCCCGTGAGTAATCCACATTAAAATTAGTTTCAATAAATGTCGGACTAACGAAATCTTTATATCGATTAATATATTTATTGTATCAGTACACATACTAAGATGAAGCATATATTATATAATGAAGTTGAATTTTATGTATATTATGAAGTAGAATTTTCAAGACAAAATATTCAACAGCTGTTCTGAATAGACCGATTTACAAGTTCGCTTACGATAAGTCGGTTTGATTTATTTAGTCCTTTTTTCCAATTTTCATTTAAAACGTACTCAAAAATCTCCATGAAAATTATAATTTGTATAAGGATTACCAACAGTTTTATACACGTTCCACATAAATTATGTCGGTCAAAGATGTTTCTGTAGAATGCATTTGTCTTTAACATATTTAACGGTTCATGTCCTTTAAAACCTCTTTCAAACTTTGTATTACTTTTGCTTGGTATTATATTTGCGTTGTTCTAACTTGATTCGCGCTACTATAGTTCCATTCTTATTCTATTTCTTTTATGCATTGTTTTTTTTATTTTATTTTCTTGGCAAGTAACATTTTGACTATTAATATGGTATAGCGATTAAGCATATCTACTCGCATATATTTCAACACATTAAACAATTAAACAGAAATTTTAGAAGAGTCACATAAACCAATATAATTTTTTTAAATTTTCTATATCGAATAGCGATATCGAAATATTTAAATTACTCATTCAATGAAACTTTTGACGTGAATACATCTTTAAATTTGCTAGCATACGGAGGCAATCCAAAAAACCTGATGATAACAAAATCGGAGGATAGAGTTTGGCGTTGCAGTTTCGAATCTATCCTCTACATAAAAAATTAAATTATACCACTGGATAGCTAAAGGATCAAAGAATTCATTACGGTAAGCGAGAACATTGATGCATCGCGCACGGTGGAGGGGAAGCGCCGCCATTTTGAAGTTATGTTGCTGCGTATACAGATTTGCAATTAGTATAATAATCTGTTACATGGACGTATTCACGTACAACACACGGTCGTGTTCATGACACAGCCACACCCCATTTTTTTTTAGAAATTTATCACTATTTTTATACTTGTGACAGATACACTATAGAAATTTATGAACATGGGGAAAAAGAATATTTATATTTGTTAACACTTCAGGGGCATTCAAAGTTTATAATTGTTAAAGGTGGAAACGTCGAAGGGTGAATTCTACTAGTAATTAAAAAGTTTTTCATTTCATTATTGCAAGAATTTAACTACAATACTTAGGAACTGATTGTTGAAATGCTTTGGTTGTGGTAGACTAGAAGAAATTTATTTCAGCAGTAAGTATCTCACATAACTAGGTATAATGTGTGATTTTAAAGATGAAATAAAGAAAAAAGAATAAGAAAACGTTTTCAAAAAAAATATTTTTGAAATGAAACGCTACTTATAATTTAATTGATAAATTTTCACACCAACTCCATAGATTAATTATTTAATACTACTTGGACTAATACGAGGACCTGTTATAAAACTTGGACAATATGCGAGGACCTGTTATAAATTTGGATAGTAAATATACGAATATTGCATCTAATTGATAATTTATAAGTATTTTTTAATAGAGGTAGTTTCGGAGATAAAATGTGCACCCACCTTCATACATTCCCTTCCTCTCTCCGTCTAGCTTATGTTAGCCATAAATAACGAATTTCAGATGTTGTCCTAAATCAGCTTATAGAACTAATATATATTTATGTATGTGTATAAATATATATATTGGTCAAGATTTATATATTTGCAGATCATAATTGACATTTTAAGGTCCGAAATTCGCCTCATTTAATTCTTGAACTTTATTCAATATGATTGTTTTGTATAAATTACGCTTTAAAAATATAATGTTTGATATTTATAAAATGTAAATTTAAATGTATGAAAAGGTATGAGTCATGTAATTTCCACTTTTATAAAATAGTTTTATACATTAATAATGTATTTATATATTTCTTTGCTGAATGGCGATTCCAATCATTGAACGTCTCATTTGATTTTGTTTTAGTCGTTTTCTATAGTGTATAATATAATAATAACAAAATTTGTAAAAATATTCATAATAAGAAATTAAAAATTAAATAAAACCTAAGTTTTCCTTCAAGATTGATGGATTTCCGAATACATTAAATAATTTCCGACTTCATAAAGAATCTAAAGTCACTCTCATGATCAGGTTTATTTTTGAAAATACGAAAATATAACCCATAATCCACTTATAAACTGACATTTCTCAAAATGAAAGCTGAGTAGGCTATATTAAAATAGAACCAGGAAATTTGCTCCGTATAATGATGAGGGGAAACTTTACTTAATTTTTTGACGTTAGCCTTATTTATTGTGTGGATGGAGTTATTTTCATCTCACCTTAGATATGTGGGTGGAATACTTCATACGTAGTTAATACATTGTTTACTTACAAATAATAAATTGGCAACTTTATACACAATACCAGAAGTTTTAATTTAATATATAAAACCTTTTTGGACTAGGGGTCTTTCAATATTTTATTTTTAGGAGAAATTTCTCAGGAATACATTTCAATGTTTTGGTTGTGTAATGTATTATGGATGTTTATAACAGAAAATAAAGGAAAGCTACGCAAAGAATAGAAATATTTTAATGTAATAATTCTTTATGGTTTATCTGTCAGATATTTCAGGAGTGAATTGCAAGACTTGTAATTTTACTCTATCACGATCTGTTGGTAATAGACGAATATAGGTTCATCAGGCCAGGCTTGCATTCTGTACATTTTATTTAGTTTATTTAAAACTTAAAATTTGTTTATTAAAAGGACCTGAATGTTTGTATTTATATCAGTAATGATGTTTTATCACGTTTAAAAATAATATTCTTAATAAGTTGATTAAATGACATGTAGCAAAGGGTTTAAAAAAATCTTTAAATTTACTAAAATTAAAAAAAATGATGTTCTGGTAGCAAAAAGTTTGAAAAAAACTTTAAATTAACTAGAATTAAAAAAGAACGTCTTTTTAATTTTAAATAGAGTGATTTAATACTTTTGATCGGTAAATAAAAGAAATTCAAAATAATTTCCTTGTATAATTTGGCTAATTTTATTTCAATGTGGAAAATAATTTTCATCGATCTATGTTCGGGTGTTACCAGTTTAATAATAAAACGAGGGTTACGTACCCCGGACATTAAGAATTGCTATGAGTTTGTTATTTATTTATAAATATAAGCAATCATATATGACAGTAAACTATCACACTGACTTCTAAACAGTATATATAAAAAAATACGTCATAGATATCATTGCATTCATTGTCATCGGCCCTATAATTTTCGTAAGCAGTTTTTATTGTGTAAGTAGACAAACATTACAAATTATTTCTAAAAGCATTTCATTTACATATTTTATTGTTCTTGCTAAGTTGCTTTTACTTATATGTTAGCATTTCCTTACATTTATATCCCGACATTATAGAACGTCAGTTGAATTGCTGTTTGGTCAATGTCAAACTTATATTGCTAATCCTGCTATTTGCTGCGAGCTCATATGCAATCATTTGTTACCCAAATTAAACCTACATTGTAAATATTTTGTAAAATAAAGAAAAGTGATATTACAAAAAAATACAACATAGTTAAATACATTTTGCTAGACGGTGCGACAGCAAGTCACAACATTAAACATTAGGCGTCTGCCCACATTCAGGTCGTTTACTTGGTGGTATTGGCGAGTCTGCTGATCATACGTAGTTAATGTATGTAAGGACAGAACCGTCACACTCTAATCACAAGCAGCCAGATGCCGTGTCGGATATTAACAAAATATATCGCTGGAACGCGATAGCATTTAGATAACTCGACACATATTGTTATAATGATGGTTTTAAATATTAGGTTCATGATCTTAATAATGAATATTTGTTCTTATGATTGTAGCTGCACAAAATCGTCAACAGAGTGACAATCAAGACAAACAATCAATAAAAAATAATTTTGAAAAGAACATCGGACCATTTTCATTAAGAAGAGTCAGCCGTCGGCACACGCTGCGCGATAGCTAACTCTAAGCGACTCATTTCGACTATATTATATTCGCTATATTCACCATAACCATTCCGCAATAATGTTTTATACACGCAATCAATATATCTCGACAAGAGCAGTCGATTGAAACTCAAACAATCGTCGTAGCTTCTCTGAGTTAAAATTTATACTAAACGGAAATTATGTGACACGGCGAAACGACCTCAAAATGGCAGCGCGTCCCTCTCCGCAGCACGCGACGCATCAGTGTTCCCACTCAAAGTACCGAATTCATTGATCCTCCAACTATCGAGTGGTGTAGTTATTTTTTTGTTATAGATGACAGTTACATAGCCGCAATGCTAAATTTTATCCCTCGTTTTTGTTATCATCAAGTTTCTATATTAAATTTATGGAAGCAAATTTAAAAACAAGAAATTATACTTGTATCTTGCTCTAAAATTAGAAACTGATACGAGTTTAAATAAAACAAGGTTCTTGTGGTTAATTTTAGTTATATAAACTAAGAGTACGGAAGTTTATTTACATTAATATATAGATATTAATAATAATGCATTTGTCTTATATTACTTATAAATATATTATTGGTCGACAAAAATCTTTTTTCACTTAATACATTTGAAAAAGAATATTTAATGAAATTGGCCCGAATTATTCAAGAAAAAAGATACACTCCCACACACACACACACGCACACGTGTGTGTGTAAAAAAATAATTAAAATTGTAAAAGTTCAAAAACAGATTCAAACCTAAAAAAAAATCAAATGTACTGGAACAAAGATTTTAGAAATACTGTTTTATTAACACCACATTTTGTTATGTATTAAGATACTTGTTTCTACCTTTATTACTTCACGGGATGAGAGATAAATAATGCACAAATTCGAAATTTGTGACAAGTTACACAACACGTTAGCATTAAGTTAATAACAGATTAACATTATGCCTATTTTGTCGTTAAAATATTACACTTTTATGGCAAAGAAGGGTTTATTGTTACGTTTCCAAAAGTTGTATTTGACTGTTTTCTTTTCATCATCTCTTGACATCTTTCGAACTGTTCGTGTAGATTTTACTTGAAATTCGATACTTTTCATTATCAGCAATCTACCTTTGTGAATGGAGTTATAAGAAATTTATATTTCACGAAAAGATAAAATTATTGATCTACTTCTTATCCTAAATATGATTTAATTATGTCTATATTTTTTCTACACAGAAACGAATGAAATAATAATAAAGTAAAACAAAATTCGAAACACAAACTGCAATATTTTTACAAGAATATAATACTAAAATATAGCACGGAATTCAATAATATTGGTGCTTATGAAATTTTAGGAAAAAATTCTAGTTCTTCAAAATAAATATTGAATATTTTATTAGATCAGCAGGTAAAATAGAAAAATCTTTATAAATGTATAATTATAAGTTTAAACCGTAATATGAATATATTTTAGACTTAGAGATATTGAAATTAAAATTGATGAACAAGCGACATGACGGAATAAAAAAAATAAACCTATTAATTCCGAGTAAAACTCGCACTACGAGGTTTCGATTTATACTTAGGTGTATAAGAAAGTTTAAAAATTCAACAGTATATAGTATTTTAAATAAACGATTGATAAATATTTTTATTATTTTCCTGACACTTGTAAGCTTCACGAAATATTTTTTATGTATTGTTTGCTTATTACTTTTCAATTTATTTACAGTAATTTATTTATAATAAGTAATGTCTATGTTCTGATATTTTTTAGATTTGATACATTTTTTTAGATACATGTTAATAGCGTGGTTAATAGTATAAATTTCCGTAGTAGTCTTAAAAATTTCATCGTTATATAACGATGTAGAGCTGAATTACAAAGTAAACTTCGGTAATCAATAAATTCAAGGCAATAATAATTGAAATCAAAAAGGAAGAGCCAGATCTTAATAAAAAGTCACGAATATAGAGCATCCATACATGAAATATAGCAAAATTATAATAAACGATGAAAAATGTCCAAAAAACACATAACTAAGAAATTGTGACACTTCGAATTTTGTAATTCTCAATTTAGAAATTATTTTCAATTAATGTTTGCGGAATAGGAACATGTACCATGCTTGTGCAACTAAAATACTATGAGGTTAAGGTAATAATAAATGAAATCAGAATTAGAAAAAAGGAAAACCGAGTCGTAGTATGAAGTCATCTATAATGGTAAAGAGTAAAAATCTACAAAATGGAGCGGAAACATTATAAAAAGTTTTAGAGTTTCAAATTACCATGAAGGTAACGATGAATTAAACAATTTTAACATTCTAGTTATTATCTTGAATGTCTTTTTAAATACTACTTCACTTCGGCAATGGGGATTATGGCAATGGAGATTTTGTTATTATTTTTAGCCGACTTCTAAAAAAGAAAAGGTTCCCGAATCGAATGCATTTATTTTTTTGTATACTGTATGAGATGAAAAGTACAAGTACTCCGATCGTGTTTGAATAACACAGGTATATATAGGATAGGATAATCTAACATTAAAATATTTTGAGCTTTGATACGATTAACTCATCCTTTTAGCAAAATGTGATTACCATGATGGAATTGGAAGATAGTGACAGGAACTCTTCAGTTATGAGAAGCAAACTCATCGAGTTTGGATAATTTAACTTCACTTAACATAAGCAAAAATGTTACAAAGTAAATAGGTAGGTTAGAATAATCTAATGTATTTAAATGCATGAAGCATTTAAAAATGGGTAGGTGAGAAAGTACAGGTATAAACGAATGCAGGAAGTGATCTTCAACTACTTTATATATTTTTTGTGCCTGTAATTACTTATGGACTTATCTACATAAAGAAACTAGAATATTAGTAGTCAGATAATTAAGTTTGTACGTACACAAAGCACTGAATACCGAGAAGCCAAAAGAGGAAATGTGATTTAGAAAACACACATGTATGCATGTATGTATTTATATATGTGTGATTGCGAGAAGGGATTTATGTAGATATATATGAATTATATTTATTTCTTTTTAAATGCTAATTACTTAATTAATAAGAAGTTATTGAATTCATCATAAGTTACTTACATTCTGGGTAACAATGATATCATTAGCTCTAAAAATGGAAAAAAAGAATATACTTCAATAGGACAGACTTCACGTAACCACTATAAAAAAGCGTATCGAAAAGTATAAAATAGTGACAATATATATTAAACACTAAAAAATTAAATAATGGAATATGAGTTAAAACTTTTGCAGTTCAACATTGGTTTAGAACATAAACAGATTTGCAAAATACTGCTACTGCTAGAGGTATCTGGAGTCGGTGTCAAGCAGAATGTAGCATTCGTCTGCGTGTGCGTATGCATTTATGTGAGGGAGAAATAAAACAACGACTTAAATCATTTCTAATTTTAATACGTCTGGTATTACACGTATCGTAAAAACCTGCAGTTTTTTAACGAGAGTTTGCAAGATCATGGTATCTGAGCAATTACGTCACAATATTGTGACATACACGCTCTAGGGGTTAATTTGTTAATTTAAAAAAGTGTATATCTATTTTAGTGCATATTTTTATGTGTGCATATATTTATAAATCCACTCCCAGTTTATATATGTTCATGCATATCACATATATGGAGATATGTATGGACATATATAAACTAAGAGTGATGCTATAGGAATTAATCGAATGCAATCAGTTTCATTTACAAAATTGAAACAATTTTTACCTAAGTCAAAAGTTTTTAGACTAAACAGCTGTTTTTACAGTCCAGGTCTTCGGTGTTAATAAAATACAGTAGCATTGCGGATAGCGAATAAATAATCCGCCCACACCGCCTCTTGCCGCCCTAATTGATGTCCAGCCCGCCTTAGCGTCGTAAATATGTTGGCATTTTCTCCAAAGGTTGTTAAGTGTGCGCATCTAGAGCTACGCTTACTGCTTTATTTTTTAACGAAGAGTTAGATGTGCAAATTATCTCGCCCTTTAGATCATTTGTTCACAAAATTAATATATTCAATAAAAAAAAAACTCGGTGAAATTTGCTAAGTAGTTCGTTTAGTAATATTATTTACTTCTTAAGCAAACATTGTTTAAACCTCTTTCATTTCACTGGATATTAATAAGCTAAAATAAAAAAAATATGTAGTTACTTATAATGATTTAAATATCGTTAGAATGATGATATACATAAAACTCATATAAATATCATAATGCCGCTGTGGAGTTCAGTTAAGAAAGCATCCTCATTTTGCTAATCACAATAAAGCATTTTGAATTGCTTCAGAAGAATATAAGTAATTTGTAATATTGTTATTATTTATCATATTTCTTCCTGTGGAGTACGTGAGTGCTTTACTTTGTAACATGACTTGCCTGTTATTTCCTAAATTTCAGATAACTTTGTTAAATTACTGGGTTATTGACTGGGCGATGTGAAATCACATTAAAGTTATATGAAGCTATGTGAGAAAGTCGCGGCTATTTACTCACTTTTGATCACGATCTTCATGTCCAAAATTCACTCAAGGTAATATTTTAATACCCTTAACGAGATATTAAGGGCTTGAGTATTGAATAGGTTAATACCTAACTGTTTGTTCTTGTTAAAAATACTAACACTCTAGCGTAACATTAAAATGCTAACCCAATTTGGGATGTCGGTGGTAATAAACAAATGAAAATTTTCGCATACTTTAAAATTATTTAACAAATGTAACTTTTTTCCGCGCATTTAAACCAATGTGCTTGTGAAATGCATTTCGTGTTACATATTTACAGAACTATGGAAAGAATTTTCATCATTTTTATTAAAATTTGTTTTAACACTAAAGTATATAGATGGTAAATCGAAACAAAAAAACGCACGACTTTGCTTGTATATTTATATACAATCAGTTAAATTATCTTGAATTAAGTTTTTTGACATTATGAAATGAAATTTAATAATTATCATTCAGGTGGCTATATTAGAATATAAACGTATGTCAATTTCATGGTCAAACACGGACGAAGAAGTAAGATGAAATAAGGGTGTGTGTACGTTAATTCGTTTTAATCATTGTAATAATCAAATAATTAATTAAAAAAGACACGCCATTTGCACAACTTTTGGACAGAGTCCTGATTTTAACCTTAAACAAACGGCACGTTTATTACGTCAGTAGAATTTCAGATTTCTTTTATTTTAAGTACTCTTCCCCGTTTAATAAATATAGATCTCATTCAGTTAAAAATCTGTCACTACGAAGAAGCAAAATAAATTTAACGAAGAATTTAACAATGAAAAAGTCAATAATGCCAGATAGATTATAAGCAGTCATTATGAAGAACGGTTTGCCACAAAATTCTGAAGAGTTTTTTCATTTGTTTTTGGTAACGTTTCAATGCAATGCATCCTAGCAAGAAACTGCATTTATATCGATATATATATATATATATATATATATATATACACATATAAATATATATATATATATATATATATATATATATATATATATATATATATATATATATATATATATGTATACACACACATATATATGTCTTCCTCTTGTTAGAAAGCTAAAACTAATGAAAACGGTAATGTCAAAAAAGTAATTATTCTTGTGACATAACGTTATTTATAATATTTTTTTATATGGTTATTATATCAATAAACCACGTCCAAGACTTTTATATTTTGATAGAGTTGTAGAATGATTTCTTTTTTTATTTTACCTTTTAATTTATTTTCTTTTATATTTATTAAAACTGGTTGACCATAAAAATACAACCACATTCTTTTTATAAATTTCGAATAGAGAAATCTCTAAATATTTTGAGGTTGAGCGGGTAAAATATCTCTTTATATTTAGTAACAGCTCTCTGGTTGTCAGTGAATAAGTCACGAGGTGTATTCAGAAAATAAACGGTAAAACATTTGTGTTTTGATGAAGTAAGGTTTTATTTCGTTGCAAAATAACCAAGTCCTAAATTATTATTATTACTATGAGAACAATAACATAATAATCATAATAATCTTTTTAAAATAACAAATTAGATATTTAATAAAAATTAACATTGCTGACACATAACTCCAGGTAAAGACCGGTACCCGAATGAAAGTTATTGAAAGTTAGTTTGCTGGTCAAATGAAAAATATCGGTATTAATCATAATAAAAATTAACAAAAGATATTAAACAAGAAAATTCAAGACAGTAGTACTATAGGTATCTTAACTGTTTATTGTAACAAGTTAGTGGTTTATGGTATCGAGAGTTATAGATAACTTTATTTTTTCTGCACATACATTTTTTGGTTTTGCACTGTATATTTGATTTTGAAAAAAACATTTTTTAAATCCCGGTCCCAAAAATACTGAACGTTTCCCAGTAATTTCACGTAAAGGAAGTTTGTTTTGTGGAACCGTTTCCAAAAACTTCAAGTCCGATATTTGTATTGTATTGCGAGCCATCCCGTCTTTTATAATAACAAAAAATGTCTCAACTTGGTACAGTCTGTTTTTCTTGTCCACAATAATACCTTATATGTTTTTCGAATCTAAAGGACCTGTATCAATTTTTGGAACTCTGTTAAAACAGTAGACCCTATGTTGATATCTTTAAACTTTTAGCAGCCGCATCTGTAATTTTCTCCGCATATCTCCTTTTGTTTTTGCCAGCTACTATTGACTGTCCACGAATAGCTTGAATGGGTTGCTTACATCTGTGGCAAGAATGTGCACCATCATACTCTTTTTGGCACATGTAACGAAGTTTTACTTGCTGCTCTTGTATCAATTCCAAGTTATCAGAAAAGTTTTCATATATTGATGAGGATGGTTGACTATAATCCAGGTTAGAATTTCTAAGATTTTCTTCATATGTAAAAGGAAAGTTACTTGCTTGTCTGTTATATC
Source organism: Druceiella hillmani (assembly GCA_039881145.1). Taxonomy (NCBI): domain Eukaryota; kingdom Metazoa; phylum Arthropoda; class Insecta; order Lepidoptera; family Hepialidae; genus Druceiella; species Druceiella hillmani. Next base: position 25,090,518 of record JAYKKI010000027.1, on the reverse strand, counting down.
GAGCCGCCGAAATTCTTATACGATGAGATTGGATGTCTGGAAGGAAGTTATAAATTTACTTGTTGAAGGAATTTGGTCATCTGCATGTGGTAAAGATGAATAGATCTTTTTCACACATAGTTCTTCGCTACAACTCTTTAAACATTTTTGTGTATTATAGATTTGATGGTCTACTGAGGATGGATGAGAGGGAGGTTGGTAAATTAGGTTAGGTGAGGAGGTTGTTAATTAGGAAAAATCTTCTTCCGTCGTCAGTTTCTCTAGTAACTCTGGTTGCATTCGAATTTAATGGACTATTGTATGGATATGTTTGACTCTGTTTTAGGACCCATACCGTATAAAGATTTGAACGGTATTATATTCATAATACGGTGCGACGATGTGCTTTTCTGATATCGGACAAAATAATATCCGATTCACCAATTAGTTTCTTGTTTTCTATAAACTTAGAACAAAGCATTGATTCTATATCTTGGTTTGCTTTTTCTACAAATCCTAGACTTTCTGGGTACCGCAGACGACCATTGATAAATTCACAAGATGGCCACAATGTTTTTGAAACAACTTTTCTTTAATTACTATGCTTTAAATTCACGACCGTTACAACTTTTCAATACATTTGGGCAGCCAACTTATACAAATATTTTCAGTAATTCCAGCTTCAGCAGCTCTCTTAGATCTCAATGGTCACAGAAAATACAACTTTGTTGTATGATATTGAAAGTGCATTAGCCACTTATGTTGTTTACGGGAAGTACATTCATGAGATTGCCTCGTCCTCTATTATTAAAATAATTTTAGAGCATTGGTTTAATAACAATACCCTCTTTTGCCTTCAATTTATTGGAATGGCATATTTTTTAAGCTTAAATTTTTTTTAAGACTGGTAAAATTATAGAAAACCTTTTAGTTTTCAGGTGATGCAAAATTTTATATCTGCGCACATGGCCTGTAGATCGGTGACATTCATCAAAACTGAATGATAATATTCATCAGGTCTAATCTTTAAAAACATTTTATAATTCAAATTAGATTTAAATATCAAAGTTTAGTTCGTACCGACTCTAATGACATCGTATTACTGTCTCCTGCTTCTATTTACGCGATTGCCAGGGGCAGATTTGTATCCTTTCACCATTTCAACAACCTCTTTAATTTTTTTTTGAAGTCCATAGGGGCTTATCTTTTCTTCCTTCATACATTTCATTAATAGTTTTATAAAAACCACGTTTTCATTCAATTTAGGTTATGTTTTGCACTATTTTCACTTTTTCTTCCATTTTGTAATAAAATAAAATCAACTATGCACACGAAAATAGATTCATATGTAATTTCATTTCATAAACTAAATTATAAAATAAAACTATATTTAACTTATTTAACTAAACAATAGTATTTTGTTCACACAACTTTGCACGTGCGTCCTGTAGCGTAAGAAATGAACAACTGTCGCACGAGAGTCATGTATCTTCTACCGTTTCCCACCCCGCCAACTTTTTTTTTAATAAATGGTTTTATTTATATAACGCGTTCTAGTATTACTTAGTGAAAATAATTTAATATTATGTATCATACTATATAAATCCTGCGTAAACCCCAAAAGAGCGTCCTAGAGTCTGACAGAAAATAATGAAATATTGAAGAACTAGAAACATGCAATATGGACAATTTCTATCTCATGAAGAACGGGGCAAATTATTAGTTTGGAGTTAAAAAACGAAGTAAGATTACAGAACTTAACTCAAGGCTGAGCGAACGAAAATTCTTCGAATGCCCTGATATTTTGTTAAAAAATAGAAATTGAATAATCTTAAAAATATTTTGACTTTTGGTTACAAAACCATTATTTCATTAGTTTAAACATATTTAAGGCGAAATTGCAAAATTGAGTTAGATAAAAAATAGAGTAAAATAATTTTCATGAATATCTAGGTAATAACACATGTACGGGTTATCAATAATTTTAATACAACGGCTTGTAAATCTACAAGCTTTTCAGGTCTTCAACGACTAATTAAATTTAAGTAATGTCGTTTTTGTTCGAACTTGGGTAATACTTGAAGGTAGCTTTTAATTTTAGGTCTAAAGTATGCTTGCGCTTAACGTACATTTCTTACATAAAACTATTTAAACTTTTATCACGTTTTAAAATAAATTCCTACATATAACCGAAAAGAAAGAATTCTTCGAAATATCGACGTAAGGATTTAGAACTTTTCATGTCTCCATGTTTACTCGCTTTATTTAGTTTTCACTTTCAGCACAAAATTTGAGAAAATATGTGTTCATACTTAATCCTAATATAAGCATATGAGTATCTAAGCTTTTTTGAGTTACAGATTCTTGAAATTCATATCGTCAAAATTAAAATATATTCATAAAACCTATGAAACTATGCAATATTCAATCTTTTGAACACAAAATACAGCGTCATAATGAGAAAAAGTCTTTTGTGAGCAAAGATGCGTTCATTGCTTCGTCTGTCCATATCGAGTCTCATACTAGCATACTAAACAGGCCAAGTATTACTTAAGGTGTCGCACAGAGCTTCTGGATATTTGCTATATTTCGCGCTAGCTTCTCTCGACTTCGACGAACGCATTTACTTAGTAAGGCGTTGTTTCGCGTTGTGAGTTATTTTGCAGCCGTTGCATGTGGGTGTGAAATGAAAGGAGATGATACACATTTCAATTACTTTGAAATAGCGATGTATAAAACAAAGACTTTAATGTCATATTAGTATGTTAATTCGTATAAAAAACCGCGTTTGTGTCCCACAGTGCTGTTGGAAATATTAATAATGTTAGCAATGCTAGTGAAAATACAATAGACGTGGGGTTATTGAACGATTATTACGCGATGCTAGAGCAATGTTGCTATACTTTTGTGTGTAAGGATGAATATCATCCCGCACTATTTGTGAATGTTTATAGTTCATTATGACGCTTTGAGTTTTAACTTTATTCTTTTTTCGATAGTTGAAATTTTCCCATTCCGAGAGTTTTCATTAAAAAATGTTCAGTTATATTTTGAAATAAGGATGTGGTTTGATTATACTATATGTTTCAATACTTTGAATTATGGATATATGAGACAAAGCCTTCATTTTCGTAGAGGGTATGTCAATTCGTAGTCAAAACTAGCAATATTGTACCACTCTTCACTTGGAAATGTTAATAATGTCCGTAATACTAGTGAAAACATATAATGGACGTGGAGTTATTGAACGATGACGACGTGAGAAAAACGAGAACGAAAAATATCCTAATTATGTAAGACCCCAGTGTAATACGAATAAAAATGATACCCTTGCATAGTGAAAATGAAAGAATAAATTATTACGCAGTGAATACATATATATTATATATACACTGTGTAGAAACTTATATATATATATATATATATATATATATATATATATATATACATATATATATATATATATATATATATATAGTTTAATTTAAATCATCTCTCAGACAAATGAGAGATGTTATGTTTTTATGAAATCACGTTATTTTTGTAATAGTTTGTAAATACTATTTATACAAAGCTCTTTGGATTAGAAAGAAAAAATGAAGTGCGGATTGTGTCCAGCTCTATCTTTTTAGATATTAGCAGCTTACTAATGGACGACATTTCGTAGTCTGATTGAGTCATCGAAAATAGCCACTTAGAAATTGAATAGAGCGTAAAAAAATTCTGTTTGCAAAAACTCAACCAGTGTTAATGACAGTTAACAGCGTATTTTTATGAATATAAGCAATGGCTATATATTTAAAAAAAAAGATAGATATAGATTATTACTTAAATCGTTTCTAAAAAGTTGTTATGTGCTTCACTACGTTTTTGTTGTTATTTTTGTTCTTAAAATACAATTCTCGATTTAATACAAATATAATGTATAAAGTTGAATCTTTTTGTTTTGTTCAATGGTTATCGATTTTATTTTTGTCCTTTCTCGTTAGTCAGTCGCTGAATTGTTTGGTTTCATGTTTAAAAAAACAGCCTTTTTTTTAATTATATACGATTCACGTGACGTCTGACCTGTTTTTAGTGTTTTTTCTATATATCGTGTATAAATATATAAAATAGGAGACTATGACAGAGGAACAGACATAGAGTAAGATGATCCTTCTTCACAGGGAATTTTAAAAATTTACTATGAAATATATTTGGTATATTTATTCAGCTCCGTAGGTTTTTAGTTTGTTTTTACGAATATTACTAACATGTGATGTCTGTGTTTGACTTAATACTTATTTAAAACGAATAAGTTAAATAATATTGTGATTTTCTCTCAACAAAAATTTAGATGAATTAAGATATTGTATATGCTGCTAATTTCATTTCATTTGAATATATATGTTAAAAAAAGAGGTTTGGGACTGGCTTAATTAATTAAAAGTTTTAATTATTGAAAAAATAAATTGATTCATGTCAACTAATATGGATATTATCCTTCGTACTAAATAACTGAACGACTGCCCCTATCTACATTTATTGTTCTTAGGGCATTCAGATATTTACGATCTGGGGGTTTACGTAATTGCAATATGTAAATCTCGTAAATAAACAACCCACGCTGCCTCTCTCCACCCTAATTGGTGTCCAACCCGCCCAGAAGTCGTAAATATATTTAGTGTTTCGTTTGGAAATGTTAAACCTTCAGGAACCTTACTACTAGATTATACTGATATTGGAATTATAACTGAGTGCTCTCTGTTTACGAAATTACTATAAGTGGCAATATTACTGAAGTAACTTAGGAACATCATGTTTACAAATTTAATAAAACAAAATATAAAACTGGTAATAGTGTTGATAAATATATACGCTTTTGAAAAAAATATTTATGTCAATATTACATAATGGTTGAGACGATCAAGTTTGAGACAGACTCGTGCATGAATATTTCATATGTTCTCGGATATAAACATTTAAATATTTTATGCTACACGACATTATATCCTAAGGGAATATTTCAAAATTAATATTTCATTCTATTGGTTATTAAAGTAAGTACTTAAATTATTTCTGCGTCTTGTTATGTGTAAAAGTGATTACATTTCTTTTAAAAAATTAAACTATATTTATATCGGGGAGTCTCGTTAATCTTGCACAGATGAGTGGCGCGAGGGTCCGATGTTAATAACGACCCGCAGCCGGAAAATGAATCCGGAAATCTAGCGTATGATATTAAGTGCCACGAGCCTGTTTGAGTCGTAATATCTCAATCGACATAGTCGTTCACTGACTGCTAAATATGTTATTGAAAAATGACACTAAGTGACAGCTTACTGCGAGAGACAGTCCTTAACAATGTTGAGTGCATATGTTGTGGATACGGTACATCGTGAAGGAGCTTTTAAAATTCTTTGTACACATGTGGTATGATACAAGTATGATAACATTCTTTGTACACATGTGGTATGTTACAGGTCCTAAACGATCCGAGTAGCGGTGCGCATATTACCACTAAATGTTTTGTTCAGAATCGTTAATCGATACTCTGACCCAATTTTTGTTAAAACGATAATATGGTAATATTTAATTAAAATGGTTAGAAATAAAATCTTTGTCGCACATTTGTTGTGCTGTAGTCTGAAATTTTTATTATATGTTGTTTTGATAATGAATATTAAAAGAACATTTAACCTAAAATTAGATAGTGTTATGTTATGGTTAAATAAATAATTTGGTAATTAGTTTTACTCTAAGGATCAAAGCTGAAATAATATTTTATTACTAGATACGCGAACAAACGCTACTTTTTCTTGAATATTTTGAGCTCATGTTATTGCATATGATTCGACATTCGACAATTAAAAAGTAAAAAGGACTTATAATTAGTTACTCTCGATATCCAGATAAACATAATTGAATTATTGTTGGAAAGTAATTAATTGCGTTATTAAATAGTTCTAAGTTAAATGTGGTTAATGATAGTCGAACCACTGATTGCATAAATATTTCTGATGATTGATTCAATATATTAAAATACCTAGCGACTTACTCAAATATATTGAAAGGGATTGTAAATTATAGAGTATTCACATCCAATTTACAAGTTGTGAAATTTTGGGTTTGAATCAGTTCCTTTGATTTTGTATACTAAATTAATGTTAAATAAGGATAATCTTGGTATAATGTTTTGCAATAATATCAAACCACATTAAATAAATTTACTGGGTAAAATGAAATTAAATTTAAAAAGATACTACTAATTAAATACCAAATGGATATTTTTATTAAAACAAGTGAAATGTAGTAAATTACAAAGTAAATGGGTCAAAAAATGTATTCTTTAAATTAAAAAAAAACAGCAACACTAAATAATTTAGAATAATTAGACTCCTATTAAAATAATGCGATGGGCAGATTCCTTGTCAGGATTATGGGGCTTAAAGACAACCTTTCCTTAATTTAGGATCACCATAATGAACCATAATTTAGTGGGAGAAGTGTGTTAATTGTATACCGTGGATTTTAATGTACGAGCGGTACCCGAGTTTAAAATTTATAGTTTAAGTTAAGATCTTAGTAATGAAATTTGTGGGTTATTCGAAAAGGAACTTAATTCAGATTTATGCTTGAGTTAGTACTCGTAAAATTCATGATTTAAAACAAGTTTTTTTTTATATAACATGAAATGATTAAGAGTTTCATTTTAAATTATTTCAGATGGTGAAAAAGGAATTCGATGTGAATATTTTTCTTAGGATACATGTTGTCGATTTGAAAATTAGTATTGTTATATAAGTTGCTTTAATATAGCCATCCCTAAAATCACAAGAATATTTATTCTTTCTAGGGTTTAAAGGTAAGGGCTCGCAGTATCTTTATTTTACTTTAACAGTTTGAATGGTATGTCCAGTGAAAGCATTTGGACACGTTACACATAATATTTTTTTGTTTTAATTTTGGCTGATATAATTTCACGTATATTAGCAAAAATGTTTAAAAAAGTGTGTCACTCCACCTCTGTTAAAACCTAAGTTGGAATGACATGTGAATTCGATTTGTAATTAGCTATTTATTTTTCTTAACGAATCCCATAATTGCAAAAACACTTCTTTAAATAAAGATTTTTGACCCAAATTGCCATTTCACAAAGTATAGCTACCCAATTTTAAGTTTTCACTATTTTTAAAAGACAACATAAAAATATTGCTGTTCAGTTTTTTCGAGTTTTACTGAATAAAAAATTAAATATTTAAAATGAAAAAAAGGGTTGGTGTTGAAATGCATTCATCCAGTATTGGTGATTATGGGTTATACAATTAATCAATTGGTGAAAACGTAACTTTTATCTGAAATAAAAAAATACGATATTTTGAGTAAGTGCTAAGGAATTAACCTTACACTAAGGAATTAACCTTACCTAACACTTGTTGGAAAATATTACAAAAGAAATTAAATGTAAATATCACTATGCTATATACATAATGCAGTGAAACATAATGTGTATCGGAATATATTTTAATAACAAAGTTTCCCAATATTTACGATGTCAAATAATAACTATTACTTTATTTTTGTTAATGAACTCTTGTCCATACACAACGCATTAGATCAATCTTCGGTTGTTTCCGTTTCTTGATTAACAAGAATAATTAATTAATCCATTTTTGTATTTTGGCAGACAAGTAGCATTTTTCTCTGACATGAATATTAAACATTCTAAAATTAGCACTCTTCCATGATCTGGAAATATGGTTGTGTTTTCTGCGCGGTTTAATACCGTAATAGATAGAGACAAATTGGTCCATAATTGTTTCTTCTCAATTTCTTTAAAATAATTTGTAGAAGTTACAACCTTTCAGTCTAATGGTGAATTTGTCTCAAAGGTTAGTGTTTCCTTTAAATTTACAAGTATGTGTAAATATTATTTTGTAATAGGAAAATAAGAAAAAAAAATTTAAATAATAAAATACAATTAATTGATAAAAGCAATATGACGAATGAATCAGTAGTCATTATGATATTTTTTTTATATCGGGAAAATATTGTAGAAGAAACAATAAGTTATTTCGGATATGTTAGTTTCCTTATTAAAAAGCAACCAACCAAAGAATAATTATGAAAAAAATGCAATGATTTTAAAATAATGTACAAAAAAAGAAGGCGGTTTTCTAAATATAATTCGATTACTTACTAAGGGGAATAATTGACCATATTTCATATGCAATCACCATATCGAATAAAATATTAAACTAATATTACAGTGGATCATTCTAAAAATATTATTCTTTATCGATGGGATAAGACAATGGTTTTAGCAAAAATATTTTAAAGAATATCAAAATATTATATATTTTTTTCCACATTAAATGTGTCTACAACATGAATTTGAAAACAAATTACCAAAATAATTGAACCGATTCCAAAAAACCACCGGGGAAGGAGCGCTCTGAAAACGATAAAATAATCAAAATGCAATTAGTTGGAACTTTTGAAGCATGGTAGCGAAAATAAACAAATTTGAAAAATATTATTAGAGATTTTTGGATTCGATGTCACGTCGACGCTTTTCTTTTTCTCTTCCACACATTTGTACTATTTCTAGTAATGTTCTGATACGGGATAATATAAAATATATTTTTTATCCTGAGATTTAAAAATCATCCTGAAGAGTTCCTGTCATCACTTTCTAACAAAATCATAGTATAGAGTACTGTAACTATTTTACTGAAGAACAATTTCATATCATACTTAGTGGTGTTTTATCAGATTATCATTAGACCTATATCGTCCAAACTCGATAGCGGCACCAGTGCTGTTCGGAGTAAAAGAATTCCATGATGTACTTCAGTTTGCATGATTAAATTTTACTAAAACATACTGGGCGTGTCTTCCTATAAATAAAAAAAGAATAATTACCCAAATTGGTTAATAAATGTCGGAGATATGAATCAAGATATGACACTTTTAAGTCGGATAAACAGGGAATATTAAGAAAAATGTTAATATTAAAATATTTGCATTCTGTTGGAAATAATGTTATCCCATGTGAAAGTAAATTTTTCTAACCAATATCGGAATAAAACAAATGTAACCGAGTGGATTTCTGTCACAAAGAATGTATTCATTGGAAGAAATTTCTAACAAAGCCGCTCGTAACATTGCCAAATTCAACCGCTGATATATCAATACGAGTAAACCCGTATGTAAAATTGATGAAAATCGTTGTAATTCTCATAAGTCCTGTCAGTTTGCATCCGAACAATATTCGACTAGCTCCCTGAATAGTCTTGTGTTCTGGAAAACTTAAAAAGATCACAATCGTCGCCTCCGTTCCCGTTTCGTCGGAATAGTCTTATGGGAGGCGTCCAAGCGTTTGTCGTCCATTTAGATAAGGTTTGCCGTAAAGCAAAGACAGTGTGTTTTCGGAATGGTGGCCAAAGGATTTAGACGTGTACTTTTTTGTATAAACGCATCCTTATTTGTGGTTTGCTTTAGATTTTGAATGGAGCGAAAGATTCTTCGATATGAGCTTGATGTTTATGGCTTGAAGTATTCCACTGTAGCAGATGTCATTGAGAAAAATGTGAGAAAGTAATATAAATATCTTTTTAGAATTTATATTTTCATAAATTTCCTTTCGTTGTAAATAATAATCAACATGCTAATGCTTTTTTAACATATTCAAAACACAGTTTAGGGTGGTTCCTTAAAATATTCAACAGTTTTGAACGTCGTTTGCGGGAAGTTACATGGACATATAAATTATAATCGCTTTATCTATCTTATAAACTTAATTCTTCTTAATATGGGATTAATTATTTTTTTTCAATTAATTAAAATGCATGAAACTATAAAGTCAACTAAACGTTAATGTCAATTAAATTAATTTTTATTTTATAATATTCATATATATATTATCCACTCAGCGTTACGAAAACATTTGACATAGCATTTATGTTGATCTTTGATATAGCTGCAAGTGGTCCGTGATGAGTACTATGGGTCAATTAGATTTCTTCTCGTTTTTTCGCGTTTCTTGTGAATTTTTATTTATTCATTCAACTACTCTAATAAGTATTATTGTAAATTTATACAATTTGTGTTAACTTTTTAGAATAAAGTGTTCTGAAACGATGCTTTTCTGATATTAACAATTAGTAAACGTACATTTAATTCTTATTGATGATAACGAAACATTTTTTCAAATTTTTTTTAAGATCGTATTTACAAAATTCCGCCGCTCAAGAACGGATATTTACAAGTCGTAAAATCACCAATACGGGACACCGCTTGTGGTGTGCGACAAATTTATAGCGTTATCTTAACCGCCCACATATTAACTGAATTGAAAATATGTGTTTAATATTTGTTTAGTAATCAGTTTTATTTATTTTGTATTGTTAAAATTACGTGGATACAATAATAACAAATATTAGTATGATTCTAGTATTAATTTGCAATTCATCCATTGATTAGAAAAGAATGGTACAGAGATTTTGTCATTGTGCACATCGTTTGTCTTCCACGTGCGATTTTATTTAGGCAACAATTTTTGTTAATTGACGGCGTTGCTCACTTTCAACCACCAACAATATAAAAGACAACAAATAGGACAATTGCAAGGGAAATACTTAGTATATCTATATATATATATATATATATATATATATATATATATATATATATATTATAAATAGTTAGTTAGGAGTCATTTAAATTTTTCATAACATGAGCCCTAGACAAACCACAAAAGATTGAAATCTGCTTTCTTGCGACACCTGCAAAAACATCTTAATTATTTATGACGTAAAAGAAAAAAAAAAATTTCTCAATGCGTGAATGAACATATAACATTGCTTCTTATTGAAAATTACCAAAGGTATTATATACTAGAGCTTCCACGTTTCCTTGTGACTCTTTTCCGTTCACACCTTCACATGTGTGATATGATTTTTTACTCCCAAACGAGTAAATATTACACAATACCTCTCAATTACTTGCCTGATGAAGTGCGAAAATGTCTATGTAAATATAATCTTAAAAGTATTTTATTATATTTGAGTTTCTTTATGACAATAATTTTTTTTTCACTTAATACTCACTTATTGAAGAAATAATTTTTTTCATATTGCAAGTGTAAATTGCTAGAAGAAATGGTTATAAACTTTAGAAGCGTCGTGGTCCTAACATGACAAATTTTTATTTTCATCATCTTTAGTTTCTCGTTTTCAAAATCTTAATACTAATGGAATTTGACGAAGATCTTTTCATTTCTTTGATATCGGTTTTTGAGGATCAACCAATTCTGGAAAAAATAGTTTTGAAAATTTTGACTACGTATAATTCTATGTTATCTCTCAAGAATTAATCATATTTCCCAATAAGTTCATATTTCAGTTTAATAGTACCCAAGGGCGGATATAGAATTGTTTCTCGGGAGGGGTGGTGGAGGGGGGCACGACCAAATTTGCAACGAGTGTCCTCATAGGTTCTTTGATAATAATTGTAAATAAAGACATATTAGAAAATATATCCCTTTTATTGAAGTTATACTTCTATAGGCGCGTTATGAAAAAATTATGAGAGTGAAATTTTAAGATTCGTCACACAAAAGTTACAGTATGAAGTTGAAGTTATTGAGACTACATATTAATACCAATATTTTGTACGAAACTTACGTTGGGGGCGTAGCTCAGATGGTAGAGCCCTCGCTTAGCATGTGAGAGGTACCGAGATCGATACCCGGCGCCTCCAAGACAAATTTTTTATTTTTAGATTCTGCATTTTATTTGTCTTTCGAATAATTTAAAAATGTTTGATGTCATTAATTGTGGTTCTTTATTTATATTACTAATACATCTAATATCCAAGTTTCACAGATAAATACTTATACAGAGAGGCAGATGATATTTAAAAACAATATTACCATTTGATGCAGATTTACTTGATGATGATTTTAATTTATGCAGATAATAGATAAAAACAATATTACCATAAGGCATTTAGCTTTATGGTAATATTGTTTTTATCTTTATTTTGTATTCACTTTTCATACAGAATTAAAATATCAATTAGTATATAATTTCCTTACATCAGCGCAGCGCCATCTTTTGATAGATATGATTGTTAATTTCACGTAACAAAAATACTTCAAGTACATAATATTGACGCAGTGAGCCGCTTTTTTATTTGAATTTATTGGATAAAAAAATATAAGTGCGATTTATATATGTGCTGATAAATTATATTCAGTAGTGATTTAAATTCAATATTTTGATTAATATATTTACTATTCGTAAATATTAGTGAAAAAATTGTGTTTAAAGACTTTTTCAAGTGCTCCAATATAATTGAGGTTATCTATCCGTATGTATTATTTAATGATGCCAAAGAAGTATAACTTCTCACGTGCGTACATAAGTACACGCATCCATTTTTTTATCCGTATTGTTGTTGCAAAAATAATATATGATTAAGTGAAAATCTGCAGACCGTGATTTCTGTTCAATTTCAATAATCAGGCCTTCAACTTTATCAAAAAGCTTTTCAAACGCATCCGTGTAAGTATTATGTTGCTTTTGGATGCTGGCTGTAGTCACGTTTTCAATCTTCATAACCGAAAGTATATCAACTTCTATGGATTTTAATGACTGAGATAAAGAGAGAGGGCTTCAGCAAGGATGACCAAATAAGGATTACAAGGAATTCCTTCGACATTATAGCTTGCAGCAGCAAAAATTCATTGTAGCATGTATATCCCCTTTATCGGTAATTTTTTGCAAAATTACAAGAAGACACGGCAAAACGTCTAAAAATGTCAGAAATGTTTCATGTCTTTCTACCCATTCACCCATTTTGTTTTTCCTTGCGCAAATTAGCTTCTCTTCTTGGAGGGTATGAATTCATTCAGCTGACTCACGGAAAAAGTTTGCAAGGGTTGTAGTAACCCTCATAGCATTTTTATACTAAGGACGATTCAAGTTGTACTGATGGCTAAATTGAGTCGGTGTCTTGCACAGCGTATATAAAAAGCTAAGTGTTGAATATTGGACACACATGCCTGGACTCCTTTTATTTTACCACTCACATTGGCTTCTCCATCGTATGCTTCACCTCGGCATAATGTAATGTCTAAGTTCAAGCTTTCCAAAGCCTCCAGAATATGATGGGCAATATTTTCACCAGTAAAGTGCTCAACTTTAACAAACTTAAAAAGTCTTGTATTTTATTCGTATCAATATTGAAATATCAAATACAAACAGATAGTTGTTCATCAATAGGAACATCTGTGGTGACATATGCTATAATAGTAAAATATTTGTTTTTTTTTAAATTTTGTTTACTGTTCTATTTGTAATTAATTTCCCACAACACTCGATCAAATTATTTTGTATCTACTTGCAAGGTAATATGGTAAGAAGTATTTTAAGACATTATCTAACATCATCACGCACCATCTCGTCCCCAACATAGATTTGAAATTTCAATGTCGCTCTAAATTTACATCCTCCAAGATAAATTTCCGATTTTCAATCAACGTCATCCCTGTGTTCTCTTAATGGTATATTTTTACATTCCATATAATTTAGCTGTTTTTTATAATGGGTAAACTTTTTTTATGATTCTCTTCAATTCCTTTTTTTCCTGAAATTTCATTTATACTACAATACCTATTGACTTTCGCTCCATCGTCAACAACAAAATTCATCCTATTGTATTATCTTGGTGGTAATTAAAGTTCTAGCGTTCTAGCATTTCAATACCTTTCTTTAAATATTTTCAGGCGTTCCGTCATCGACTTTCCCAGCTTTACTTGTTCTTGCCTACGTTACGTCGTCCAGAAATAACACGGATTTTGCTCAATCCGCCACCAGTAATTTTGCTTTGTGCTAACCATTCATCCACTTTTAACCAGTTTATTTAAAAAGACTGGTCTGTTGCTGTCAAATATTTTTCGGCCATTGTAACTTTTTCTTCATCGGTAAGAATACCTGTGACGTCCTGGTTGCTAATTACTTTACCTGTAAAAATAAAATGAAACTAAATTAGTTACAGTTAACACAAATACGTTATTATAAACTTACATATATGGAAAGAAAATTGTGATAAAATTTATAGAAGAACTTATAAATTTTACACAATAAAAATTACCATCGAATTTGGGTGCGAAACAGTGGCTAATTAAAAATTATAGCATAAGCCTAATAAAAATGATAGTGTTACGTTAAAATATATTTTTCGTTAAAATATATTATTATACAGATTTACAAATTTAATATAATTATATTATTGATTTTTATTTTTTATAAGCGGATTTTTTTCTAGTCTATAGCATAATAATTAAATTATGAATTTAATTTTACTTTATGCAAAGCTTTCTGCATTGCTAAATATTGAACAAAATATTGGAGCTAGCGACCCCATTATAAGCAATTACGGTAAATTTGCGGGAAAAAACTCGTTCCAATCGCTCGTTCGTACTCTCGCGTGATGCTGAAAACTGTGTACTTCCCGTAGTAACTATGGGTATGGGTACAAATATTATTTATTCTTTACTTTCACTCGCATAAACGAACTTTTCATCGTTAAAAAAACTGGGGCTTCTGTAATCCGCCCTTGATAGTATCAGTCCAGACCGCAAGTAAGCAGAGGTCATAGCCAGTAATAGGAAGCCAACCTAGCCATATTTTTTTACACACGATACAGCGGTTGTTTTTTTATTTATTGATTTTAATTTTAATACAAACCTATTTATAAAACTTACTTTTTATTTACTTTATTGCTTTATTTGGATATCATTTAAAGTTAGATGACGGGTGCTTAATTTCTGCAATGCAATCCGTTACGGTATAGTATTCAAGTAGAAATGAAAATAAATTATCAGTTATTAGACTGCGTTCCTCAGCATTGATAAATAAAAGTAAGCTAACTTCTGAGCACAGAAGCAGCCTATACATTGTTTTTTTTTCATGTTTTATTGATGTCACATGTTTCAAATCATTCCTGTATAAAATCTGTTTAACTAATGAAGTGCCATTCGTATTAACACGTCTTTTACAAGCTATGGTAAACCAAGAAGCTGTTAGTAACTCCCGTTTACGCTTTAACCGAAGTAACTAGAACTTTGTTGGATTGTATTGCGCTCTAGGTTATGCCACTGATCAGGAGTTAGTAGCAATTCTTTCTGAAACTCTTTTTTGTCTTCTTTGTATACTATGTCAGTCTTGTTCTATTACGATAGTAAGATTCTTTTGATATGGGTTTCGTTATTTTTTTTACTTTCTTTAGAATTTATGGCTTTATTAAGTTTTTTGTAAAATGTTTCTAATTTATTTATTTCAGAAATAGCGTCCCCTTTAAAAATAAATTTATGCACAAAAGATTGTAAACTGCTTGTATTGAAAAATATTATTGCAACTACGCTGCATCGCTATGAGAATCTCGGGGACAAAAGTAAACTCTTTTTCCCCCTACATGTAGGAAAGGAGCGAATTAAAGCTTTCTGCTAAATTAGTCGTTTGATTATGTAGTAAACTATAATTTGTATTAGTTAATATTTATTTTCTAATAAAACGGGTTTTTCTTTCATATGTTTAGTATACCAACTTTGCAGAAATCAGTGTTATTCAGGAATTATGACTTGGTTTGACATTCAGGTCAAACTAACAATAAGATTGGATAAAATAATAAAGAATAGATTAATTAAATTTCCTTATTAAAATATTTTACTGGAACGAATAGGTAATATGCATTAAATAGACGATATATAGCATGAAATCGAAACTAGCTATAATCAGGTTGAAAATGATTTGAATATCTATATAACGCTTGGATGACTGCCATTCAAAATTATAACATGTTTATAACATTTAAATAAAATACATAACACCCCATCAAGCACGAGTAGAAGCCGCACTACGACTTTTCTGTACACGTTTAGGCAATTTTAAATATTTAAGGTACATAGTATTTCTATTCAACTTTTTACATGTATACATTTTTCGTGACTTAAATATATTCAGTAGTTTCGGAAATAAGGGTTTATATGATAATGTTTGCATCTTTCTGGAATATCTTTTTAAATATTTATTGGACATTCATAGAAAAATATTCGTGTATGCCTCATAATCAAATGATACGCACATGATAAAATAAAAAAAATTAAAGTCTTTATTTACCCCATCTTTAATTTCTACATGAATGTTTTAAAAAAATTCTATGTCAAATTCTTGTTTCCACATTTATCATGTTTTCTGAGAAATAGAAAACGTAAATACATTGCCTATTATATCTTTCAGAGATGTATATTTAAGGGGTATATTTAAAAAAATATGAAAGTTTTCGTACAATTTTTCCATGAGCATCTGAAGGCACCTATTCTTTCGTAATTTTAGATGCAGTAGTCCCGGATTAGGGAGTGGCATGTTTTTTAATATATATGAAAATATAATACCAAAATTGGAGAAAAACATTTTTCCAAGCCTTATAACTAGCCTTTTCAAAGGATACTCCACACTATAGATGGAATTGAAAAAAAAATCGAGTTTTTAATCTATCACCCACCAGAAAATTTTCATATGAATGTTTTTGAGTGTCATTTAATTATTCTATTCAATTAATATATTTTACCACGACGCCAAATTTCAAATTCCTACTTCAAGCGGTTTTTGAGAAAAATGGATATAACGCACAGACGAACAAACACATGAGTTATCTTATAAAGATTCCGTTTTTCTTTTTGAGGTACGAAATCATAAAAACGTAAGAAGGAATAAGTAACTTACAAATTTTTTCTGGCTGCATGCAAACGTTCTGCATGCAAACATACAAACACACATATACACACACACGTGTGTGTATTTCTATATAGATAAATTCTATGTATAACAATATAACAGTAATTTGAAAATTGAAAATGGACTGAATTACAAAATGTAATAAGAATTCCTATAAGAATAAAATATGCTATTTTATTTCTAACATTATAATACAAAACAGTTGGAAATAGCCACTTTTCGTCATATATCCCAAGAAAGTGGTATTTTTATTTAGATATGAGATACTAGTTATCAAATCCTTGAAAAAGTTCGTTGTTGTTTCTTACTATGTGGAAATATCTTAAAAATATATAGATATGGTAGTATGGTGTTTTCTTTCCTAAGTATTTTGATATTGTAGTGTGTTAATGCAAATAGGATATTTGTATTATAAGTGGCAACGTGTCCAATATAATCATGAAAACCACACTAGTATGATTTTTTTGCTTAGAATGTTTGGAATATGAGATTGCTAAGAAAGGGGGGAAATAGGAGTAAAGAAGATGAAAGGTATTTAGTTTACAGCAGCAAAAGGTATCCAGAATTTTATTTAACTTCCCTAATTATTAAATAAGTTGTTGAGAGATACCACTGTCAAAGTAAATGGCTGTATTTATGTGAAAAATGCCATGAAATGAAACAAGGAAATCGTCATCTCTTTTTACTTGCTTTATTTAAATACGGGTAGAGAAACCATCCAAAACGTTGCACCACCTTTTAAAGTTGGCACGAACCAGAATTTATTAATTTTTCAAAAATATTATTTCTAGATCAGATTAATTACGTTATTAGTTCATTGATTGTTTAGTGATTAATTTCAATAGATAAACTAACTTTCTTTTTCTATACCCTCTACTTGCCTACTTAGATAAAGGAAAAAATTAGGTAAAATGTAATTTAAAGATAATTAAATTAAATGATTTTGTTTTCTTTTGACTTTGTTTTGAAAAATTCATCAATTTTTCATAGAAAAAATCGTATTAAATACCAATACCTTTCAGATTTTTTTCCATGCCATGTTGATTTATTTTTAGTATTTTATGGAAAAAAAAATTATTACAATTTATAAAAAGAAATTAAAGGTTTAAAAAATATTTGGTAATAAAAAGTAGTAAAAACTTTTCGATCCTACGATTTTATACTGGGTTGTAATTTAGTGTAGATATATATGTTATATACAAGTAAAGTACTAATACATGTACATAGATTTGGGCACATGCATTAAGGAGGAAAACTTGAATTACTGCTATTTAAAAGCTATCAATATTTTCCATTAAAAATGAAATTAATCACTTTTCAGTACGTATAGTTTACATTAAATAAGTTAATTATATTCCAAAGAAGATTTATGATTTATAATCTTGGCCGAGATGTGAGATTTTTTTTTATTTCATTTATTTTCCGACTCTGATACCTTAAACTTAATACAATTTCAGCTATATGAATTACAGTTCTTTTTTTATTTCGGTGTATTGAACAACGTTGAATGTAAGTATTAAGTTCACCTCGGATTACGATCGATCTTTCAAATAGAAGTATTTATCTACCATAATTTGCACATGCAGTAATAAAACATTCTTGAAATTTCATACGCAAATCCACTCACTTTCATATCACGCCAAGTAAGTATAAGAATGTAGACATTTCGTATAATATTTCACGATGTCACCTTTGACTCCGGTTAAATTTAAAAATTCAACAATATGTCTCCTTTCAGGTGACAAGGCGACAATACAAGGTTATATTAAAATGTGAGCCAAACATTGAATTTAGTTGTTTTGAATTGAAAGTCAATAACTTAGTTGTTTGACTTTAGTTAGGTAACTTGTTACGGGAGTGAAGTTATTGAAGTGTGACAGAGTTTTCATATAAAAATATATTGAAACAAATTTAGGTAAATGTCATAATTCTCAGTGGAAGAGGATTTTGTCGGCTTAAGACCAAAAACACTAAGCTGAATTACGTAAATTGAATTCATTTTAACATTAATTTAATGTCGATAATTTTTATCTGAGATGAAAATGAGAGCCAAAATAACAAAAGAGTATTCGAGTTACATGTTAACAATTTTTCCTTTCTGTTAGAAGAAATGAGTTTTTATGGTCATTTTTATATTTTCTCAAATCATTTAAATAGTTATCCTTAAATATTTGCTACTAACTTTAATAAGGATGAAAAACATTTTACAAATTGAAGACATAACTACATAATGTACTGGTTTAAATATTTTATAATGTTAATTTATTAATTACGCAACGATTGAATATATTTTTGGCTTTAATTTTGAAGAAATTCATTATTGACAATTAAATGAAACTAAGTGGAGTAGTATTATTTCTACTTTCTTTAAGTTCTTTACCACGACCTAGATTTCGTTGTATTACAACATCTTCAGGCGAGCTATTAGCAAAGATTAAGATATAGATATATATTAGATAATCTTTGTTAATAGAACACCTGAAGATGTTGTAATACAACGAAATCTGGGTCGTGGTAAAGAATTTAAAGAAAGTGCAATAACACTACATCACGTAGTTTCATTTAATTGTCAATTGCGTAGCGAATAGAATCATTAGTTTTAATTGAGGCTAATATTGACTTAAAACATAAGTTATTTTATATTTCTTTTGTTATGAGAATAAACTTCTTACAGTGGGAGTCAATGGGGCCGAATATCCCTACCATACCATCGGTATTCGGACGTCTCCTTGTATCTTCAATGATTTATTTTCGCCTTTTGTTTTACTAGCCTTATTTCAGTTCATATGTGTCAGATATAACATCAATATTTGAAATAAATTTTCACCTACTTCCTGTTTTGCAACTCAGCTGAAAATTTGCATAAATATATAGATATAACAACAATGCTATATTATGGTATTGATGGAGTTGTTTTGATGATGGGGTTAGAAATTGGTCGTGATAACTTCATAACGATACCAATCAGACCCATCGCGTTTTTGACAAATTAATTCGTCTTGACTGTTAGTCTCGTACGAGGCCATGGTTAATGTTGGTGAAGAGAATATGAGAAAGTACTCGTAACTTCATAATGGTAAGAAGTAGATTCGTCGTATTTCCGGTAGGTTAATTCGTCTTTGCAAGGACTTTGGTTTGGAATGATGTCCATGGTTTAATAGTGATTACAAATGTTAGTTGTATGTAACACAGCAATATTGACGTGTTTGAGCATGGAAATGATATTGAGTAAAATATTCGGAATATCTATACTCAGCACAAATCGCATAGTGAAACCTAAATTATTTAACACTTATTTATGCGAATAATAAACCTAACTTCCCTCCCGTCACGTTTCACATACACATTAAACGTAACGTAATAGGGTATTTGACTGATATAGACATTTTTAAAAATTTTAAAAATTATGAATTTAGTTTCCGCACAAAAAATGAGAACATTATAGTATGAAAAACATAACTTTAACGCAATATTTAACGAGACACTAAACATATTTAATAAACTTCTTTATAATGAATGCTAAATAACTGGCCAGTGACGTCATAAGCTAGTCGTGTTTTGTTCGGGGCGTTTTGGTCCGTATCGTAGTTCGTAAATTTTTAAATCGTTATGACTTTGTAATGAAAAGTCCCAGGTACGATGTATTAATTTAAACCGTTTCTCATGTTATTACTTATTCCATTCTAGTAATAATAAGAACGAAGTCGAATGTCCTATTATGGGCGCTTTCTACACAAGAAACTATTCATGGCCGCTTACTACTACATCAAAATAATTACACCAACAAAATTCTAGGGCGTGTAGAATATTATTGGTATGTTATTATCGATAATTCGGAGTATATTTATATGTAATTGTGCGATATTTCTACTTGCAGAAACTAGACTTAAAAGATAAATGCAATAAAATGAGTATACGGAGTAAGAATATGCTATTTAAAATACCAAGTAATAATTTTAATGCCACCAGCAATACTAAATTAACGATTTTAATTTGGTTGAAAGATGATTAATAAAGTAGTACTTTATTCATATCTCTACCCCTTGGTGACATAACTCGAAAACGGCTACGTGTGAGGAGAATAAAAGCAAGTTTAAAAAATAACAGTAACTAAAGGATATGTGGATCACAGCGTCTACATGTATACTGCATAATTAGATGTTCAATATTTGTACAGGATTTCAGTAACATTACAAAAAAACTAATAAATTTTACTAAAAGGGATTTTTGATTTGAGATAAAATGAATGCGTTTTGTGAATTAAATGCAGTTAGACGATTTTTTTAATGTGTGGTATTTTTGCACATTGTTTCATGCTTGTAGCTTTCAGGTGTATAACTAGAAAATATATAAGGTGTAACTAGAAAATATAGAAAATTCAATGAATGCTATAGAATTTACTTTCTAAATTCGCTTTTTGCTTTTAGTTGTATTATTATGTCAAAAAAACATGCATATTAAAATTTGTGTAAAGTAATTTAAGTCGAATTAAACCATGAAACAATTTGCAAAATATTGGTGTGAATTAGGACTAGTTAAAATCGTTTATGTTGACCAAGTAATACCAAAATTAAACGGTCAAATCTTTGTTTTACTGTTCTGAATTGTAGGCAATACTACGTATTACCACTATTAAGGTACTATTCACTATTAAACATTTACCCAATTGCAGCAATATTATTAGCTATGAGGTTTTAAAAAAAATATGTATATATATATATATATATTAAAGAAAAACGAAATTCATTCGCATAAATTGAACCAATGTTAGTGAAGTAGAAGGTCTAATTAACTGTCACAACGAATAATTCAAATTTACCGTCTATAAAAGCTCTTAGAACTTATTTTTTGAGCTACAAGGTAGTATTAAAGCCAATAATCTTACTGTCAAGTAATCTTTCTCAAATTGCAATGCAGGTACTTACAATCACTAATTGTTAAAATAGGAAAGAATAAGTTACATACTGTCACTAATTATTTAATAAAAAAACATTCAAAACAAATATTGAATCACCATCAGCGTTGATTTAAAATGGCAGTGAATAAATTAGTATTCGAATTTGGTTATATGGTCTTAAATCAAATACTATTTAATTAAATAAGCGGTTAAAGGAGTATGGCTATGCTCAAATAACAGACTATGGCTTCGATATAATAATTTCTCTAAGTGGAATTCCATATAGAATCGAGTGACAAACAAACGTCCGTTTCTACTCAATGAATATATCTAACCGTTTCGTTGTATCTAATTTTGTTATATAAAATATATTATTTAAAAATATGTTTGCCGTAAACGAAAATAACACATCTATACAAATTTTAAAAGGTCACGACAACGTGTCTCTGAGCGTATCATTAACAAGCGCTAAGTGGATTATAACGAAATGTATACCTTCAAGCCTTAATTCTACAATAGATTCGTCAAGATTTTTATTCAAATATACGGCTACTTAGTTCATTAACCGATTGCTGCTATGACAAAGATAGCGATATTAGTTCCTTTTTGAACCAACCATTATAAATGTGTAATTTTATATTTTTCCACCGGATGGCTGTATTTATATAATTTTTAATAAATGATTTTAATTAAATTACTCATCTATATTTACAAATTAGCAATGTAAGTATCATTATTGTCTAACAAACTATAAGACATCCTTCTGGGTAAACCCCCAAAAAGAGCGTCCTAGTGTCCGACAGAAAGTAATGATATATTGAAGAACTAGAAACATACAATATGGATAACTTCTACCCCACGAAGAAATAACAAATTGATAGTGTAATATTATTAAGACTAAGTAAGATTATAGGAAGTAGCTCAAGGCTGAGAGAATGAAAACTCTTAGAATGCTCTGTTAAAATCCATTATTTTTAAAAAAATCGAAATTACATAATCCTAAAAATGATGTTTGATTTTTGTTTCAAAACCATTATTTCATTAGATTAAATATATTTTCGATGAAATTTAGAAATTGATTCAAATAAAATATACAATAAAATATTTTTCATGAAGACCTATATAATAACAAGTGTATGTGTTATTAGTAATTTAAATAACTCCATAAAGCGGTTTGTGAATCTATAAGCTGTTCATGTCTCATCGACTAATCAAACTTCACTACTGTCGTCTTTGTTCGATTAACAATACTTGAAGGTAGCTTTTAATTTTACTTTCAATGTATCTTAGCGTTTCATTTAAACTTTTATCATCTTTTAAAATAAATTCCTGTACACAATTGAAAAGTAAGATTCCTTCGAAATATCGATGTAAGCAATTAGAACTATTCATGTTTTCGACTTTAATTGTTTTATTTATTTTTTAGTTTCAGCACAGAATGTGACAAAATATGTGTTCACACTTAACTTGGTTACTCATATGCTTGTGTTGACAATCATATGAGTGAGCAAGTTTCTTTGAATTAAAAATGATTTATTGTTGTCGAAATTAAAACATTCAAAGGTCAAAGGCAAATATCGAAAAATTTGTCAAAATTTAAGCACAAAATAAAACCACATAATGTTTATTTGTCTGAACACTAGCTAGTAGTTTCATAATGAGAAAAGGTATTTTGTGAATAAAGATGCATTTGTCGCAACATCTGGCGATATCGAGTCGCATACCAGTATACCAAATTGAGCCAAGTATGACTTTAAGCGTCATGCACAGCTGCTGGATACTTGCAATATTTCGCGCTAGTTTCTCTCGACTTCGACGAATGTATCTGCTTAATAGGACATTGTTTCGCGTCGTGAGTTAATTTTCAGCCGTTACATGTAGGTATGAAATGAGAGGACATTATACAAATTTCAATTACTTTGAAATGTATAAAACAAAGACGTACGTAGGAGTATGTTAAATGGTATTAAAAAAACCACGATATTGTCCCACATTTCAGTTGGAAATGTTAATAATGTTCATAATGCTAGTGAAAATATAAAGGACGTGGGGTTATTGAACGATGATGACGCGACTGTAGAGCAATGTTGCCGTACTTTTGTGTAAGAACGAATATCACCCCACACTATTTGTGAAGGTCTATAGTTTGTTATGACGCTTTAATTTTTAACTTTATTCTTCTTTCCACTGTTGAAAGGTTCTCATTCTAAAAGTTTTAATTAAAAAAATGTTTAGTTATTTTAGTAAATATTTGGCTTGATTATGTTATACGTAATTTTTATTATATTATATTATATATAAGTTTTATTATGCGTATTGCAATTTAATATTATTTATATTGCGGGCAAATTTCTTTATTGAATTATTGCTTGAAACTTTATCTTTTTTTTTCAAAAATTAGGAGGATATGATAAATTTTCGTTGTAAAAAAAACACTAAAATTCCTTTTCACTAAGTGATGAAATAAACAGAAATGTATGTCAACCCTAAGCCATTTTTAATGCGTTATTTATAAATAAAAAAAAATTACACAAATCATTGAAATTATTGATAGGTAATAAAGGAAGATATATTCTTTAGTACCAATGTAGCAAAACACATAGTAATAAAATGGAAACTGCAATACGGCCGATTGCCATCAATTTGAAGAATATTTTATCAGATAATAATAGCTCACGAATGGTCATGTCTACAGATAAATGATAAATAGCTCCGTGTAAATTAAAGACTATAGTCGTGAAAAGGAAATGCATAGAAAAATTAAAAAATTAAATTGTAAAAGTGCAAATTGAAACAAGCATTAAATAGAGTTTTATAATTACTCAAAGCTCTTAAAATCTTTAATGCAAGTTAACCGTAATGATATTGATGGAATATTTTTATAATTTTTTTCGGAATTTTCAAACCTTGTGGAATAATTAGGATATATTGCACGTTACGTTGTAGCTTAATATTTCGCACACAGGGCTTGAAATTAACAACCAGTAAATTAAACCTCAATTTTATTTGGAAAGTTCTTTTCAATAATACATGACTCATGTCAATTTTAATATTTAATATGTAATTATTTTAACAATTTTATATTCACCACTGCAGGAATGCAAGTAGAATCTTGTTTTAACATTTTGTTACATATCCATCCACATCTCGATATAAAGCTCCTTTTGGCAAAAAACAATGGTAAATGTCCTAATAATATGCTCTATATTAACTACTCCATTGTAATTGTATAAGGATAAAAGTGATAATTTTATGTAGAAAAAAAAAGAGAAATAAGTTTCTTAAAAGTTTTTCTGAAATCTTCAGTCAGACAAATCACAAATTTTCTGTTTTTATGAAGTCGGGTTATTTTTCGTAATAGTCTGTTAATGCTATGTCTACAAAAACTTTTTGAATTAGCAAGCAAGTTCGGATTATGTCCTGTTCTATCCTTCTTATACATACCGTACATACTAATGCGCGAAATTCGCAAGTCTTACAGATTTATCGAAAAAAGTCACGTTGAAATTGAATAGAATGATTTACAATTATGTTTTAAAAGTCATAATCAAGGTTAATATCAGTTAACAGTTCATTTATTTATTAACTTGGGCAATGGCTACAATTTAAAAAGAGCGATCGATTTTGATTATTATTGGGATCGTTTCTAATAAGTCGTTATGTATATCGCTAAATTTTTTTTATTATTGTTATTCCTATAATAAAATCCTTGAATTAAAAAGAAAATATCATGTGTGTAATTCACATGTGGTAGAAGTGAAATCTACAAAAATTTTGGCATTGTAGGTTTTAGTTGTGATCATAGTGATAAAGATATTTGAGTATTTACTATGATCACTTTCACTATTTTGAACAGTAAAATCATCATTATGCGTAATAGAACTTTCATTTTCCATTCAATTTCAATTTCCACATTTCCAAATTTATGAAAATGATGAAAAAATTCTACAAACTTATAATACGTATACGTATACAAAACACCACAGTTGTGTGATGCCTTTTCTCATGCTTTGTACTACGCATGCGCGCATAAACACGTATTAACACATGTACAACGCTGAGACTCAAGCAAACTCTCGCTATGCCTTGGTAAAAAAGAGTGGAGGGGGTGCGAAGTAGAGCACAAAGAGAACCACGAACATAAGAAACACTGTATAATGCTTCCTATCTCATTTTCTCCCACGTTAAATCTTTTGAATTTATGTGTCTGTCTCTTTTTACTGTCGCCTATCTCATTTCCTCCCACGTTAAATCTTATGAATTTATGTGTCTGTCTCTTTTTACTGTCGCTTTTTCGTTTCATCGGCTTTCAAATCACAACGATGCTAAAGAAGTTTTCACTTCAATATATGTTTCGTACAATAGATACAAATTTTACTTTATTTCTTGCCCTTTTCTGATTGACAATCGCTGAATAGTTTGCGTTTTACCTTTTAAAAAGTGCCAGCCTTTTTTTAAAATATGTACGATATATGTAACGCCTAATTCATTTTCATTAGTTTCTTCCTTGCATATCGTGTTTAATATAGAAACTGTGAGGTCGTGACATAGGAAAGGATATGACGAAAGTTGTTCTTTTTTCACTAAGAAACTTTAGTAGTAGATTATCAAAAATATTTTGTGTATCCATCCATCTTCTTGGGTTATTAGTTTACATTTACGAATATTACTAAGACAAAATAATTATTATCGATTAAATACATATTTAAAACGAATAAGTTAAATACTATTCTGAACTTTTTCATGATAAATTTAAATGAATTAAGTATTGTATACGTTATAACTTTTATTTCATTTAAAATATAATGTGTCAAGAAAAGACACCTGGGACTGGTTCAAATAATGAAATGTTTTATTATTGAAAAGTAAAAATTTATTTACGTCTACTAATATGAACATTTTCCTTCGTACTAAAATATTCAGATATTTACGATTTGAAAGTTTACGTAATTGTAATACGCTAATCCTGTAAATAAACTACCCACGCTGCCTCTTTACATTCGAATTGGTATCCAGCCCGCCCAGAAGTCGTAAATATGTTTGCTATTTCATTTGAGAATGTTCTGGAACCTTGCTACTAGTTTATTGCGATATCGGGATAATATAGTGATTTTTGTTGTTTACACAATTGTAGTAAGTGGTAATATTATTGAAGTAACTTAGGAACATTCTGTTTACAGATCTAATAAACAAAGATATAAAACTTGGAGCAGAGTTGATAAATATATGCGTAACTGAAAAAAAAAAATATTTAGGTAAATGTTATATAACAGGCGATCAATTTTGAGACATTCTCGTGCATGAACATTTCATATTCTCTTAGATGTAAACATTTAAATATTTTATACCACACAGCACAATACCTAAGAAAATAATATTTCAAAATTATTAGGCACATTTTATTCTAATGGTTATTACATTGTGTATTTGAATTATTCCTGTGTCTTTTTTATGTGTAAAATTGATTACAATGGTAGTAAAAAATTAAACTATATTTATACCGGGTGGAGTTCCATTACTCTAGCAGAGATGAGCGGCGCGAAGGCCGATGTAACGACCCGTAGCCGCAAAATCGAATCTGGTGAACGATATTAAAGGCCACGTTCCTATTAGAGTCGTAACATCTCAATTGACATAGTGGTTAAGTGCCTTTGTTAAATATGTCCTAGAAAAAACAACACTAAATGGCCTATCAGGAGAGACGTCCTTAACCCTTTTGAGTGTATAATATATACTGTATATTTTGTCCACACGGAACATCATGGAGAAGCTTTTAAAGTTCTTTGCACACTTGTAGAATGACCCAAGTTGTTGTAAGCCCTTAAAGGTGTTGTAAATCCCTAAAAAATGTTTTCGTTAGAATCGTTGATAGACACTGGCCCATTTTTTTGTGAACGCGATAATATCATAATGCTTAACGACAATTAATATCATAATGCTTAATGACAAAGATCTTATATTTAAGTATAAGATCTTTGTTGCACAACTGTTGTACTGTAGTCTAAGATTTTTGTAATATATTGTTTTGATGACGAAATTATAAAAACCTTTTATCCTAATATTATATACGAGTATGTTACGGTCAAATGAGTAAATTGATAATTAGTTTTATTCCAAGGGTCGAAGCTGAGAAAATATTTTACTATTAGATACGCAAAGAAAACGCTTCTTTTTCTCGGAATTTTTTTTAAATTTTTAGCTCACAATGTCGTATGTGGTTCGACATTCGACAATTAAAAATATTCAATAAAAGGAACTTGATTGAGTTATCTTCAACGTCCAGACAAATATAATTGAGATATTGTTATGAATTAATTAATCGAATGATTAAATAGCCTTATGTTAAATATGTATTTATAAGTATCCATTACATTTAATTTTCAAGTCATGAAATTTTGAGTTTGAATTTTTTATAATTAAATTTTTATTTTATTTAACCAGATTGCATAGTATGTCCAAGAAAAGATATTAGGTACGTTATATATATATATATATATATATATATATATATATATATATATATATATATATATTTCATAATTTTTTCTTATTGTTCTGTTGGCTTGTATAGTTTTATGTATAATAAGCAAAAGTGCACGATAAAAGTGTGCCACGCCTCTATGAAATCCTAAGTTGGAAAACCAAAATATCATTTTATTTTATTTTTTTTATAATTTTTAAACGTTTATTTAATTAAGATAGGCTCATTATTCAATTTAAATTATTAATTTTTTTTATAACTTTCAAACAAAATTAAGATGGTAATACTAACAATTGATTTAAAAATTATCCATTTCATGGAAACCTTGATACATGAATTGGATTCGCACCTGGCCGTTTATTTTTTTTTATCGAATCCCATAAATCCAAAAACACACTTCCTTCTTATTTAAACCAACACCACACACATTGCCATTACATTTTTTTAAAATAAATATAATCATTTTTAAAAGAGAAAGAGACGTAAGAAAATTTATGTTTAGCTTTTCCGAGTTTTACCGAATATGAAGGAAAATAATTAAAAATAAAACAAGGGGCGAATATTGAAATGAATATTTTTAGCCTTAAGAAAGTTACCCAAAATAAATAAAAAATATGATATTTTGAGTAACTTTCTTAAGGCTGACGTATTAACTTTGCTTTGTTGAATAAAACCTTGCTCCTAAATTGCTTTCTCTTGTTGAAAATAATTACTAGAAAATTTTTATGTAAATATATCTATTCTATGTACATAATGCAGGAAAACATAATACGTATTTGAATATATTTTCATATTGACATTTCCGAATATTTACGGTGTCAAATAATAACTATTTATTTTATTTTCGATAATATTCTTGATAACCTACGAATCATTACACCATTTTTCGGTTGTTTCTGTCTCTTGATGAACAATCACACTTATTGTTTGACAGCCGTTACAGTTATATAAGAATAATTCAGTAATTCATTTTTGTTTTGTAACTGATAAATAGGTCACAATTAAATGAAACTGCGTGATATACTATTATTTCTACTTTCTTTAATTTCTTTACCACGACCTAGGTTTCGTTGTATTACAACATCTTCAGGTGTTATTAGCAAATATTGTTTCTGTCTCTTTATGAACAACTTTTGCTAATAGCCCACCTGAAGATGTTGTAATACAACGAAACCTAGGTCGTGGTAAAGAAATTAAAGAAAGTAGAAATAATACTACATCACGTAGTTTTATTTAATTGTAAATAATGAATTTCTACATAATTAACGCCAAATTTATTCAATATTTGATAAATAGGTTTTCTGTCTGATAGATAGTTAATATTAAACATTTTCAATCTAACTCTCTTCTGGAAATATGGTATAGTTTTCTAAAATGTTTAATACCGTAACAGATGGAGGTAAATTTGTTTATGATTGTTTATATTCCATTTCTTTCAAATTATTGGAGGAAATTTTAAAATTGTAGAAGAAACAATGAGGTATTTTGAATAGGTTATTTTATACGTTAGTTTTCTTATTACAATGCAACTAATCCAATAAAGTTAACCTACAAATTAGTATAACTTACCATATTTCATACGTAATCATTATAATGAACAAAATATTAAACTAGTGTCACAGTGAATTATTTTAAAATTATTTTTCTTTATCGATGGGAAAAAAACCAAGGTTTTAGCCAAATATTTTAAATTGTATTAATAAAAATTAATATTAACATATATTTTTATTTTTTTTTTTAAATTTATCTACAACACGATTTCGAAATAAAAAATTATTGAACCGATTACATTAAAACCGAATAAGGAGCACTCTGAAAACCATAAAATAATCAAAATACGCGTACTTGGAACTTTTGAGACATAATATCGAAAATAATTAAGTTTGAAAAATATTACCAGAGATTTCTGTACTCGATGCCAAGTCGATGCTCCTTTTTCTCTTTCACACACACTGTTTCTAGTAATGTTCTGATACGGAACATTTTTATCCTGAGATTAGAAAATCATCCTGAAGAGTTCTCGGTATCATCATCGGCCTAAATCATAATACAGGGTACTATAAGTATTTTGTAAAGAACAAAATTGCATCACCTTAGTGATGTTTTATTAGATTATCATTAGACCCATATCACCGATCACGGCACCTGTTGAGGAATTCCATGGTGTACTTCAATTAGCATAATCAAATTCTATCAAAAGTTGATTGGAGCAGACAGAGGGTACCTCCTCTTATAAAAAAAATAATTACCCAAATTGGTTGATGAATGCCTGATATATAAATTAAGATATGACCTCTTTTTTTGAAGTCGGATAAACAGGTGAATATTACAAAAAAATAATAATATAAAAATATTTGCATTCCGCTGGAAATAGTTTTATACTATGTAAAAGTAAATTTTTGTAGCTAATATTGGAATAAAATAAATGTAACCGAGTGAATTTCCATCACAGATAAAGGAAAATGTAGTCACATGAGACGGTTTCTAACTCAGCCGCTCGTAACATTGCCAAATTCAACCGCTGACATATCAATACGGTAGATCTTTATGCAATATTGACGAAAATCGTTGTAATTCTCATAAGTGCCGCCAGTTTGCATCCACACCATATTCGACTAGCTCCCTGCATACTCTTGTGTTCTGGAAAATTTAAAAAGATTACAATCGTCGCTTCCGTTCTCGTTTCACTAGAAAATAGCTTCATGGGCGGCGTCCAACCGTTTGTCGTCCATTTAGATAAGGTTTGCCATAAAGCAAAGGGGAGTGTGTTTCCGAAATGGTTTCCAAAGGATTTAGATGTGTACTTTTTTGTATGAGCGCATCCTTATTTGCGGTTTGCTTTAGAATTTGAATGGAACAAAAGATTCTGCGATATGAGCCCGATATTTATGGCTCGAAGTATCTCACTGTAGCAGATGTGGCAGATGTCATTGACAAAAATGTTGGAAAGTAATATAAATCTTTTAGGAAAAATGTTTTTGTGAATTTACGTTTGTTATAAAAATTGACCAACGAGATATTTGTTCTTTTAAAATATTGAATAATTTGGAATGTCATTTATGGAAAATAACAAAGATATAGTAAAAATTGTAATTTATTTCTTTATATCACAACCTTAATTCTTCTTAATATTAGCTAATAAATGAAACTACTTAATCGACTGAAGGTTAATATCATATATTTTTAATTCAAGGATTGTATTATTGGAATAACAATAATAACAAACATTCGGCGATACACATCACAACTTTTTAGAAAAACATTCCAATAATAATCAATATCGAAATTAATAAAAAATAAACTGCTAACTGACATTTACATTGGTTATGGAGTTTTAAGATAGAATTTCTCATTCTATTCAAGTTCTGCGTGGTTTTTTCGATAAATCAGTAGAACCTGCAAATTTTGCGCATTAGTATAGTGGATAGATACGAGTATAAGAAGGATAGAACGAGACATAATCCGAATTCGCCTTATTTTGCTAATTCAAAAGTTTTGTGACAATAGCATTTACATACTACAAATTTGATAATAGAAAAAAATAACCTGACTTCATAAAATGCAATGTTAAATAAGAATAGGCAAGAATATTTTTATATCAAAGGAAACATTTAAAAATTAGTCGAAATATCTTTACTAAGCAATTCAGATTAATAGGTAACTTACCTGATTGTCCGACTGATTATTTGTTTAAAAAAATACTTTAATTATTCCTAATATGTATTTAACTTTATACCGCTGTATGTTATGAAAGAAATTTTGATTATTAAATGTCTAATAAAAGTTACTTTTTTGAACAAAAACATGTTGTTTTAAAATAAGCTTGTAAAATTATATTAAGAGTGCGGGATCCCGTGCAGGTTCGATCAATCCCTCATATCAACCCTGCAGGATTGAAGGTGCTGCGGGATTGTAATACCTATTTTGAGTTAATTATTAACTCCCAAACGAGTATAGATTGCATCAATAG
This sequence comes from Druceiella hillmani, assembly GCA_039881145.1. NCBI lineage: Eukaryota > Metazoa > Arthropoda > Insecta > Lepidoptera > Hepialidae > Druceiella > Druceiella hillmani. The sequence goes on along the minus strand of JAYKKI010000027.1, from coordinate 25,058,407 downwards.
TTCATACTGACTTGCTTGACGAAGCGCGAAAGTTTCTAATTAAAATTAAATATATCTACGCAAACATTACTTTCGAAGGCTTTATATTATATTTTAGTTTCTTTATTGCAATAAAATATTTAAATCCCTAATATTTTTATTCAGAGCAGCCGCACTCGACTAACTTAGCGCACATCTCAGCGCAGAATAACTAGCAGGTTTTAAAAATGTATTAGAAATTGAAACCCTATTTTCGTTGAATAAATAATTTTCTTTCTCTTTTACTGTTACGTCATTCAAAATTACTTTTCTCAAATTAAAGAAAAGAATATACGCATTTTGCTATTTTTATCAGATTTCACATTTAAGATATGTTTGAAATTAATTTTCTAAACTCGCCTCCCTTTTGCAATTTTGGTGAGAAATGAGTTGCAAAAACTCGATTGTTATGAAATAAATAAATAAAATCAAATAAACAGTAATCTGCTTGCTTTATAGACATAGGTTTGATCCATATATATATATATATATATATATACATATATATATATATATATATATATATATATATATATATATATATATATATGTGTGTGTCTGTGTGTATGTATATATAACCGTAAATGCATCTTTTACCTTGGCATATACAAAGCATATTAATTTTATTATTTTTTGTGTAATGGGGGTCACCATTTTAAACACGTGACAAAAAAATCAAATTATTGAAAATATTATGATTCCATAAAAGACTATATAAGAATAAAATACGCTATTTTATTTTAAACTTCTATAACGAAATACCTGGAAATAGCCACTTTCCATTCTATGTTCTAAGAAAATGGTAATTTTTCTAGGTTTGAGATAACGTGGCGACAAACATTTTCAAGGTCAACTCCGCTTTTGTTCCATACCTTGTGGAAATAATTTACAAACATATAAGTAATAGTAAAAGTAGAAAAAATAGAAGTAAAGAAGATGAAAGGTATTTGGTTTACAACAGCGAACAGTATCCAGTATTTTTTTAACCTGCCTAATTTTTAAATAAGTGTTGAGAGATACCTCTACCAAAAGAAAATAGGTCTATTTGAATAAAAAGTATCATAAAATAAAACAATAAACGTTGTCTCTATTTACCTGTTTTATTTAAAGACGGGAGGAAAAACATTTTACAACCTTTAAAAGTTCGCACGTACCACAATATAGTAATTTTCCGAATATAATTTTTCCATTCATATTTATAATTTGAATTGTTACTTCTTTGATTGTTTTGTGATTACTTTCAAGAGTTAAGCTAACTTTTTTTTATGCCCTCTAACTATTTGTCTACTCAGATGAAAGGGAAAAATTAGGCAAAACTTAATTTCAAAGAAACTAAATAACTTTCCTTCTATTGATTTGGTTTTGAGGAAAATTATTAATTTTTCGTGGAAAAAAGCGTATGCAAAACCAATATCCTTCGGATTTATTTCTATCCCATCCTGATTTGTTTTCTATTCTTGGTTCTCTATATTTGATATATTGTATATTGTAATATTTGATAATTATTTGAAATTTCTTTTAAAATATTTCAATATCACGATTTTGGCTTGTAAATCAGTATATATATATATATATATATATATATATATGTATATATATATATATATATATATATATATATATATATATATATATATATATATATACTAGCTGACCCGGCGAACTTCGTACCAATTCAGAATCAATAGATGTTGTGTTTACTTATTAGCAAATTTAAATTCAGTTTTTACTAAATTAAAATGAATACTCAAAATCAATTAAATTCAATAAATGTACAAAAATTAAAGTGAGAAATATTTTAATTATATTGAAATAAATGTATTTCACGTGGCAGCAAGGCATTTGCTTTATTGCAGAGAATCGAATTGATTCGCATAGTATTGATGCACTACTTTCTGTTAAACAATTTTCTGGATGGATCCCACTCGGGATTCCATTCATTGAAGCACCTTGTGATATAAGACATTTTTCGTTTTATTGTCAGATGCGAGAACGAACAAAGCGGATAGTTTGCTGACATGTATGCTATATACAATTGACCATGAAAGAAACGTTCATTTTCTAGATTCAAGCCACAAACACTGAATGATTGGCCTAGTGATATGTTATATAATGAAGCAATTATCGATGCGCACACAATCACTTACATCATAACCTCACGAAGTGAGCATATTCGAAGTCACGACCTTTCACAATGTGCTCTTCATCAAACTTAACTCAACTATTTGAAATCACTTTTCACTGATGACTTTCAGAGAAGATCGTTTAAGGAGAGTAAATTTAATCGAATTCAAATGCAATAACGGTCGAAAACTAAATAAAAATTGTTGAAAAGCAATTATAATTTTTGTCCGTTTCTGTCATTTATGACATACTTTTTTGTCTGTCATTTATCACATATTACAGTATATAATCAATTAAATTATTCGTGATTTTCTTACTTTCCCAATGTACGAAAAAACTTCTCGAAGAAGAAAAATTCAAAATAAAATTAATCGAATATAAGAATTACAAGAATTTTTTTATAAAGTTATTAATTTCCCGATTACCTTAAATTTAATACAATTTCAGCTACATGAATTGAAGTTCTTTTTCATTATGGTGTATTGAATAACGTTGAATATAAGTATTAAGTTCACCTCAGATCGTAAACGATCTTTAAAATAGAAGTATTTATCTACCATAATTTGCACATGTAGCAGTAATAAAACATTCTTTATATTTAATACGCAAATGCACTCACTCTCATATCACGCCAAGTAAGTAAAAGAATGTAGACATTCCACATAATATTTGGCGATGTCACCGGTTAAATTTAGAAATTCCACGATATGTCTGCTTCTTTTCAGGTGACAGGGCGACAACACAAGGTTATATAAAAATGTGAACTAAACTTTATTTTGAATTGAAAGCAAGAACTCGGTTGTTTGACTTTAGTTATGGAACTTGTTACGAAGGTGGAGTTATTTTGGTCTCATACTATGTGTGAGAAGGCTTTCACCGAAAATATATGGAAACGAATTTAGGTAAATGCCACAATTCTCAGTGAGGTGGATTTTGTTGTTTTAATTTCAAAAACAATATGGTAAACTGAAATTCATGTTGACTTTGATTTAACGTAGATAATTTGTCTCCAACCTTTGAAATATGAGAAGCAAAATAAAAACAAGATATTCCAGTTAGACCTCATGTTTTTTCCTTTCTATTGAAAGTAATAAGTGTTCATGTCTTTTTTTAATTCATTAATTATGTAGCGAATAGAATTATTAATTTTAAAGAATACTAATAGAAACTTAAGAACAGAACTTATTTTATGTTTCTTTTGTTACTTTTTCAACAGTTTATGACGAAAAATTTCTTACAACAGGAGTCGATGGGTCCAAGTGTTCCCGTATGTCCTCAAATAATTATTTCCGCCTCTTATTTTACAAGTTTTATTTCAGTTCATATGTATCAGACATAATATGAATTTTTGAAATTAGTTTTCACCCACTTCCTGTTCTGCAACTCAGCTGAAAATTTGCATAAACATAAAGTAATTAAAACAATACTATATTATGGTATTGATAGAGTTGGTTTGATGATGGAGTCAGAAGTTGGTCATGAAAACTTCATAACGGTACGAAGCAGAGCCATCGTCGTTTTGACAAATTGAATTTACCTTGACAAGACTTTCAGTCTCGCACGAGGTTCATGGTGTAATGTTGGTGATGAGAAGTTATCAACGTAATCGTTACTTCATAACGGTAAGAAATAGATCTATCGTATTTACGATAGGTTTAATTTACGTTTGCAAGGACTTCTGGTCTCGCATAATGTCCATGGTTTAATAATGATTCCTAAAATTGGTTGTACGTAACACAGTAATCTTGTCGTGTTTGAGCATGGAAATGATATTGAGTAAAATATTTTGGACACCTGTATTCGGCATAGGTCACAGAGTGTCGCCTAAATAATTTACTATTTATGCGAAGAATAAAAATACCACCACTCCCCTCGCATTCCACATACACACACACACATTAAGGCTTATATAATTATAGGCCCTTTATACCTATAATACCTTTGCTTAATACTACATCAAAATAACTATAGCAAAGAAAAGTCAATGGCGTGGATAATATTATTGGTATATTATTATCGATAATTCGCAGTATATTTATTAGTATATTTAGGATGTTTTTACTTGCATAAAGAAGAGGAAAAATAAAAATGCAATAAAAGCAATATGTAGAGCAAGAAAATGCCGTTTACATTTAAAAATACCAATTAATAATTTTAATATCACCAGCAATACTCAATTATCGGTTTTGATTTTGTCGTAAAAGGATTAATATAATAGTATTTTATTCATATATTTGCTCTCTATGGAAGTTGATATAACTTCAAAGTGGCTACATTCGAGGAGAAAAAAACAATATTAAAAAAAATCCCTACCTATTAAAGTTGTTATCCTATTTAATGTTATCCTATTTAAACAAAAAGTAACTAAAGGATATGTGGATCAGAGAATCAACATATATTCATACTTTACAAATAAACAGTTTCAAGTTGTATGACAGATATTTAAAATAAGAAACAGTTACATAATGTCTGCTTTGACAAAAATTACGAAATTTTGCAAAATACGATTTTAAATTTTTCTTTGAGAGAACCGTATTAGTTGTTGTGAAATGTTTCAATTGATTCAAAAGAATTATTACTCATGTACACTTAACTGCAAAATAATCAACAATCAGACATAATTTGTAGTCGTGGAACTCGAAAGATCGATCCGGAATAGTCATTGTCACAAATTTAAAAAAAGTGTCCATATCTCAAAAATTAAGAGATTTCTATTAAGGTTAAATTTTGTCGTAGGTTTCAGTTAATTATTTTTCTGTTAATTGTTTTTCTGTGAAATCTTAAAATTGTTATAAACTATCAATACGTATGATTATTTACTCAATAGACAATATCTCACAGTTAAAATATATTTACTTACATAATTGTACCTCAGAAACAAGGCTAATATTATTTAATTTTTATTATGGTTAAATTTTGTCATGTGTATCAGTTAATTGTTTTTCTGCGAAATCTTAAAATTGTTATAAACTATAAATACCTATGATTATTTACTACACAATAGACAATATTTCACAATAAAAATATATTTACTGATATAATTATACCTCGGACACAAGAGTAATATTATTTAATTTTCACTAATCATTTAATCACTAATCATTTAATATAAAAAAGCATTTAAAAGAAACTTCAAATAAACATCAGTATTGATTGGAAATCGGCAGTGAATTAATTAATATTCGAATTTGGTTAGATGGTATTTGAATAGATCTGATCATTAATTCAATTACTATTTAAGTGAGCGGTCAAAGGCGTAAGGCTATGATCAAAGTAACACAATACGGCGTCGACACGGCTATTTCGCTAGATGGAATTCCACACAGAATCGTGTAATAAACAGATGCCCGTTTCTGCACAGTGAATACATTCGATCGTTTCGTTGTACATGATTTCGTTTAACTTTGTTATATGAACTATTTTGTTTAAAAATATGTTTGTCGTAAATAAACATAACACATCTATACAAATTTTGAAATGGTCATGAAGGCGTATCTGTGAGCGTATCATTAACAGCCGCAAAGTGAATTATAACAAAATTTCGGTTTTATATCTTGGGGATAGCTACTTAGTTCATTAACAGATTCCTGCGAAGCTGAAAATAGTGATATTAATTCCTTTTTAAAGGAACTTTTAAAAATATTTGAATTTATATTTCTCCTCCAGAAGGCTGTATTTAGATAATTTGTGATAAATGGTTTTAATTAAATAACTTATTTATATTTATGAATTAGTAAAAGAAGTATCATTATTGTGTATCGGACTATAAGACATTTTTCTGCGTAAACCCATGAGTGCGTCCTAGAATCCGACAAAAAATGTTGAAATATTAGGGAAATAGAAATATGCAATATGGATAATTTCTGTCTCACGAAGACTGGTATTAATTACCAGTTTGGTTTTGAGAAGACTAAGTAAGATTATAGGACGTAACTCAAGGCTGAGGGAATAAAAACTCTTCGAATGCTTTAGTTTTTTTTTAAAAATCGAAGCCGAATGATCCTAAAAATTATGTTCGATTTTGGTTTCATTATTTCGTTAACTTAAATATATATACGACGAAACTGCAAAGTTAAGTACCTCTTAAAATGAAAGTGTAATCAATAGTTTAAATAACTCTATACAACTGTTTGTGAATTCATAAGCTGTTCATGCCCCCAATGACTAATAAAATTTCAGTACTCTCGTCATCCTTCGTACTTGAGTAATACTTGAAAGTAGCTTTTAATAATACTGAAAGTAGCGTTTGAACAATTACTTGAAAGAAGAGTTTCATGTAAACTTTTATGACCTTATGAAATAAATTCTTTTATACAACCGAATAGAAAGATTTCTTCAAAAGTTGACGTAAGGATTTAGAACTTTTCACGTCTCCAACTTTACTCGCCTTATTTAGTTTTCAGTTTCAGCACAGAATTTGAGAAAATACGTTATTCACATTTAGTCGTAACATAAGCATATCGATATTTTCGAAAATAAACCATATTCATATAAGCTATGGAGGACAAACATCGAAAAATTATCATAATTGAAAGTCGAAATAAAACCATGCAAGGTTCATTCGTCTGAATACTAGCTATAGCTTCATAATGAGAAAAGGTCTTTTGTGAGCAAAGATGCCTTCTTCGCTACATCTGGTGATATCGAATCGCATACCAGTATGCCAAATTGAGCCAAGTATTACTTTAGGCGTCGCACACAGCTGCTGAATACTTGCAATATTTCGCGCTAGTTTCTCTCGACTACGATAAATGCATTTGCTTAATAGGGCATTGTTTCGCATCTTGAGTTAATTTGTAGCCGTTACATGTGGATATGAAATGAGAGAAGATGGTACAAATTTCAATTACTTTGAAATAGAGATATATAAAACGAAGACTTTATCGTCCTAGAGGGTATGTCAGTTTGTATTAAAAAATAGCAATATTGTCCTATACTTCATTTGGAACTGTCCATGATGTTCGCAATGCTAATGAAAACATAATGGACGTTGGGTTGCTGAACGATGACGACGTAAGTCTAGATCGATGTAGCTGTTTTTCGTATGCAAGGGTGAATACCACTCCGCACTATTTGTAAGTGTATATACTTTATTACGTCACTTTAATTTTTAGCTTTCGTCTTCCGATAGTTGAAATTTTTGCATTCTAAAGTTGTTAATTAAAATACCCAATTATATTAGTAAATGTTATCTGGTTTTATTATACGTAATTGTCATTACATTGCGGGTACGTTTTTTTACAAAATTATAGCTTGAAACTTAACCATTTTTTCACGTGTTCCTAAAGTGACGAAGGGAACAGAAATCGAAGTTAATTCTAAGCCATTTTCAATGCATAACTTATAAATATAAAAAAATATTTGCCCACAAATTATTGTACGTGTTGATAAGTAATGAAAAACATAAATTTTTTAGTATGAATATAATAAAAAATAATAATAAAATGGTAATTGCCATACGGTCGATTGGAAGAATATTTTGTCAGATAATAATAACTCGCGAATCAGCCTGTCTACAGATAAATTATAAAGAGCTCTGTTTAAATTAAAGGCAAACACTAAAAAGGAAAGTATGAATAAAAAAAAACTACAAAAGTGTAAATCGAAACAAGCAGTAACTAGGATTTTATAATTGTTTACAGCTCTTAAAACTGATGTTGCAAGTTAACCATAATAATATTGGTGAAATATTGTCATATATTTTCAAACACTTTGTTGAATAATTTAAGGGATTAGGATATATTTCACTTCACGTTGTAGCTTCATAATTTGCAAATACAGTTTGAAATTATTAGTTTAAAGATCTTTTTAATAATATCTGACTCGATGTAGGAAGAGAATATAAAATTGTTAAAATAAAATAATTATGTACCTTTCGAAGTCTTAGCGTAGTACAGTTTAAGTGTAAGGCAAGTACAATCTTTTTTAATTTTTTTACATATTAGTCAACATCTCCCTATCAAGCGTCTACTTGCAAAGTGAGAACGGCAAATGTTCTAATAATCTAGAACCCCAGGGTTCTAAGATTAAGTATCTTGTATAGTGAAAATGAAAGGATAAGTTTCTACAAAGTGAATATATATTATGTATTCACTATGTGTAAACTTATTATTATTATTATATATAGTTTTATAAAAATCATCTATTGGGCAAATGAAAAATCTTGTATTTTTATGAAATCACGTTATTCTTATAATAGTTTGTAAATACTATTTTTACCAATCTCTTTGATTTAACAAGATAAAACGAAGATTGAAAATCCCATTCTATCCTTCGTATTCATATGTAGCGTACTAATGCGTGAAATTCGCAGGTTCAATAAAGCCATCGAAAAAAGTCACGCAGAAATTGAATAGTGCGAAAATGAATTGTTTTAAAAACTCACAAGCAATATTAATGTCATTTAACAGAGCATTTTTTATTAAAATGAGCAATGGCTATATATTAAAAAAAAGATCGATATTGATTATAATTGAAATTGTTTCCAAAAACTTGTTAAGTATTTCGTTACATTTTTCTTGTTATTTTTATTTCCAAAATACAATTTTTGGTTTAATATAAATATAATATATTAAATAAAGTTGTTTCTTTTTGTTTTGTACAACGGTTATAAATTGTAATTTATTTTTGCCCTTGCCTCATTGCCAATCTCTGAATTGTTTGTTTTTTCTGTTTTAAAAATACTAGCATTTTTTTAATTATGTACGATTTACGTAACGCCTGACCTATTTTCGGTCTTTTTCGCCGCATATCGTGTAATAGAATTATTATTTACGTATATTACTGATATCTAATAACTATGTTCGACTCAATACTTATTTAAAACGATTAAGTTAAATACTATCTAGCCTTTCTCTCATGACAAATTTAGATGAATTAAGATACTGCATACGTTATAACTTCAATTTCATTTGAATATAGTTACATTTGATAATAGTTCAATTAATTAAAAATTGTAATTATTAAAAATTAAAAATTAATTCGTATTAAATATTATGGAGATTTTTCTTCATACTAAAATAACTGGGCGACCGTACCTATCCATATTTATTGATCTTAAGGTATTCAGATATTTATGATTAGGGAGTTTACGTAATTTCAATATGTATATCTTGTAAATAAACTACCCACGCTGCTCTTCTTCGCCCTAATTGGTGTCCAGTCCGCCCACAAGTCTTAAATATGTTTGGGGTTTCAATTGAAGATGTTAAAGTTTTGGAACTTTGCTACTAGTTTATTTTGATGTTGGAATAATAAAGTGCTTTCTATTTTTGACGAAATTATAGCAATTATCGATATTATTAGAGTGAATTAGGAATGTCATGTTGACAAATCCAATAAAACAGAATATAAAATTAGTAATAGAATCTATGAACGAATATGTACTTGAAAAAAATAATTTATATAAATATAACATAACCATTGTGACGATAAAGTTTGAGGCAGACTATTGTATGAACATACCATATTTTCTTGGATGTAAACATTTAAATAGTATTGTTTTAAAAAATTAAATTATATTTAAAATGCTCTTCGCGTCCCTCATCTTTGTTAGAGTAATGGAGTTTCATTAATTATATAGGTCCTCATATAAATAACGACTTACAACCAGAATCCGAATCCGGGAATTTAGTGTACGGTATTAAAGGTCATGAGCCTATCAGAGCCGTAACACCTCAATCGACATAGTTGTTTAGTGTCTTTGCTAAACATGTCCCAGAAAAAATTACACTTAGGAGCCTATTGGCACACACAGTCGTTAATCCTGTTGAATGTATATTTTGTAGATACGCAAAATCATGGAGAAGCTTTTAAAGTTCATTGCACACATGTGGGTTGATATAAGTTGTTACAGGTCCTGAAAGTAATCCTAGATAATCCGAGTGGCGGTGGGCGTAGTGCCACAAAATTTTTCGCTCAGAATCGTCGATTGATCCGGTGACTCATTTTTTTATTTAACGTGATAAGTTCATAATACTAAATAACAATGTTGTGCTGTAGTCTAAGATTTTTGTTTTGATAATGCATTTTTAAATAACTTGTAACCCAAAATTAGATCATAGTATGTCACTATTAAATAAGTATATTGATGATTAGTTTTATTATTTTTTACTAGATTCGCAAAGAAAACGTTCCTTTTCTCTCGAATAACTTTTTTAAAATTTGAGATCAGGATATTGTATATGGTTTGATATTCGACTATTAAAAATGTTTAATAAAAAGGACTTATCGTTAGTTACCTTCGACGCCCAGATAAACTTAATTGAGATATTGTTGAGAAGTAACTAATCGGATTAATAAATAGCTGTAAGTTAAATGTGATTAATTATAGTTAATAAGGATCACTGATTGCACAAACATTGCTTACAATTGAATCTTTTTCTTAAAATACCCATTGACTTACTCGAATATATTGAGAGGAATTGAAAATTAAGTATTCACATTCAATTTATAAGCTGTAAAATTTTGAGTTTGAATCAGTTTCTTTGATTTTTCTTATTAAATGGATATTAAATAAATTAAATTTCATCAGTCATGAATAAAGGTAATTTGAGTATAATGTATTGCAATGATATCAAACTACATTAAATAAACTTACCGGGTAAACTAAAATTAAGATTAAAAAGTTAATACTAATTTATACCAAAAGGACATTTATAAAAAAAAGACAAGTAGAATGTAATAAATTACAAAGCAAACGAATCTGAATATCTATTATTTAAATTAAAAAGAAAAATAGCAACACGCTGTAAATAATTTAGAGTAATTAGACTCTTATTAAAATAATGCGATGGGCAGATTCCTCGTCAGGATTATAGGGCTTAGAAACAACCTTTCCTTAATTCTGGATGACCATAATGAACCATAATTAAGTGGAAGATGTGTGTTAATTGTATACCGTGGATTTTCATGTATATGCTGTACCCGAGTTTAAAATTTATAGTTCAAGATAAGGGATTAGGAATGAAATTTATGGGTTATTCGGAGTTAATTTACTTTTTGCTTGGAAAGACACTTGTAAAAAAGTTTATGATTTCAAGCAAGTTTTTTATATTTAATGGAACTTCCTTGGCCGTTTATTTTTCTTAACGAATCCCGTAAATCCAAAAATATTCTTCCATCTAATTTAATAAAGATTTTTGGAGCATGTTGCCATCTCACGTAGTATTGGCACTCCAATTTTAAGTCTCCACAATTTAAAAAAAAATATAAGAAAATGTGTTTAGCTTTTTCGAGTTTTAATGAATATAAAATGAAATATTCAGATTTGATACAAGGGGTAAGTATGTGATGGTTCAATAATTAGTTGATTGGTACAAAAGTTACTTGTTTCTGAGATAAATAAGAAATATTATATTTTAAGTAACTTGTTTAAGGCTACCAAAAAAAATTTTGTTTTAAATTAATTTCACTTGTTGAAAAATATTACAAAGAAATTATATATCTAGGCTATGTATATAATACAATGAAATATAATGAGTATTGAAATTTATTTTAATAATAAAGCTTCTGAATATTTACGACGCCACATTTAAATATTTCTTAAATTTTTGAGAATGTATTTTTGATCATATACGACACATTAGACCAATATTTGGTTGTTTGTGTCTTTTCATGAACATGGATTCCGTGAACGATCCAGTAATGATCCAGTTTTCTAGTCTAGTAGACAAATAGGTTTTTGATAGTACAATAAATTAAATCAAAGCTAATAGGACGAATGAATCAGTAGTCATTACTATGTTCTATTATATCGGAAAGTTATTGTAGAAGAAACAATAAAGTATTTCAAATAAGTTAGTTTTCCTATTACAAGGCAACTAATCAAAGAATGATGATGAAAAAATGCAAAGACTGTAAAAAATGTACAAAAAAGCAAAGCGGTTTTCCAAATATATTATGATTACTTACTAGGCGCAATGATTGACCATATTTCGTACGCAATAATTACATTGAAAATATTAAGCAAATATGATTAGTGAATCATTTTCAAGATATTGCTCTTTATAGATGGTAAAAGACTAAGACTGAAACCAAAACATTTTAAAGAGTATTAAAATATTTCTATTGTTTTCTGTTACCTAATTGTGTCTACAACACGAGTTCGAAAATTAATTAACAAAATAATTGAACTGATTCCAAATAACCACTGAATAAGAATCGCTCTGAAAACTCTAAAATTATCAAAATACGGGTACTTAGTTGGAACTTTTGAGGCATAATATCGAAAATAAGTAAAATTGAGAAACGTTGCCAGAGATTTATGGACTCGATGTCAAGTCGGCGCTTCTTTTTCTCTCTCACACACGTTTGTAATATTTCTAGTAATGTTCTATTGCGATGTAAAGAAAAATATGCTTTTTTATCCTGAGATTGAAAAATCATCCTAAAGAGTTACTGTCATCACCTTCAGACAAAATCACTGTATAAGGTACTATAGTTATTTTGCTAAAGAACATATTTATATCGCACTTAGTGATGTCTTATTAGATTATAATCACACCTTCATTATCCAAACTAGATCGAGACCCTGTGCCCTTCAGTGTTAAGGAATTCCATGTTATACTTCAGTCCGCACTATCAAATTCTCTCAAAATGATATTGTAACACAATGGGGGTGTTTACTCGTATATAAAAAAAATTACCCAAATTGGTTGATAAATACCCGAGATATAAGTTCTCCTCCTCCTTTCTTAAGTCAAATGAATAAGTGAATATTAGAAAAAATATTACTATAAAAATATTTGCATTCTGCTGGAAATAATTCTATTCTATATGAAAATAAAATTTTCGACCCAATATTGGAATGAGATAAATGTAACAGAATCGATTTCCATTAGAGATATATGCAGAATGTAGTTACACGGAGAAAGTTTCTGACTAAGCCGCTCGTAATATTGCTAAATTCAGAGATATATCAATACGATAGATCTATGTGCAATATTGACGAAAAATCGTTGAAATTCTCATAAGCTTCCGTCGGTTTGCATCCCCACAATGTTCTACTAGCTCTCTGAATACTCTCGTGTTCTGGAAAATTCAAAAAGATTACAATCGCCGCCTCCGTTCCCATTTCGCCGGAAAATAGCTTTATGGGCGGCGTCCAAGCGTTTGTCGTCCATTTAGATAAGGTTTGCCATGAAGCAAAGAGGAGTGTGTTTTCGAAACTGTGGCTAAAGGATTTAGACGTGTACTCTTTTGTATGAACGCATTTTTATTTGTGGTTTGCTTTAGATTTTGAATGGAACGGGAGATTCTGTGATATGGACTCGATATTTACGGCCCGAAATGTCCCGCTGCAAAGATGTCACTGAGAAAAATGTTAGAAGTAATACAAATATTTTTAAGAGGAGCACTTTCGTAAATTAACTTTTGTTATAACTATTAATTAATTGAATATATTTGGCGTTAATTTTGTAGAAATTCATTATTCACAATTAAATGAAACTACGTGATGTAGTATTATTTCTACTTTCTTTAATTTCTTTACCACGACCTAGGTTTCGTTGTCTTCAGGTGGGATATTAGCAAAGATTAACTCTTAGGAACAACCAACGGCATTTATATGTTTCAAACACAATAGCGGAAGCCTGGTTTGTGGGGATTTTTCCATTGTTTATGTTAGTGAGTTTATTGCAGGGGCGTAGAGTAGGGTTTATTATATTACCGAGAGTTATACAATATACCAGTATTTTAGTGAGGGTAATAAATTCAATTGTTGTTATTATGTGAGGTTATACAATGCAAATTTTACGGTGTATGTAATAAAATTAAATGGAAGTTATTATCGGTAATATGTTTATACAAAAGCAAGGGTATTTGAAAGTAAGGACAAGGTAATACACTAATTCTACATATCTCCGGTTTTGTGTATTCATATATTTATTTATTTATTTATTTTAATTTTTTTGTTTTTATTATATATACTTATATTTATATGTGTATTAGTGCTGAAAAAATTTCCAGGGTACTGTAGAATCAATGTTGTATATTTATATTATATCTAGAAGATATTAAGAATGGGTGATGATATTATATTTAGTTGTTCATTTAATATATTGACCTTGATATCTTTTTTATGTCTGTTTATTTCTAAGAGATTTTACTTCTAGAAATAATACTACACCACGTAGTTTCATTTAATTGTGGACTATTAATTAACTGGTCATTGGTTCCTTAAAATCTGCAATAATTTTGAACTTCGTTTATGGGAAATGACATGGACCTCACAAACTTTATTCTTATTAATTAGGGTAATTTATATTTTCGATTAACTAAAATAAATGAAACTACGTTATGAACTGAATATTAATGTCAATTATAATAAATTATTAAACTTAAGGTTGAATATTATAAAATTAATATTCAACCTTAAGTTATCAACCTAGTTTTAAGAAGAAGACCCCTAAACCACAATTTAATAATATGTGTGGTAAATTTTAAAAACGAAATAAAACATTTCACAAACTCGTGATCAAAAATATTAGATTACTACTTATTGAAAATGATGAAATATACTGATTACTAAAGATACCACTTTTCCTTTATTTTCTTTTCACATCATTACATCTGCGATATAATTTTTAACTCCAAAATCAGTAGATATTATGTCAATACTTTTACAATGACTTGTTGTATTAAGTAAGAAAATTTCAAATTCAAATTAAATATATCAAAGCCAATATTACCTTCAAAACCTTTGCATTATATTTAAGTTTGTTTATTACAAGAGAATCTTTTAAAGGTTTTTTTTCATTTAGTACTTACTTTAGTTATCAAAGCAATCATTAGTATTTTTTTTTCATTTTGCAAATGTATGTTACAAGATGAAATGGCTGTAAACTTTGGAATCGTCGGAATTTTGATACTCATTTTTTAATAACTTCGTAGTGCACTGCACTATATTCAATATTTTTTCCATATTTTATTGATGGCATATATTTCAAATTATTCCTTTATAAAATCTGTTTAACTGATGAAGTGGAACTCGTATTTAAACGTATCTTGCAAGCTTTGGTAAACCAAGAAGCCGTTAATAAATCCCGCTTCCGTTTTACTCAAAGTGACTAGCACTTTATTGGTCTATATTGCACTCTAGATTATGCCGGTGATTAGGGACAATATCAATTCTTTCAGAATCACTTTTTTTGCTTTTTCGTATATTCTGTTAATCATGTCCAGTTCCTGACAGCTCTTACCATAATAAGAAATTGTTGATATGAATTTCGTTATTTTTTTTATTCCTTTGGAACTTTTAGCGTCATTAGAACTTTAACAAAATGTTTCTTATTATTTTATTTCAGAACTAGCGTCTTTGAAGAAATTTGAAGAAATTTGTGTTATTTTGGAATATTATCTTGGCTTGAATTGAAATCAAACTAACAAAGAGAATAGACGAAATAATAAAGAATAGACGGATTAATTTACTTACTAAAATAATTTACTGGATAACACTAAAATAACTTAACGGAACAGTAAAATGCACTAAATAGTCGATATATGTGGAATAAAATCGAAACTAGCTATAATTAAATTCAGAATAATCTTATTATTCACATAAAGTTTGATTTATTACGGTTGAAAATTATAACATATAAACGCATTTACATAAAATATATAAAACCCTATCAAACACGAAATGAATCCGCACTACGGTGATTTCGTACGTTTAGACAGTTATGAACATTTAATGGTACATATTATTTTTACTAAACTATTTACAAATATACGTATTAAGTAGTTTCAGAAATAAGGAAGAAATGGTAAATTTTTGCATATTTTTGGAATATCTTTTGAAATATTCAATTCATAATTATAAAAAAATACTTGTATACCTCACAATCAAATGATATTCATAAATATGAATAATATGTACAATTTAAAAAATATTAAGGTCTATATTTATCGTTTTTTAATTCTTATATGAATGTTTTAAAAAAGTTAGTACAAAACATATAAATTAATAAGGTGTATTGGATGACGTAGTTTCATTTAATTGTGGACTATCAATTAACTTGTCATGGGATGTACTATACCAATTCAATGGATTAGAAAAAAAAAACTAGAGAGTTGTAAAAAAAAAAAAAATAATAATATGGTGTAAAAAAAAAACTAGACAGTTTTTGTATAACTTTTGCAGGGCTTCTACAAACCACCTATTTTTTCATAATTTTAGGTAAAATAATCACAGAATTGGGAGAAGGGCATATTCTTGAGTATATCTGAAGATATAATATCTAAAACTGTAAAATAATATTTTTCAGACACAACTACTTCTTTCAAATAATACTCCACACTATACGTGGAATTAAAATTAAAAATTGAGTCCTCAACCTGCCCCCCAAAATATTCTTCATACGAATTTATGAGTATCAGCTATACCTGAAATATGTGTGGGTTTAATATGTTTGCTGCGACGCCAAATGTGAAGTTTTTACTTCAAGCGGTTTCTGCGAAAAACGGTTGTAACGGGCAGATGGGCAAACATATGAGTGATCTTATATAGGTTCCGTTTTTCCTTTTACCTCAAAAGAGAAAAGTTACAAAACCATAAAAACGTAAGAAGGAATAAGTAACTTACAATCTTGCCAGTTGTATACTTTTCTCCCCGCTCGCAAACGCTTATTGGATTAACAAATTTTCGTATAAATAATATATATATATATATATATATATATATATATATATATATATATATATATATATATATATATATATAATTCATTATGCTAATTCAAATTCATTCCCAGAATATAAATTTAGCTTGGCGAAAAATAGACATTACACCCTTAACTTTTTCATCTACGATAATTTTATTATTTCTTGCATAATAGCAGTCACCGTTATAAATACGTGACAAAAAAATGTAACTATCGAAAATGAACAAAATTACAAAATGTAATAGGATTTTATAGAAGATAATACAAAAATATATGAGGTGCAATATTATTTTAGATCCAATAGATATTAATATTCAATAATAAGATGTAATTTTATTTTAAATCCCATATTAGACATAGCTAGAAATAGTCACTTTTCGTCTCACGCTGATGAAAAAGTCGTATTTTTGTTAGGTACCAGATGCCCTGGCCATCTACATTCACTCCAGGTCACTCCAGTTATAGTTCCTTTCTTGCGGAAGTGACTTATAAATATATAAAAAACTAGTATTATGGTGTGTTCCTAAATATATTTATTATGCAGTGTTTTTATGCAAATAGCATGTTTAAAATCTAAGTATTAATTGTTCCATAAAAGCATGAAAACCATATTAGGGCGATTTTCTTAGACGGAAAGCTTGGAGTGTGAGATTGCTAAGGAAGGGAAAAAATAGGAGTCACGAAGATTGAAGGTTTAGTTAACATTCATTAATTTTCTTAAAGAAATTGTAGGCAAAACCCACATACTTCGAATTAATTTTCAGTATCTTATTTTCTTATCACTATTTTCGTTTAAAAATGAAACTAATCGCTTTCTAATATATATAATTATACATCAAATAAGTTAATTAAATACAAGGAATAGCTGGATAATTTCCAATTTTTTCCAGAATGTAAAATTTTATTTTCCAACTGTATTAATTTTCCAAACCTGATACCTTAAACTTAATACTACGTCAACTATTTAAATTAACGTTCTTTCACGTTTCGGTATGTTGAATACCGTTCAAGTTATTAAAAAACACACCAGGCATATCTAATTCACATCTAATCGTAAACAATATTCAAATTAGAAGTACTTAGCTAACATAATATGCAAATTACAGTAATAAAATATACTTGAAATTTAAAAGGCTAATGCATTCATTCTCATGTCACGACAAGTAAGTCTAGGAATATTGACGTTCAGTATAATATTTGACCATGTTACCTCTGGCTCCTGTTAAACTTAGAAATTTAACAATACGTCTCTTTCCTTACAGTCGACAGCGCGACTGTACAAGGTTATATTAAAGTGTTAGCTGAAGTTTGAATCGTATCGTTTTGAATTGAAAGTCAAGAACTTGGTTGTTTGACTTAATTATGGAACTTGTTACAAGAATGAAATTATTTAGGCCTCTTACTATGTGTGAGATGGTTTTCACTGAAAATATATGGAAATAAATTTAGACAAATGCCACAATTCTTAGTGGCGGAGGATTTTATTGGTTTAAGATCGAAAACAATATGGTAAACTGAATTCATTTTGATATTAGTTTAATGTAGATAATTTATCTGCTACCTTTCAAAAATGAGAATCAGTATAAAAAAAGTATTCGAGTTATTCGTTAACTTATTATTTGCTATTAGCTTTGATAAGCAAAAAAAAGTACATTTTATAAATTGAAGCCATGATTACATGATCAACTGGTTTAAATATTTTATTATTATTACTTATATATAAGTAATATATAGTTAATAATAAAATTATATAATAATTTGAACAACAATGCAACCAATACAATTATTACTTTTTTAATTGAGATAATAATTTTAACAACAATGTAACTAACAGAATTATTAGTTTTAATTGAGAGTAATATTAATTTAAAAAAAGAACTTATTTTATATTTCTTTTGTTACATTTTTAACAGTTTATGACGAGAAACTTCTTACAACGGGAGTCGAAGGGAGTAAATGTCCCCGACATACTGTTTGTAGTCGTGCGTCTTCATGTGTGTTCGATATTTAAGTTCACATGTGCCAGTTATAATATAAAATTGTGGAATCAATTTTCACCCACTTGCTGTTGGGCAATTGAGCTGAAAATTTGAATAAATATAGTTGTGATAACAGTACTATATTTTGGCATTATGAATTTGAAAAAAAAGTGTCTATGCCTCAAAAACTAACAGATTTTTATTCGAGTAAAATTTTGTGAGTAACCCAGTCATAGCTTGCCCTAACCCAGTCATAGCTTGGCCTACGGCTTCGACGTGGTACTTTTACTAGGTGGATTATTGCACAGAGAATCGAGCGGTAAACAAACGTCCGTTGTCATACAGTGAATGTACTTGATCGTTTCGTTTTCGTCTAATTTTGATGTATAAAATATTTTATGTAAAAATATGTTTGACCTAAATGAAAATAATAAATTTATACAAATTTTAAAATGTTTACAAATACGTGTCTGTGAGCGTATCATTAAAAACCACTAAGTGGATTAGACTGAAACTGCATTTTTATACTTTGGAGCATTAAACCTACAATAGATTCGATAAGATTATTATTGAAATCTACAGCTAATTAGATCATTAAATGATTGCTGCTAAGCTAAAGATAGCGATATAAGCTCCTTTTTAAAGGGATCTTTATAAAAATGTAATTTTATACTTACCCCACCAGGTGGTTGTATTTACAAAATTTTTAATAAATGGTTTTAGTTAAATAACGCATTTTAGTGTTCCTTAGCGGAAATAATTAGATATTGTGTATCAGCATATAAGACATCCTTCTGGGTAAACCCCAAGAGAGTGTCCTAGAGTTTGCCTGAAAATAATGAAATATTGAAGAACTAGAAATATGCAATATGGACTTGTTATCACTTCGTGAGCAAGAAGCCCACGAAGTGGTAACTAGTTGATATTTTGGTATTAAGAAGACTAAGTAAGATTATAGGACGTAACTGAGAGAATGAAAACTCTTCGAATGCTCTGCTAACAACTATTAGTATTGTTAAAAAATCTAAATTGAATAATCCTAAAAATTATGTTTCATTTTGGTTTCAAAATTATTATTTCATTAGCTTCAATGTATTTACGATGAAATTAAAAAATTGAGTGAGATAAAAAATAGAATAAAATATTTTCGTGAAGGCCTATATAATAACACGTGTACGTGTTTATTCAAAATTTAAATAACTCCATAAAACAGTTTGTGTATTCATAAGGTGTTCACGCCCTCAAAGACTAATCAAATTTCAGTACTGTCGTCTTCGTCTGAACTTGGATGGTACTTGAAAGTAGTTTTCAATTTTACTTCCAAAGTATGTTTGTGCGTTTCATTTAAACATTTATCACCTTTTGAAATGAAACCTTGTATACAACCGAAAAGAAAGATTTCTTCGAAATATCGGCGTAAAGATTCAGAACTTTCACGTCTCCCACTTTACTTTCATTATTTATGTTTCAGTTTCAGCAGAGAATATGCAAAAATATATGTTCACACATAACCGTAATATAGCCATATAGGTAACTGAGTTTCTTTGAATTACACGTCATTTAAATTCATATAGTCGAAATTAAAACCTATTCATAAATTCTAGGAAAGATAAACGTCGAAAAATTGTCAAAATTGAAACGCGAAATAATACCATGCAATATTCATTTGTCTGAATACTAAATATAGTTTTATAATGAGAAAAAGTATTTTGTGAGCATAGATGCATTCGTCGCTATGTCTGGAGATGTCGAGTCGCATACTGGCATGGCAAACTGAGCCAAGTATTACTATAGACGTCACAGACAGGTGCTGTATTCTTGCAATATTTCGCGGTAGAATTCAACGAATGTATTTGCTTAATAGGGCGTTGTTTCGCGTCATGAGTTAATTTACCGTTACATGTAGGATGAAATGACAGAAGATAATACAGCTTTCAATTACTTTAAAATATAGATGTATAAAATAAAGACTTTATTGTCATAGAGAGTAAGATAATACGTAATTGAAAAATAGCAACATTGTCCTACAGTTCATTTGGAAAGGTTAAATAAGTTTTGCAATACTTGGGAAAACATAATAGATGTGGGGTTATTAACCGATGACGACCTGAGTCTAGAGTGATTGTTTTCTCTTGCATGCAAAGGCGAATATCACGCCCCACTATTTGTGAATGTTTATACTTTATTACGATACTTTAATTTTTAGTTTTCTTCTTTCGACAGTTGACATTTTGCTGTTGTAAAATTACTAAATATTAAATTATATAAGTAAATAAGGATATTGTCGGTAATTTTCATTATGCTGTGGGTATGTTTTTTCATAGAATTATTGTTTGAAACTTAATCGCTCTTTATAAAAGTTAGGACATCATAATAAATTATTGGTAAAAAAAAATACTTATTAAAATTTTCCTAAAGTTACGAAAGAAATCTAGGTCAACCCTAAACCATTTTGAATACATAACTTTTAAAGATATAAAAATATATATATGTACACAAATCATTGTACATATTGATATATAATAAAGAATCATAAACATTTTTAGTATCAATATAGCAAAAAAATAGTGATAAAACGGTAATTGCCATACGGTCGATTATCATCAATCTGAAGAATATGTTGTCAAATAATAATAACTCACGAATGACCCTGTCTACTAAGTAAATTAAATACTATAGGCATGTATACTAAGTAAATTAAATACTGTCTACTAAGTAATTTAAATACTATAGGCATGTATAATAAGTAAATTAATACCCTGTCTACTAAGTAAATTAAATACTATAGGCATGTATGTCAAGGCAAAAAAGCGTTTATTTTGTATTTTGTAAAAATAGTGATAAAACGGTAATTGCCATACGGTCGATTATCATCAATCTGAAGAATATGTTGTCAGATAATAATAACTCACGAATGACCCTGTCTACTAAGTAAATTAAATACTATAGGCATGAAAAAGAAATACATAGATAAATTAAAAAATAAAACCATAAAATGGATAAGGAGCAACCATTGAATACGGTTTTATAATTGTTTAGAGCTTTAAAACTGTTGTTCCAAGTTAACTGTAATAATATTGAGGAAATATTATTATAAATTTTCAAACACTTTCTTGAATAATGTAAGGGGTTAGGAAATATTTCACGTCCCGTTGTAGTTTTATATCTCGTTTGAAAATAAAATTTGTTCAGTAACTTAGGAGTTAGGACATATTTCACGTCACGTCGTAGCTATATATTTCACAAACATGGTTTGAAAATGAGAAGCATTAAAATAAACCTAAATTTTAGTTCAAAGCCTTTTTAATAATATCTGACTTAATGGTGGATGTGAAAATAAAACTGTTAAAATCAAATAATTATGTACTTTCCGAACACCTAAAGTGTTGTACACTTTAAGTATAGGGGATGTTAATACAATATTTTCTAAAAAAAATTTACGTATTAATAGACATCCCCACATAAAGTATCTACTTGTAAAATGAGAATGGCAAGTGTCCTACTAGTGTAGCACTTCAGTGTTATAACAACAAAGTTGATACCCTTGTACAGAGAAAAGGAAAGAAATAAGTCTCTTAAAAGTTTTATTTAAATCATCACTCAGATTAATGAGAAATGTTGTGTTTCTATGAAATTACTTTATTTTTGTAATAGTTTGTAAATACTATTTTTACAAAGCTCTTTGGATTAGCAAGGCGAAACGAATTGCGGATTGTGTACCGTTCTATCCTCATTCATATGTAGCATACCAATGCGCGAAACTCTCAGGTCCGACAGTTTAATCGAAAAAAATCCACGTAGAAATTGGTCAGAGCGAAAACAGATTCTGTTTAAAAAACTAACAACCAATATTAACCTCCTTTAACAGTGTATTTTTTAATTAAAATAACCAATGGCTATACATTGAGAAATACGATCGATATTGACAATTACTGAAATGGTTACCAAAAAGTTGTTATGTAATTCGTCACATTTTTATTGTTATATTTATTCCTAAAATTCAATCCTTGTTTTAATGTAGATATTATGTTTTAAATAAAGTTTTTTTGTTTTGTTTTTTGTTTTGTACAATTGTTATGTTGTCAATCGCGAAATTATTGGGTTCTTACGTTTTTAAAAATACTAATGTTTTTTTTTAAATATTTAGCATTTATGTAATGTCTGATCTATTTTCAATATTTTTTCCCTTATATCGTGTATAAATATGGAAAATGCAAGACTGACAGAAGAAAGGATATAAAGAAAAATGCTTCTTTTTCACTTAAGTTTAAACTGACTACAAATATATTTCGTATATTTATCCATCTTCTTAAGCTTTTAGTTTATATTTACGAATATTACTAAGACCTAATGACAATGTTCGACTCAATACTTACTTAAAACGAAGAAGTGGAATAATATCCTAATTTTCTCCCTTGACAAATTTGGAAGAGTTAAGATATTTGTATGCTATAACTTTTATTTCATTTGAATATATAATGTGTTAAAAAAGAGATTTGAGACTAGTTCAATGAGAAAGGGAAATACTATACAAGGGTATCATCTTTATTTTTATAACACTGGAGTCCTACACTAGTACGACATTTGCCATTCTCATCTTAAAAGTAGAAGCTTTACATGGGGATGTCTATTAATAATAAAATAATTAATACGTAAATTTTTTTAGAAAATATTGTAATACATCCCCTATGTTTAAAGTGTACAGTACTTTATGTGTTCAGAAGGTACATAATTATTTTATTTTGATGGTTTTTATATTGTTTAAAAAAACAATACTTGATTCATGTCAACTATTATGGAGATTTTCCTTGGTACTGGAATAATTGTGCCACTCCACCTATCCATATTTATTGATTTTGGGGTATTGAGATATTTACCGATCTGGGAGTTTACGTAATTTTGACACGTAAATATCGTAAATTGGTGTCTAGTCCGCCCAGAAGTCGTGAATATGCTTGCTCTTTCTTTATAGGAATTTAAAGATTCTGGAACCTTGCCACAGATTTATTGTGAATTTGGAATAATAAAGTGCTCTCTATTGTTGACGAAATTATAGCAAGTATACAGTAAAGTAACTTAGAAATATCATTTTGACAAATCTATCTATATATTTAAAAGAATATATGTTGATCAAATCAGATATAAAACTTGTAATAGAGTTGATAAAAATATGTGTATTTAAAAAAATATTTAAGTAAATATTATATAATGGTTGAGACAAATAATTTTGAAATAGATGCATTAATGAACATTTTATATTTTCTTAAATGAACATTTAAATATTTTATTCTGCACGACGTTATACCTTAAGAAAATATTTCAAAATTATTTGGAATATTTAATTCTATTGGTTATTAAAGTGGGTATGTGATTTATTTCCGAGCCTTTTTGTGTACAAAACTGATTACATTTCTTTTAAAAAATTAAATTATATTTATACAGGTCCTGATATTAATCCTGAATAATCAGCGTAACAACAGGTATAGTGCGACAAGTTG
This sequence comes from Druceiella hillmani, assembly GCA_039881145.1. NCBI lineage: Eukaryota > Metazoa > Arthropoda > Insecta > Lepidoptera > Hepialidae > Druceiella > Druceiella hillmani. The sequence goes on along the minus strand of JAYKKI010000027.1, from coordinate 25,034,128 downwards.
TTTTGTTCAGAATCGTTGATTGACATCATCGTTGGTGACTCATTTTTTTTGTTAAATGGATAATGTCATGATACTAAATAACAATGGTTAAGAATAAAATCTTTGTTACACGTTTGTTTTGCTGCAATCTAAAATTTTTGTTATCTGTCGTTTCGATAATCGGTTTTTAAAGAACTTGTAACCTGAAATTAGACAGTAATATGTTACGGTTAAATAAGTATATTGATAATTTGTTTTATTCCAAGGATCAAAACCGAGATAATATTTTATTACTTGATACGCAAAGAAAACGTTTCTTTCTCTTGAATAATTTTCTTTTTATTTTGAGCTCATGATATTGTATATGATTTGACATTCTATAATTAAAAATGTTCAATAAAAATACTTTGTTATTAGTTACTCTCGATCCTAGATAAATATAATTGAGATATTTTTGGGAAGTTATAAATTGCATGAATAAATAGCTGTTAGTTAAATGTGGTTAATGATAATTATTAATATGAACTACTGTTTTCACAAATATTACTGATAATTTAATCTATTAAAATATATTGCAATTTACTCAAATATACTGAGAGGAATTAAAAATTATAGCGTTCACATTCAATTTACAATAAAATTAAAATTTTGAGTTTGAATCAGTTTCTTCGATTTTTCATTCTAAATTAATATTTAATCAAATGCATTTTATCAGTCATGAATAAAAGTAATTTTGTTATAATATACTGCAAGAATATCAAATTACTTGTAACAAATTTACCGGGTTAAATGAAATAAAGATTAAAAAAGTTATACCGATCAATACCGTAAGGACATCGTTGATAAAAAAAAAATTAAAAAATAGCAACGCACTTTAAATAATTTAGAGTAATTAGACTCTTATTAAAATAATGCGATGGGTAGATTCCTCGTCAGGATTATGGAGCTTAGAAACAACCTTTTCTTAATTCAATACGACCATAATGAACCATAATTAAGTCGGAGAAGTGTGTTAATTTTATAATATGGATTTTATTGTACGTGCGGTACCCGAGTTTAAAATTAATAGTTTACGATAGGTGCTTAGAAATGAAATTTATGGGTTATTCGGAAAGGAACCTAATTAAATTCTTCGCTTGAGGTAGCACTTGTAAAAGTTCATGATTTCAAAGTAAGTTTTTTATATTTCATATAATTTCTCAAAACACTACAGAAAATACGGCACAATTAAGAGTTTTAATGTTAATTTCTTTGGGTAGTGAAAAAGGAATACGACGAGTTCTCGTTATTGATGCGTAGGTCTGTTTGTATGTGTATCGTGATTATTAGAAACAATATACGCTGCTGATTTGACTAATACTTTTATGTAAGTTGCTTTTCAATACCTCTCTCCAAAATTGCAAGAATATTTTCTCTCTCTTTTTGGGGTTAAAGATAAGGGGTCGCAATATTTTTATTTTATTTACCCGGGTTGGGTGATGTATCCAATAAAAGTTAGACACGTTATACATAATATGTTTTTTTTATTTCGGCTGATAAAATGTCATTAGCAAAAATATTCACGAAAGTGTGTCACTCCACCACAATTAATTCCTAAGTTGGAATGCCAAAATATTTGTTATTTTTTTTAATTAATCGATCGTTAAATTATTATAAAACAAAATGAAACGGCGTAAAAATATAAGACGACAAATTATAACAATTTTGACAAATATTTCTTACTGAGTATAATAATGTGCGCAAAACGAAGTAGGTTATCTTAAAATTTGAGTTGATTAAAAATGATTCATTTTAAAGAACCCTTGAAGTATGAATTCGATTCGTACTTGGCCGTTTATTTTTCTTTACGAATCCCATAGATCAAAAAACACACTTCCATGCAATTTAAATAAAGATATTTTACCCAATTGCCATTTAACAACGTATTTATCCAGTGTTGGTTATTTTAAGTTACATAATTAATCAATTGATAAAAACGTAATTTTATCCGAGATAAGAATAAATACAATATTTTGAGTAACTTGTTTAAGGCCAACGAATTAACCTTATTTAGTTCGATAAAATTTTGTTTTTAAATTACTTCCAGTTGCTGAAAAGTATTACAAAAAAAATTTATATTTAAATATCTCCATGCTATGTGCATAATGCAGTGAAATGTAATAGAGTATTGGAATATATTTTTATAATAAATTTTCTAATATTTACGACAGCTAATAATAACTATTATTTTATTTTTGTTAATGTATTTTTAATTATATACGATATGTTAGATCAATCTTCGGTTGTTTCAGTCTCTTGATGAACAGGAATAGTCCAAGAATAAACCATTCTAGTAGATGTACGGGTTTCTATCTGAAATTAATATATTTTAAAGCTGACTCTCTACCCCGATCTGGACTTATGATCCTGTTTCCTGCGCTGTTCAATACAGTAACAGACGGAGACAAAGGAGAATGCCTAATTTCGGCATAGCCATGAATTAAAACGAAACATATAAAAAATATTCTTTATATGTTTGCCCTTTCCTAGAGTGGCAAAAAAATCATGTTTGAACTTTCCTAGAGTACAAAAAAACTCGTCTTTGAACTTTCATGGAGTGATAAAAAAAATAGTCAGAATATTTAATCTACTGAGCACAAATAGATACACCGCCCCAAAAAAAATAGTTGTCTCTGAGCCATAACATTAAAATAGAGGTGGGTTGATGACAATTTTTTTCACATGTTATCGATATTAGTATTTATTATTCAGTGTCAGAAGCTAGTGTCAATATTATTTAAATAATCGAATGATAGTGTCAAATATTAACTTGCATCAAATATAAACAAAAACATAACGTATATATTACATTTGTAATGGATGTTTCAAACAAAACAAATAAAAGTTATCGCTTACACATATACGCATGATGATAATAATATGTGTATGCCTAAGCAATAACTTTTATCCAATTGAATTATTTGTTTTATTTATTCTCTACTTATTAAGTGACAATGAACTTACAACTACCGTGATAAGCTGGCAGATTTATAACATTTTATTTTATTATATTATATATATTAGATTTATAAGATTAACAGTAGCATTTTTTTCATGTGACATAAAATATAAACACAATAAAAATTGCTAAATAAATATTATTAAAGTTTAATAAAAAAAATTATTTTTGAGTTATTAATATCCCGCTTATATTAAATTCAGACAGGTCAGTATTGTTTAAAAATTAACATTTGGAATGAAATTAATAAAACCGAACCCTTTTTTGATTGAAATTAAAAAATATAATATTGAAAATCAAATTAAATTTTGGCAATATTATTTGAATATTTCTAGTAATATCTTTTCTCAACTAACTATAACCTCAACATCATGAAAGTTTGAACACTGTTCCACTGAGCCAAAACTCGTATATTTTTGTTTGTATATACACACTATAAAATATAATACATCGGTCACTGATGTTCATAACTAGGCCAAATACTCCATACAAACTGGGCATTCTTCTTTGTTTACGATTGTTTTTATACAATTTCTGTAAAATTATTTGAAGAAATTATGAAATTTCTGTTTAATATTGAATTTGTCTCAAAGGTTAGTGTTATATATATATATATATATATATATATATATATATATATATATGTATATATTTATATATATATATATATATATATATATATATGTATATATTTATATATATATATATATATATATATATATAAATATTGTTTTGTAATAGGAAAACATGAACACAAATTTTATATTACAACACATTTATTAATTAAAAGTAATACGACGAATTAATCAGTAGGCATTACGATATTTTATTATATTGGAAAGTTATCGTAAAAGAAACAACAAGGCAATTCGAACATGTTAGTTTCCTTATCATAAAGCAACTAAGGAATTATTATGAAAAAATGCAAATATTGTAAAATAATTTACAAAAAGACAAGGCGGTTCTCCAAATATTTTTCGATTACTTACTTAGGGGAATAGTTAACAATATTTCATAGGCAATCACTGTATTTAATAAAATACTAAACCAATATCACGGTAAATCATTCTCAAAATAGTGTTTTTTATCCATGGGATAAGACCAAGGTTTCAGCCAAAATATTTTAATGTATATTAAAATATTTTTACTTTTTTTACTAGATGTGTCTAAAACATTTTTTTACTAAATGTGACTACAACAAGAGTCTGAAAGTAAATTAACAAAATTATTGAACCGATTGCAAAAAACCACCAAGTAAGGAGCACTCTGAAAACTATAAAATAATCGAAATACGAACCTTGGAACTTGTAAGGCATGGTATTGAAAATAAATAAATTTAAATAAAATTACCAGAGATTTCAGGACTCGTTGTCGAGTCGACGCTTCTCTTTCCCTCTCGCACACATTTGTATTATTTCCAGTATTGTTCTGATACGGGGTAAAATAATAAACGCATTTCTATCCTAAGATTGAAAGATCATTTTGAAGAGTTCCTGGAATCACCTTTCGACTAAATCATATATACTATAGGTATTTTGCCAAAGATAAAATTTATACAACCCTTAGTAGTGTCTTATTGGATTATGATTGGACCTATATCATCCAAATTCAATCATAGCATCTATTGAGGAATGTCATGGCTTACTTTAGTTTGTATGATCAAATTCTATAAAAAAATATTGGCACATCGGGTATCTTCTTATAAATAAAGAAAAATACCCAAATTGGTTGATAAATATCGGAAACTTGAGTGAAAATATGACCGCTTTTTTAAAGTCGGGTAAACATGCAAATTTAAAAAAAAAATAAATATATTTGCATTTTACTGCAAATAGTTTTGTACTATGTGAAAGTAAATTTTTATAACCAATATCGGTTTAAAATAAATGTGATCCAGTGGATTTCACTGATATATGCAAAATGTAGTCATATGAAGAAAGTTTCTAACAAAGCCGCTCGTAACATTGTCAAATTCAACCGCTGATATATCAATACGATAGATCTGTATGCAATATTGACGAAAATCGTTGTAATTCACATAAGTCCTGCCAGTTTGCATCCGCACATCCGAGTAGCTCCCTGAACACTCTTGTGTTCTGGAAAATTTAAAAAGATTACAATCGTCGCCTCCGTTCCCATTTCGCAGGAAAATAGCTTTATGGGCGGCGTCCAAGCGTTTGTCGTCCATTTAGATAAGGTTTGCCATAAAGCAAAGGAGAGTGTGCTCATACAAAAGAGTACATGTCGAAATGGTTTCCAAAGGATTTAGACATGTACTCTTTTGTATGAGCGCATCCTTATTTGCGGTTCGCTTTAGATTTTGAATGGAACGAAAGATTATGCGATATGAGCTCGATATTTATGCCGCTGCAAAGATGTCGTCGGGGGGTATGTTACAAAGCAATATAAATCTTTTTAGAAGAAATATTTTCGTAACTTTCTTTTTGCTATAAATTTTAACCAGCATTTATTGGTTCTTTAAAACGTTCAATAACTTTGAACGTTTTTGTCGGTTTTTACATAGACCTATAAATTATATTTATTTATCGTACAAACTTAATTCTTCTTAATAAAAAATAATTTAACCCATATTAAAGGTTAAGTTATTTTTTTTAATTAACTTAGTATTTATTTCCTAATAAAACTGATTTTTCTTTCAGACGTTTAGTGTACCAACTTTGCAGAAATCAGCGTTATTCTGGAATGTTATCTTAGCTTGAAATTCAAATAAAACTGAAGACATGGGCAAAATAATAAGGAATAGAAAAGTTAATTTTCCTTAATAAAATAAGTTACTGGAACGAATAAGTAATATGTTTTAAATAGTCGATATGTGGAATGTATTTGAGACTAATTATAATTAGATTGAAAATAATTGGAGTGTTGCTTGAATAACTATAATTTAAAATTTTAGCGTGTTTATAACATTTACAAGTAAAATCCGCACTGCGAGGTTTCGGTACACATTTAGGCAGTTATAATCATTTAAGTGTACATTGTATTTTTATTAAACTATTTACAGATAAACATTTTTCATAAGGGTAGAATGGTAAATTTTTACATATTTTTGAAATACATTTTTAAATATACAGAATGACAGCCATATGATGCATAACATTTAGAAAAAAATTAAGCTCTTTATTTACGTCTTCTTTAGTTCTCATATGAATATTTTAATAAAGTTAATGTATAATAAATTAATTAATAAGATGTATTACCAATCAAATTTCATATTTCAACATCGCATGGTTTCCGAGAAAATCGGCTGGGAACATAGACAACGAAAATATAGTGTCTATTATATATTTCACATGCCTATAAATATGATGTATATTTAAAAAAAATCCACAGTTTTCTTACAACTTTACATGGGCGGAATTGGGAAAGTCGGCATATTCTTTAGTATATAATTACCTTATATAGTACCTAAAACGGTGATTGTCTTTTCAAAGGATACTTCACACTATACACGGAATTTAAAAAAAATCGAGTCCGTAGTTTGTTCCCCACCAGAAAATTTTCACTGAATATTTATGAGTGTCAGCCTGAAAGGTTGGTGCATTTTTCTGGCTGCACGCAAACGCGTATTGGATTATCCAGTTGTAATATACACATATATACATACATACATACATATATGTATATATGTATATATATATATATATTTATTTATATATATATATATATATATATATATATAAATGTTTATATAAAACTATGTAAAATATTTTTCCAAATAATATATGTATCTAAAGCCGGTGTTAAAAATGTATGGAAAATTGAAACCATATTTTTGTTGAATAAATATTTTCTTTTTCTCTTTTACAATCGCGTCAATTAAAATTATTTATAAAAAATTAAAAACGAAGACATGACCATTTTACTAATTTTATTGTATTTCAAATTCAAAATACAATTGTTTTGGAATAAATTCTCTAAACTTGCTCCTCTAATGCAATTTTGGCAAGAAATGAGTTGCAAAATGCAGTTTCCATAAAATAAATATAGTAAACCAATAAAAAGTAATCTGCTCGGGTACAAAATTAACTTCATAATTTTTTGTAGAATAACAGTCACCATTTCAAATACATAACAAAAAATTCAATTATTGAAAATGAACTAGTCTAGAAAATGTACATATAAGAGTAAAATAGGCTGTTTTATTTTAAATACCATATTAGAAAATATCTGGGAATAGCCCCTATCTATTCTATGTTCCAAGAAAGTGGTATTATTTTAGATATAAGATACCATGGTGATACACATTTTGAAGGTCTATCTTGTTGGTATTCCTTTTTTTGCCAAAATAACTGACAATTAAATGAAACTACGTGATGTAGTATTAGTAGATGTAGCATCACGTAGTTTCATTTAACTGTAAATAATGAATTTCTACAAAATTAACACCAAATTGAATATATTTGCCGAAATAACTTAAAAATATATAAATAATAGTCTTATGATGTGTTCTTAAATAGTTTTATTGCATAGTGTGTTGATGCAAATAGCATGTTTATAATCTAAGCAGCAAATTGTTCCATAAAATTTGGAACATAATACTAGGACGATTATTTTGCTTGCAATGCTTGGAATATGAAATTACTAAGAAAGAATAAAAAAGAAAAAAAGAAATTTACTTTACAGCAGCAAACGGCTTCCAGTGTTTTTTAAGCTAGCTTAATTTTTAAATAAGTTTTTGAGAGATAGCCCTATCAAAAAAAAGATGCCTGTATTTCGGTGAACAATGTCATAAAATAAAACAATAAACCTTACCTCTATTTACTTTTTTTTAAAAGCGGGAAGAGAAGTCTGTCAAAACCTTGCATCACCTTTAAAGGTTATCCCTTAATACATGGAGGTAAAATGTAAATTAAAATTAAAAAAAACAAATAACGTTCTTTCTATTGATTTTGTTTTGAGGAAAATCATAAATTTATCAAACGTATGCAAAATATATTCACTTGGGATTTGTTTCCATCCCATCCCGATTTTTTTCTGTATATTATAAAAAATAAAGTTATTACAATTGATAAAAAGAAGTGAATGGTTTATGAGAGGTGTCCAAAAATGGCTATTCAAAAATATTGAGAATGGCTATGTTGGAGGAAAGTTCGTCTTAATCTAATTTTTTTCCTTCAGGTTAATCTATATTGAATACCTTTTTTCCAAATATAAGATTTTCTTTCTTAAAAAAAATCCTCTTCTTGGGTACTTAAAAAAATCGTTTACAGCCTCGTCAGTTTCAAACTTTGTACTTTTCAAATGTTTTATTAATCGCAAAAATAAATAAAAATCACTAGGAGCCAAGTCCGGTGCATAAGTAGGACGTTTGAAGATTTTAAAGCTAGCATCTTGGATTGCTGCCATCGCAACGGTAGACCTGTGTGCCGGCGCGTTGTCCTGCTGAAAAAGAACTTTTTTCGTGAGTTTTCCTCGACGTTTTTCACGTGTTTCGTGATGTAATTTTTTTTATTTCTTCTGCGTACACATTTTCTGTTACAGTAGCTCCATGATCAAGATATTCAATTATTACCATTCCTCCCTCTTTCTCCAAATAACAATGCTCAACAAATGACATACCGACTTAAATAACATACCGACAGACGATTTTGTCTTGAATTTCTTTGGGGTCGTAATGAAAAACTTATGTTTCTTCCACTGTTACGAATGGAGCCAAAAAGTGATCAGGATTTTTTTGAAACAATTTCAGTGATCTCTCCGAAATCTTCAGTCACGTTTGCCTTTGTGCGTCCGTGAGTATTCCGAGTACTCAAGGTGCGGATGCCTTTGTTATTCCTAAATGATTTTACAAAATGCTATGAACACTTCTTATCAAAATTTTAACTTTTATTAATAAAATGTATTGTTACACGATGATCACCCAATAAATATTTTTAATTTTTTTAGCTATTTACTGAGTAACAAAAGTCGAAGGGCGGCCTGAGCGAAGATCATCTTGAATCGTTGTTCTTTCACATTTAAACTATACACACTACCTTGCCATTGTAGAATATGAAGAAACATCCTCTCCTAAAGTCTATCGTAACTCTTGAAAAACTTGTCCATTAGTAAAATGTTTCAAGCAAAAATATTTATTCATAGCAGGAATTTCAATTTTATCGTTTTCGTTAACACGCTACAAATTACAAACAAATGCATGTCATTCTACTCAGTACTACGATTACAAACTAATTATTTATGAGTTTTCTTAAAGATACCTAAGCTATGCTACACGTTAATTATTTCCCCAAAACTAACCTCAATAGGTATATCATTCTCATTACTTTTTAAACAGCCATTGCAAAAATAACTGAAATTGTTTTCAAAAGTTTTTAATCCTGAGATTTTGTAATGGATAATAATTAGTGTAGATTTATAAATATATTCACGTAAGGCTCTAATACATATACATATGTTTAGGCACATGCATTAAAAACAATTAGATCATTGCTCTTTAAAAGGTATCATAATTTTCGTTTAAAATTAATTTAATTGCAGTATAATATATACAATTTTACATCAAATAAGTTAATTATACAAAAAACAATGGCTAGATGGTTTATAATGTTGCCCAAGATGCAAGATTTGTTTTTATAATTTTATTAATTTTCCAATTCTGGTCATTTTAGTGTATTGAATACCGTTGAATATATTCAAAATACACACCTCGCATATTAAATTCACCTAAGATCGTAAACGATCTTCAAAATAGAAGTATTTATATGCCATAATTTGCACATCTAGCAGTAATAAAATATTCTTAACATGTAATACGCAAGAGCACTCCCTCTCATATCACGCCAAGTAAGTATAAGAATGTAGACGTTCCGCTTGACATTTGACGATGTCACCGGTTAAATTTAGAAATTGGCACCGGTTAAATTTAGAAATTCAAGAATATAGCTCTTTCCTTTGAGGTGACAAGGCGACAATACAAGGTTATATTAAAATGTGAGCTGAACTTTGAATCGTGTTCTTTTGAATTGAAAGTCAATAAACTCGATATTTAACTTTAGTTACATAACTTGCTACGAGAGTGAAGATATTTTGATTTCATAGATAGTATGAGAAGTGTGAGAAGATTTTCGCCAAAAATCTATTGAAACAAATTTGAGTAGATATCATAATTCTCAGTGGAAGATTATTTTGTCGGTTTAAGTTCAGAAACAGTAAATAGAATTACATAAATTATATATATATTTCGACATTAATTTAATGTCGATAATTTATCTGAGTTGAAAATAATAACCAAAATAACAAAAAAGTATTCGAGTTACATCTTAACAATTTTTTCTTCCTTTTAAAAGAAATAAGTTTTTCTGATAATTTTTTATTTTCTCAAATATTTACTATTAGCTTTAATAAGGACGAAAATGTACATTTTACAAATTGTAGACACAGCTACATAATGCATTGGTTTAGATATTTTGTGATTTCAATTTACTAATTACGTAGCGAATAGAATCATTAGTTTTAATTGTGACTAATGTCAACTTAAAAACATAACTAATTTTATATTTCTTTTGTTACTTTTTAAACAATTTATGACTATAAACCTTTTTATTGGGAGTCAATGGGGTCGAGTATCCCGATATACCATCGGTAGTCGTTCCTCTCCGTGTATCATTAATTAATTATTTTCGCCTTTTGTTTTTCGAGAGTTATTTCAGTTATGTATGTCAGATATAATATGAATATTTGAAATATATTTTCACTCACTTCCTATTGTGCGTTTGAGCTGAAAATTTGCAAATACATATAATTATAACAACAATACCATAACATTGATGCTATATTTAGTACTGATAGATTTGATTTGATAATGGGGTTAGAAGTTTGTCATAATAACTTCATAATTATACGAAGTAGACTTTAACATGTTTAACAATTTGATAATATATGTTTTTATTTACAGTTGACAAGGCGACAGTACAAGGCTATATTGTAAATGTTTAAGAAGCCGTGTCTACGAGCATATCATTAAAAACCACTAAGTGGATTAAAATGAAACTGCAGTTGTATACCTTGGTGGCTTGAATCTACAATAGATTCATCAAGATTTTTATTCAAATATACGGCTAAATAGTTCAATGAAAAATTACTGCTAAGCTAAAAATAGCGATATAAGCTTCTTTTTAAACGAACCTTTATAAATATGTAACTTATTGTTTATACTTACCCCACCAGGTGGTTGTATTTTCAAATTTTTTTTTGTTTCAGTTACATAAGGCCTTTTAGTGTTCCTCAATAAAAGTAATTTTATATTGTGAACAACTCTCTTGGGTTTTACCCAGAAGGATGTCTTATATGATTCAGCATATAAGACATCCTTCTGGGTAAACCCCAAGAGAGGATCCAACAGTTTGAAAGAAAATAATGAAATAATGAAATAATGAAGAACTAGAAATGGACAGTATGGAACTAGTATGTACAATTTGGTAGTTTGGTATTAAGAAGACTAAGTAAGATTACAAGAAGTAACTCAAGGCTGAGATAATGAAAACTCTTCGAATGCTCTGCTAACATTCATTAGTTTTGTTAAACAATCGATATTGAATAATCTTAAAAATTATGTACGATTTTAGTTTCAAAACCATTATTTCATTATCTTAAATAAATTTAAAAAAATTATAAAATCTATAAAAGATAAACGTCAAACAAATTGTCAAAATTGAAACGCGAAATAATACCATGCAATGTTCATTTGTCTGAATACTACGTTTAACTCCATAATGAGAAAAAATATTTTGTGAGCAAAGATGCATTCGTCGCTACGCCTGGAGATATCGAGTCGCATACCAGCATGCTGAACAGAACTAAGTATTACTTTAGGCGTCTCACACAGCTGCTGGATACTTGCTCGATTTCGACGAATGAATTTGCTTAATATGGCGTTGTTTCGCGTCGTGAGTTAATTTGCAGCATCTACATGTAAGATGAAATGACAGAAGATGATACAATTTTCAATTACTTTGAAATATAGATGTATAAAACAAAGTCTTTCTTTTCATAGACAGTAAGTCAATTGATAATCAGAAATAGCAATATTGTCCTTAAATAATATGAACTTGACTATCAAATATATTTGGTATATTTGTCCATATCCTTAGGTTTTTAATTTATATTTATGGATATTATGAACACGTAATGAATATGTTTGAGTCAATACTTACTTAAAACGTCTAAGTTAAATAACATCCTGATTTTCTCTTATGACAAATTTAAATGAATTAAGATATTGTATATGCTATAACTTTCATTTCGCTTGAATATGTAATGTGTTAAAAAAGAGATTTGAGACTGGTTCAATTAATTTGAAGTTTTAATTATTGGAAAGCAAAAATTGATTCATGTTGACTTTAGATAGAAGACCAGAAGTCATAAATATGTTTGCTGTTTCATTTGAGGATGTTAAAGGTTCTGGAACCTTGCTAGTATTTTATTGTGATATTGGAATAGTAAAGTGTTCTCTGTTGTTTACGTAATTACAGTAAGAGGCGGTATTATTGGAGTACCTTAGGAATATCATTTGACAAAATATAATTAAACAAAATATAAAACTTGTAACAGAGTTGATAAACACGTGTGTATTTAAAATAATTATGTATGAAAATATTATATAATGGTTGAGGCAATCAAGTTTGAGACAGTCTCATGCATGAATATTTCATATTCCCTTGGATGTAAACATTTAAATACTTTATATAGTATTACATGGCATTACATCCCAAGAAAATATTTCAAAATTATTTGGAATATTTCACTATAATATACTTATAGCTTACTCTAATAGTACTACTTATAGCTTACTCCCACTCTAATAGCTTATTACATTTGTTTAAACACATTAAATTATATTTATATCTGGTACATTCTTATCATTCTAGTATAGATGAGCAACGAGAGGACTTATGTCAATAACGACCCGCAGCCGGAAATCGAATCCGGAAATCTGATTTACGATATTAAAGGCCATTAGTTGATTATAGCCGTAATACCTCAATCAACATAGTAGTTCAGTGCTTTCGCTAAATGTGTTCTAGAAAATTAACACTTAATGAACTATTTCAAGGGATACTTCTTAACATCGTAGAGGAACTTTTAAAGTTCTTTACATACTTGCGGGCTGATTCAAGTTGTTGCAAGCCCTGAAGGCGATCCTGGATGATCCGAGTAGCGGTGCGTGTAGTGCAACAAAATATTTTCTTCAGAACGTTCGACACTGTTACCCAATTTTCTTTGTTAACTCGAAAATGTCATAATACTAAATGACAAAAGTTAAGAATAGAATTTTCGTTGCACACTATTGTACTGTAGTCTAAGATTCTTGTTATATGTTATTTTGATAATGGATTTTTAAAGAACTTGTAAGCTAATATTAGACAGTAGTATATCATTGTTTAAATAAGTAAATTGGTAATTAGTTTAACTCCAAGGATCAAATCTGAGTTAATATTAAAATACTAGATACGTAAAGAAAACACTTATTGAGTTGAATAATTTTCTTTTCAATTTTAATCTCATGTATCGTATGTGGTTCAACATTCGACAATTGAAAATATTCATAAATAAGACTTGTAGTTAGTTCCTCTTGCCGCACAGATAAATATAATTTAGATATTGCTGGGAAATAATTAATTAAATGATTAAATAACTGTAAGTTAAATATAGGTAATGATAGTTAATAAGAATTTTTATTAATATACCTAGCGACTTGCTCAAATATATTGACAGGGATTGAAAATTATAGACTAGTCATGTACAATTTACGAGTCGTAAAATTTTGAGTTTGAATAATTTTCTTTCATTTTTCATATTAAATAGACATAAAATCAAATATATTTTATTAGTCATGCATAAAGATAATTTTGCTATAATGTGCTGCAATAATATCAATCTACATTAAATAAATTTACTGGGTAAAATGAAATTAAGTTTAAAAAGATAATACTTACAATTTATGCCAAAAGAATATTTTTAATACAAAAAAATATAATGTTATACATTGTAAAATAGATGAGTAAAAAAATGTCATAATCTTAAAAATACGTTTTTTTTCTGGGTTAGACTGTTGTTAACAGTCTTTAAAACAGTTGCAACATTTTTATTTTCTTTAACCATGTTGGAAGGTATGTCAGATATGAAAGATATTTTAAACGTTAAACAAAATAATTTTTTTATTTTGATTTTGGCTTTTATAGTTTTATGTACATTAACAAAAATTTTGTCACTCCATCACTGTTAAATCCTAAGCTGGAAAATCAAAATATTTTTGACCCTTTCTAAATTAATAAATCATTTTATTTTATTTTTTCAATTATTTTTAAACGATTAATTAATTAGGAAAGGCTATTCCATTTCAATCATTAATTTTTTTATAATTTCAAACGGTTATTCAGCTTCCTGTAGTGGTCAGTATCGTCACAGATAAAACAATATTTGTCTATAATTGTTTCTACTCAATTTATTTCAAATTATTTGTGGAAGTTTTAAAATTGCAAAAGAAACAATAAGATATTTCGATTATGTTAGTTTTCTTATTACAATGCGACAAATCAAAGAACTTTTACGAAAAAATGCAATAATTGCAAAAAAGTACGGAAAAGCTAAGCGGTTTTCTTAATATGTATATTTTGATTACGTAATCTGCTAATTGGAATGACTGACCACATTTCAAATGCAATCACTATATTCAACAAAATATTAAACTAATATCACAGTGTATCGTTTTCAAATTTTTGTTCTTTATCCATGAGAAAAGAATAAGGTTTAGTCTAAATATTTTAAAAAGTATTTAAATATTTTTATTGCTTTCTATTAAATGTGACTACAACACTAATTAAAAAAAATTAACAAAATAATTGAACCGATTCCATCGAACAAAAAGGGCTCTGAAAACTATAAATTAAGCAAAATATTTGTACTCGGTAGAATCTTTTGAGGTATAATATCGAATATTAATATATTTGAAATATATTACCAGACTTCTCGAGTCAGTGTCAAGTCGATGCTACTCTACTCTCTCACACAGATTTTTTATATTTCTAGTAATATTTTTAGTAATATTTACTACGTAATTAACTGAGTTGTAATGTCAATTAAAGTAATTTTTATTTTAAAATATTCAAACACATATTATCCACCCTATGTTATGAAAATATTTGACATAGCGTTCATGCTGATTTGATATGATATTGATAGATTAGATATCACTATAAACGATCCGTCATGAGTCCTATGGGTCGACTAGATTTCTTCTTGTTACTACTCTATTAAAAATTATGTTAAATTTAGAAAAACATGCATTACCTTTTAAAAAAAAATATTTTGAAACCATCCTTTTATGATGTTAACAATTCGTAAATATGCATTTAATTCTGGCCGATGATAAGAAAATATTTTTTCAAAGTTTTTCCAAAGAACGTATTTCCAAAATTCCACCTTTCAAAAACGAATATTTACAAGTCGTAAAATCACCAACACACGCCCAGCGACGCCATGTGTGGTGTGCAATAATATATTTGTTTAGTAATATTTATATTTGTGTAGTAATTGGTTTTATTAATTTTGTATTGATGCAATTACGTTGATACAATAATAACAAATATTAGTGTTATTCCAGTATTAATTCTCATTTCATCCATTGACCAGGCCAGAATGGTACTGAGATATAGTCATTGTACTAGGTTTTATCTTCCACATACGACTTTATCGAGGCAAAAATAGTTATTAATTGACTGCGTTGCTCACCTTCAACCACCAACAACATAAAAGACAAAAAAATAGGATATTGCAGGAAAATATTTTTAGGCTCATTTAAATTTTTCATACCATGAACCCTAAAGAAGCCACAAATCCGTCATCCGCCATCTTCCCTCGTGAAAACACATCTTAATTAAATATGAGGTAAATTAAAAAAAAAAACAAAATAAAACATTTTATGAACCCGTGAACAAAAATATTAAATTACTTGTTGTTGAAAATTACGAAGGATACTAAATATTTGAGCTACCTTTGAGCTACGTTTCCTCTTGGTCGTTTCACATCGTCATATGTGTAATATTATTATGACCTCACAAACGAGTAGATTGCACAATACCTTATGATTGCTTGCCTGATGAAGCGCGAAAGTTTCTAATTTAAATTAAATATACCTCTCCATACGAGCTTTATTTTCGAAGACTTTTGATTTTATTTGAATTTCTATATAATAATAATTTTTTTTATTGATTATAAATATTCGCTTTAGTTATCGAAGCAATCATTAACAGTCTTTTTTAATTTTTCGAGTGTATATTGCAAGAAGTGGTTATAAACTTTAGAAGCGTCATGACTCTGACACGACAAATTTTTAATCTGATCATATTTAGTTTTTCGCTTTCAAAATCTTAGCACTAATGGGATTTGATGAATAATCTCTTTATTTCGCTAATCTCGATTATCGAGGGTCAACTAATTCTGGAAACAGTTATCAGTCATCTCTCTAGAATGGATTATATTTCGTAATAAGTTCATATTTTCATTTAATAGTATCAGTTCAGATTGCAAACGGGCAGATTTCGTGGGCAGTGTTGCGAAGCTGACCTTGCATTTGATAACAAAGCGGATGTTTTTTATTGACATTAATTTTAACACAAACGTATTTCTAAAATTAATTTTTTTATTTACTTAATTGCTTCATTCCGATGTCATTTCAAGTTAGATGACGAGCACTAAATTTCTACAATACTGTCCGTGGCCGTATGGTTTTCACGTAGAAAATTAAATGAATAATCATATATTAAATCGTCTTGAAATAAAAGTGTGGCTAACTTCTGAGTGCAGTGTTTTCATTATTTTTTCCGTTTTATTGATGGTATATGTTTCGTATAATTCTTGTATAAAATCTGTTTAAGTAATGAAGTGCCATTCGTATTAACACGCGCCTTGCAAGCTTTGATACACCAAGAAGCTGTTAGTAACTTCCGCTTACGCTTTAACCAAAGTAACTAGCATTTTGTTGGATGGTATACGCTTAAGATTATGCCGCTGTTTAGAGATGGAATGATAGTGTAGTTTTTCCAGATTTTAGGAAGTTTGCCTGTATGCGAAGAAGTATTATAAATGTTAAGCAAAAGTTTTTTCGCGTGTTCGACAAAATATGTTATCATTTGACCAAAGATGAAGTCAGGCTTTGGAGACTTATTTGGATCAAGTCTTTGGATGGCGAGTTCAAGTTCTTCGTGGATGGGACCAGAAGAAAAAATTTTTTTTGGTTAGTATTAATTAGTTGTTATTTAAGGCTTTCTTATTTCCTGTAATAATTGATTTATGTGTCTTGTAGTGTTTTCTGTCTAATTTGGTAAACTTTAATTTACTAGAATCTGCTTCCTTATTTCTTTTGCCAGAAACGCCATCTCTTGATAACACTTTTGACTGTAGCTTGTCTTTTGACCTACTGGAGTGGTTAAGGGTCTTAATCAAATTCCAATATTGTGAAGTTGCTTTTTGTGGGTTAAATTTACTATAAAGCTCTGCTAATTGTTCCTGTTCACAGATATAACTCTCGCTTTGGACTCTTTGGCTGATTTCTTGAAGCTTACATCTTATATGTTTGATGTTGGTTTTGTGAAGCCTTGACTAATTGAATCTCTCTCTTGAATCTTGTTTTTCGCTTTCCTCTAGTTATATGATGATTGGTTGCTTTTTGGACGTATTTTGTGCAAACAGGAGTTTTTCGAAATGTTTGTAGATCAGACGTTCGGCGAGTTCATCCCTGTTTTTCTGAGTGCCGTTTATGTTGAGTTGAACGATTCTTCTGAATATATACATTTCAGTTGTAAGGCTCATTCTTGAAAATGTTGCACCTAAAAGGGCACCATCCGCCCCTTTTGTAAAAGAAAAGATCGACACAGTCTAATACAGGGCCTCAAAAATTATAACTAGGGTTGTTTTTTTCAACCAACAACATTAAATCAGAATATGAGTGTAGTCTTTCTTCATTAGAAAATCGCAGGAAATTAGCCTCAGTTAAATTTATAAACAAGATTCGAAGCTTACCTGACCATCACGTCTCAAGTAAGACATTTAACGCATGGAATGGCAAAATCAGACTTAAAAGATTCTCTACAATGCTGTTTGGTTCCAAAGTTTACAAAGAAATAAGCTTAGAACATGGGGCCATTGATGTAGTCAAATATCCCCTTCTTATGTTAGGTACTCCCTTATAGCCAAATATCAACTTAAACCTCATGCAAAGATGTACGAAGAAAGAACCTATTTAGCTTATTAAAGAGAAAGAGATCCACACTAGCGCGGATCTGAAAAACTCAACTCCATACCTGGTGATTGCCCACGCAGTTGGGTAACCCGGCTCTGACTTGGACAGGGGAGGTATTAGTATATAAAGTGGTAATTTTTCTAGATATGAGATACCGTGCCGATACACGTTTTCAAGGTCATCTTCGTTGTCGTTCCTTACTTTGTGGAAATAACTTAAAAATATATAAATAATAGTGTATTAATTTTTCAAAAATAATTATTCTAGATATGATTTAATAAGTTAATTCTTAGTTTGTTAATTGTTTTGTGACTAGTTTTAATAAATTAACTAATTTTATTTCTATACCCTCTAAATGTTTACCTACTTAGAGAAAAAAAAAAAAATTAGGTAAAATGTAATTTAAAATTTAAAAAAAACTAAATAATTTTCTTTCGATTTTGTTTTGAGGAAAATCATTAATTTTTCGAACAAAAAATCGTGTGCAAAATCAATATCCTTTTGATTTTTATATCCCATCCTAATTTGTATTCTGTTCTTCTTCCTGTATGGAAAATTAAATTATTACAATGGATAAAAACACGTTAGAAATTATTATTTCACAATTACTTGAAATTGCTTTTAAATTTTTTCAATCCTACGAATTTGCAATGTAAATTAATAGATACATATATGCTATATACACGTAAAGCACTAATACATACACATATATTCCGGTTTGACCGCATTTAAGAAGAAAAATTGAATTATTGCGATTCAAAACGTATCATCATTTTTGCTTAAAAATTAAATTATTCCCTTTCTAATATGTGTAATTTTACATCAAATAAGTTAATTCCTATATACCAAAGAATGTCTCGGTAATTTGTAAAATTGTCCGAGAAAAAATTGTCCGTAAAATTGTCTCACTCCCATATCCCTCCCATATCACGCCAAGTAAGTATTAGAATGCAGACGTTCCGCATGATATTTGGCGATGTCACCTTTGGCCTCGGTTAAATTTAGAAATTTAACAATTCCTTGCAGCTCACATTGTAAAGGTTATATTAAAATGTGAGCTAAAGTTTGAATCGTGTTGTTTTGAATTGAAATTCAATAAGTCATTTGTTTGACTCTAGTTTTGGAACTTGTTACGAGGGTGGAGTTATTTTGGACTCATACTATGTGTGAGAAGGTTTTCACCGAAAATATATGGAAATAAATTTAGGTAAATGCCACAATTCTCAGTGAGGTGGATTTTGTTGGTTTCATTTCAAAAACAATATGGTGAACTGAAATTCATTTTAAAATTGATTTAATGTATACAATTTGTCTCCTACCTTTGAAAAATGAGAACCAAAATAAAAAAAAAAGTATTCGAGTTTTACGTTACCTTTTTTCCTTTCTATTAAAAGAAATAAGTTTTTACAATAATTTTCATATCTTCTTAAATCAATTAAATATTTTTCCTTAAATATTTGCTATTGGCTTTAATAAGGATAAAAAGAAGTATATTTTACAAATGAAAGACATGGTTACGTGATGTACTAGTTTAAATATTTTATAATTTTTATTTATTAATTATGGGTCCAATAGAATTTATTAATTTTAAACAAGACTAATGTCGAATTAAAAACAGAACTTATTTTATACTTATTTTGTTACGCACGCCTGTACGCACGTACGCACGCACGCTCGCACGTTAAATATCATATATATTTGAATATTATATATAATTGCTATTATAACTTTACATTGCGTTTTTTTACTTTTAATCCTAATTATCCATATTTGTAAAATTTAGAATATAATGGCTTTTAATCACTTTTTAAGCCATTAGTGTTATGTCATCTGCCGAAAATATGCCCATTTTTTTAAGTTACTGCCTACTGTCCACCAGGAAATGGTCTGAGTCTGGAGTAGAAGATACTGATGAAAAATAATAACTGTTAATATACACCATACCATAACTACCGCATGTTAATGTAAATTCATTTGTAAACCATTTGCTCTATGGTGTTAATCTTTTGTTCTATTTTCATTGATAATTTATCCTACCTACATAGTCAGTTAAAAATAATTCTAAAATTAAGGAAAGATTCATCATAAGTGGAAAATAAAATAAGTCACATAAAACATATTATTTACTTAAAATTAATTGCAATAATTCGTGCATTATTTTCCTAATTCGTCTAATTACAATCGTTTGCCAACCAACTTGCGGCCCGAAGTGCTCAAAATTACATACCTTGCATTATATTAGTTATATGCCCTTGTACAGGAAGCACAGAAATATATTTTCCGAGTAACCTATAATACTTAATTTAAAAATTGTACATTGGAGAAATTTGAGTTGTACATATTTTTTCTTACAATAAATATTTTGGACAAAATTGATAAGCTGTTAATGTCATACATAAGTTCATAACCTATAAGAAAGCTTCTAAAATATAGATAATGGTAGGTATTTTTTCAATAATTCTCTTGGGACTCTGAAGATACTTTGTAGTTTTTATCCAACCTATGTTTTTTATGCAATCTATATTTCTGCCAATTATTTTCTTTAACTTTATTGTTCTGTGAGTATCAGTAATGAATAATACTTAATAGATTGTAAAATAAAAAATAAATATGGGAATATGTGGTACAAAAATTACTAGCTAATTTATTTCTTTATTTGTCAGTTTCAAATTAAACAGTACCAAAATAAACGTATTTTGTATATCAACAAACTAAAGTATATACTTTACAAACATAATATTGAAACTTACTGTGTATGGGGAATTTCGTTTTTTCTTTCATTCATCATATTATAAATAGCTGAAATTGAGGATCAAAGGCAGAAGTTGAAGGTTGATTTCAAGAAGTTATGGTATTAAAAACAACAGTAGGTAGCTGTAGATAAAATATTTCCTTAAAAAGCATTAAAACCGCAATTGAAGATCAGAAGCAGAAGTGCAAGATTGAGTACAAGAAGTTATGTTATCACGAGTGGTAGTAGTAAGCTTCAAATGAAATAATTTACTAACTAAAAACAGAAAAGTCTATAAATAATTCATTATGTCTATGGAGAAAACAGTATCTGGTCTCTGATGTACCATGCGGTAACATAAAATTAAAAAAATACTCCCACTTCAAGTAATTATTGTAACAGTCCCTCTTGTTAAAGTGTTTCATTATACTATTAAAAACAATAGGACAAAAAAAATAAAATTTAATCTTGCATTATACATAAGTGAATCAATAGCGTGATGAATATTAAATCGTTATTAAACTTACCGGACCAAATTTTCAATGAATATGCACTAAAAGCACAAACTAAAAAGAAAGTAGATTTTTATTCGCAAACTGGGGACAATTTACTTCGAAAATAATTATGCAAATTGAATGTTTTAAGTTTCGAAGGAAAACATTATTTCCTATCTTTGGACATATTCATTAATTTTGACATCATTTGGCAAACTAAAGAAAAAGAATAACTAATAGTTCGAACTCTAAAAAAATTTATACAGAATGTTGAATTTTAGATATAATTCTAATGACATTAGTCCATGTATATCGATATAAGGTTACGTTCTATATTGGACTAGCATTGTTAGATTGTAAACAAAATGAAATTAAACACAAAAAATTTGAAAAATGTATGATCCTATCAAATCTTATATTACCGGTGATAGAAGTGACTTAACCTATGACACTTTTAAAAATTTTCTTTTTGCTATTCCTGTTTACATATAAGTACTGAATAACTCGATATTTTCAGAAAGTTTCAGAACGATATTAAGCCGCCGTGATTAAAACGCGACGAGAAACGTGTTCCAAATGTGATTGCGTAAACTTATGCCTAATTTAGGCATATTGAGTGACATGCGCCACGACCCTTTGGCATATCTCACTTGATCTGAAATATTTAGGTAGCCTTATCCTATAAGTGAAGTTTTATTTTCATATATTTTTATTATTACAATATATATCTATATACATATATTTTTTTTTTTTATATCCACGGTTTATAATACATCTGTCATAAATATTATCGGCTAGAAATGCTTATTTAGTAAGATTCACTTAAATATATTTTGTGCAAAATATTCCATTGAGAACATAGGTAATTCAAAAAACTTCTTGAAGTATCAATTCTAAAACAATATTGCCTATGTTTTAATAAGCAAATATATTCATCGAATTCCAAGTAAGCGCCAAATACGTTAAGTACCTACCCAGCGGTTCAGCGTTCAAGTTTCGCTGCCGAGAATGTAATAATAGCTCAGGTCTTGTGCTCTGAAGGGTTGAATAAAGCGGTATTAAAGTAAGAGTAGAACTTTGTACAGTGCATTATATACGGTGAACTGCTACTAGTTACGAATTCAGACTTAATTACTTTAGAAGCTGGTATAATAAATAAATTTTGTTGCTACTTTATAATACTGAGTCTGGAAATAGCATTAATTTTTGTATAATAGGTTTAAATGGTATGATGTCAGCTATAATAAAACACTTTATCTAAGTAATTGGGGTTATCGTATTCAACAAATATACAAAAATAAGAATTTGTAAGAATTTTTTTGACAATGTTATTAAATCAGCGGTAGAAAATTATACCAAGACAAAATATTTACCATATCAGAGAAATAGACATGTAATACTAGTACATTAGGGAAACAATTATACTTTTTAGGCGTACACACCAAGATAGACAATAGTTTACAAATTTTACATAATGTTGCCATAACTTTTTCGCAAATGTATTATATCATTGATATTGAATTTATTTGGTGTTAATTTTGTAGAAATTCATTATTCACAATTAAATAAAACTACGTGATGTAGTATTATTTCTACTTTCTTTAATTTCTTTACCACGACCTAGGTTTCGTTGTATTACATCTTCAGGTGGGCTATTAGCAAAGATCTGAAGATGTAATACAACGAAACCTAGGTCGTGATAAAGAAATTAAAGAAAGTAGAAATAATACTACATCACGTAGTTTCATTTAATTGTGTATTATATCATCTCAAAACTTTCTTTATATCCATATTTTTGTTCATATCCAACTTATTGACGAGCCAATCGAAGAAAATATTTATCACATAGAAGAATCAATCGGTCTTTTCATTTTTCCACATAGAATTAAATATTATCGCTTTTTGAAATTGGTTAATTAAATTTTTTTCTTCTATAAAACCTTCTTTTGCTGTAACTGTGAGTGTTCTTCCTGAAGATTTCCTTAATGATAAAAAGTAATTTGAACAAACTTTAGCATGAAGGGTATATTTTTTAGTAGTTATAACATTAGATATTAGGCTATAATGGACTAAGTAGGAAGACAAAGCGAAAAAAATGGATTTGTGTTTAAAATTCTTGACGCTGTCATAAAGTAATCCAATGGATAACCATTTATAACGTCATAATACTATGAAATAAAATTGCTATGAGCAAGCTTTATTGTTTCAAGTATTTTTTCTCTTTTACTGTTTTGTGTTCATTATAATTCGTAAGTTTTATACTTGAAAAATGTACGGAGAAGTTTGTTCATTTAAAAGTCAAGCACTCGTTTTATTTTATTCAACTGTTTCATTGTGTGTTTAACCTTGTTCAATCGGATGATTGTGTTACGTATAATTTAAAGTAACATTAAAAAAAATAGTATAAATGTGAAAAAAAATAATAAAATCATTTAATAATATAAATTTAACTTACTTGTATGGCATTGCAATGCAATGCATTATAAATTTATTTTTGAAAAATGTTTCATAAATAGATTGTACCTTTTTTGATCTAATATATAAATATATAATTTTAATAAACATGTTGGATTGTGCCATAGAGCAAAACAGCTATATAGACGATTTGTTTATAACAACTTGAATCTCATGAACTCGAAAGTGTTATAAATCTAGTGTAATACGTAGACACATTTAATTGAATAGGTATAATTTGACGCACATCAATTAAAACGAATAGTTTAAATTGATGTGTGTCAAATTATATAAGAAGTCAAATTTAAGATAAAAATTTAAAATTTACTTTTTTACAGTTCTATAAATAAACTACCTAATAATTAACAACAAAAATTTTTAAAAGCATGATAAAACAAAAGTTTTTTTGCAATTGTTTTTGTACAGAAAAAAAACATTTAAAAGAAGACTTTATTAATACTGTTTTTTTTTCAATATTTTTATATAGATCTTGAAGATTGTTTATATTAGTAACGGATGAGCTTCATTTCTTTCTCATTAATTGAAATAAAATCATTGTTGATAAATTTGTTTTCTCTTCTCGTTTAAGTGTAATGAAAAAAAAAGTAATGCTATTATAATTAATAATAATAATACTAATAATGATATTATAATTCTGAAAAAATATTTTATCACTTTTAATATTATAATAAGTTCTTTATAATTTGCTGACTATTCCATTTCCAAATAAAAATTTAGACCTTTTTCAATTATGGTCTTTGAGATTATTTTAAACATTTATTTAAAATTCCAGTTCATAGTCAAAATTGTTTTAAAATGTAGATAAATACAAAATTTTTAAATGTAGATAAATATATACTGCCTGCACTTTATTCATTTTTTGTTATAATCGGGAAATATTGTTTTTGTCTATAGTTCACTACAAATATATTTGATATAAACAATATAATGAGACTAAAAATGGAAAACGTTGAAAATGACATATGTTTTCCAAAATAATGTTTGAAGAAACCAAATAATATGTATAGATCCGAGTAATAACCTCTTCTCTAAAAGTATATTCAAATGGTTTTGACATTTTAAGCGTCATCAAAAACACTAAAATTTAATAAAAATTTTCTAAATAACTTTTAAATTAGTCAAGTTTTGAAAATGATGTGATCGCTTAAAGTTATATTAAGAAATAAAATTACTTTTGATTATTATAAACACATAAAACTTCTTTAACAAGCTTTAAAAAAGTTTGACTTGTTTACATTACATTAAATTAAATTTAATTTCATTTATGATTTCGTTTTACGATCACAATAAATAAATTATAAAAGGGCTTCATATTATAAATATTTAAATTTCTCTTGTAATGTAATTAAGTAATTAAACTTCAAAGTATAGCTTATGCCATTTCACTATATACTCTGTTCGATATTCCTTTTCATTATAAATACACGATTATTCACACATATATTATATTATAATGGAAGTTTTTGGTTATTACTATAACTAAACGTTGCTAATATTAAAATCTGATTTACTCAAGAAGATTTCTTTATCCTTAATGCTCAACACGCCAATACATTGTAATGTAATAAGGCATAATTTGATTGAAAACTTTTATTTATCAAACAATATATTAGATTAGCGAAGTTTAGAAGTTTCAACAATTTTTCTGGAATTTCCGTTTTTTTTAAACAACGTAACATTGAAGATGCAAAATTAAATTGTTTTCAAAAAAAAAATTATTTGATTAGTTTGAGATTTTTAACGACTGAAAATACCGGCCAGTCTAAAATAGATCGACGAAGGACTTTTATTTCTTTTTTATAATTATCGCGTATGTGGAACATTTATCATAAGATTGATCCCCTATCGGATTCTAAACAATTAATTCAAATTATTCCCCTATCACTAAATTCAATTATTATATTAATAAAATTATTTCCATATCGGATTAGTTCAAATTATTCCTATTAATTAATTGTCTAATTATAATTAATCAAATTATTAATATTAAAAAATTCATTCAAATTATTCCCCTTTCGGATTCTAGATAATTAATTCATAAATTAATAATGGGCTTAATTATTAGAAAGGGTAATAATAACCTCATAAGGTTTAGTTCTCCTGAAACTCTGCCACAGTGAAGACCGCTTCCCTCTCAGTTTTCGTAATTCGGCAACCGTTTGACGTGATTGGTTGCATTTTTAAATCCCTTCTGAATCTTGTTTAATGTGCAGGTCATGGTATTGTTCAATATATCAAACGTACCATGAAACATTTACAATAATCCGAAATTTTCCACTAAATATTTAAAATAAATTAGTACTGTATATTGTATAGAACGTTACCAAGTACAATTGTGGACTAATGTATAACAAAAGTATAATTTTAATATGATTATGAAAAGTAGGGCAAAGATATCGACGTTATACGTATTTGGATATTTAAAATTGTGAACAAAACTATTAAAAAGAAAAATGCAATATAAGTATTAATCATAATTAAATGAAACTACGTGATGTAGTATTATTTCTACTTTCTTTAAGTTCTTTACCACGACCAAGGTTTCGTTGTATTACAACATGTTCAGGTGAATTATTAGCAAAGATCTGAACCACCTGAAGATGTTGTATTGCAACGAAACCTAGGTCGTGATAAAAAATTTAAAGAAAGTAGAAATAATACTACATGACGTAGTTTTATTTAATCGTGAATAATTAATTTCTACAAAATTAACGCCAAATATATTTAACAAGTAGGTATTGATGTAAAACCTAGAAGTGTCGAAGTAATTGTAAAACCATTTTTCAAAAGACGGAATTAAAATTCGCAAATTTTGCTTCAATATTCTACGCGGCCTACATCCAATAGAGACTTCGACAAAAAAAAACGAACATGTTGCCATTATATTCCTCATCGAATACCGCGCAAGAAATATTTCGAAAACGTAACACGCGAGTTGTGACGCCCACGTCTTTGATTTATCGAGCCGATAATACATGGGCTAACGTGGGACGTGCGCCCGGCCCACACGGGCCTTATTCCATCTTTATCGTACAAAATGTCACGAACATATGTCGACAGTCATTTTGTTACAGTTTATTGCTCAGATATTATCTTCTTGTCCCCCTACAGCTATGCATATCTCACTTTTTACTTTTCTACGTGAGGTTGGGCGGGCGGCGACGCGCTCCCGTGCAAGGCGGCGGAGTTTAACATATTTTATATTAAATTTTATTGAAATAGGAATGGGTGAAATATGACTTTAAAACAGCTGCGAAATAGGGATTTATATCCGCGTATAGATATTATATAATGCTTTGGGATGTCGTCCTATGAAAATTTAGTTTCACACGTATGTGAACATACAACTTTTGCTGTAAGATAAATTTTCGACAAATTAAATTATATTAATAACGAATTTTGATTAGTTTCTCGTGCAACATTTCAATAACTTTAATTTACCAACTAAACCTTACTTTTGTGAATCAACAATTTACCTATTTATATAAATATTGCGTGTGTGAGATTTACGCTATTCTGATTTAAGATAGAAGAGGTCGTCAGCTTCGTTGGTACTCCTTCTCTACAATAGTTATTTTTGTATATAGTAAAAAACTTTTGGTGTATAGTAAAAAACTTCCATAAAAATTGTTTATCGGTAAAGTACGAAATATCTACGACAGATAAAGCATATTGTTCTTTTCTTGGGCTAAACTTTGGAACGACTTCAAGAAACCTATTTGTGTTAGAGCCCAGATATACAGAAAGATTACAATTTATATTTCATCGCAGTACAATTCGTAGAAGCAGAGCGCTGATAAAGCAGGGGTTTATTTGCTTTGTTTGCTTGTTTGCGTTAATCTCTGGAAGCATTCTTCTAATTTCAAGGATTCTATTTGTGTTAAAGCCCATACTTCAAGAAACATTATAATCTATATATCAACACTGTACACTTCGTAGAAGCAGGGCACTGATAAAGCGGAATAGTTTGTTTATTATCTTTGTTTGTTCGCGTTAATTTCTGGAACCACACATCCGATTAGGAAAATTTTAAAATATGTCAAGTGATAAAGATGTAATAAGTCAGAGCACACTGTATCTGAGCCTTGCATGGTGCAGAAGAAAAATGTAGATAATAGATTTATTAATTGATTATCCAACGAATCCTTGCCGATGAACCCGATGTCCCATGTCGTCTAACAAATGTAGCGTAGGCCTTTAGTGACCACGGAGGGTGAACAGCACAATGAGGTTGAGTCTGTGCAGCTCACTCGCACGTTCGTACTTTAAAAGAATTTAGACTCATAATTAAAATATCTTCATAATCGATGAAACTATAGGATATATGTAGTGATTATAACACAATTGGTATAAAATACTTTTAACACAATATAGTAAATACACAGTCAATCAAATTATTCATAACTAGCAACCCGGCCTGGCTACACACGGGTAAAAAATTCACACATTCTCGAATGTGTGAATTTTTTTTATTTAATCCGTGTTAGTCGCCATAGATCACATAATTTACACAACACATACATTAATTATATACCTTTGGGGTAGCATTAAGTATCTATGTGCGGATGATTTATCTGGTGTAATGAAGTAATAAGTGTATCTACTGGACTATTGCGTAGAGCTTATAGGTTAGATCAAAATACGATTGATGTGGAATTTTTTTCTCTTTGAATTTTTTTCTTTCTGACTCTTTTCATTCATGAAATAACGTAAACATTTTTAAATGTTAACTAAAAATTTTAGTGAAGTGTATTATAATACGAATTAAAGAATAATTACACCAAGATAATTAATAATCAGAAGAGGTATCTTTATAGAAAAATTTTAAATATGTTAGAGACTAGATTTCAAAATGTTTTGTTTAAAATTGAACTTAAAGTCGCCTCCATATATTTATCGTACATTCGGCACTGTAAAAAATATTGAACACTGAAATCAATTCTAGCAACGATTGAAGTTTGGCCTTGTGGTTTATTTTTGGTCATACTAAATGCTAGTCGCTAAACAAATGGTAGGCAATAATATAATATAAAACAAATATGTAACCTTCGTTACCTATCCATACCTCTTAAGCTTTCAAGCGTCATAGTTCTTTTTTCTACTTTCTCGGCTATTTTTATCATAGTTTGGTCAAATTACACAAAAGCTTCATAAGTACACCTTCCTCGTGAATCACTCCATCTATTGGTGAAAATCGCATGAAAATCAGTGTAGAAGTTTTTGAGATTGTCGCGTTCAGACAGACAGAAAGAGACTTTGTTTTACACTACGTAGTGATATTTAAATGTATATAATTACTATTAACTCGTTTACAGCGCATTTATCAAATTTGCTAATTTGAGCTATTGGCTGTTAGAGTTGTCGAATCTGGCAAGGAATTGTAGTTTAACTTATATTTCTTTTTTTCAAAATGATATTTGATCTCTCTGTTACCAAACTTTTAATTAGTTGCTAAGATTCCATTTTTACTAAGTCATAACAACTATTAGAAATGGCCAAGGCGGTATCAGCAGAACATATGTAAACTAGGGTTCCTATCATGTCAATATTTAACATGATATTTTGAAAAAAAGCCTCCGATATAAAAAAATAGCAAATGTAACCTCAGTTTTATCTTAAAAGACTTGCTTAATGTTACTCTACTCGAATCAATGTGTAAAAACATTTGTATTACCTTCAATGTAAATATGTCGAGGTGACTTTAATTTCAATTTTAAACATAATATTTTAAAAACAAGTCTCAAACATGAAAAAACGGCGAATGTAACCTCAGTTTTATTTTGAAAGGCTTGCTTAATGTTACTCTACTCGAATCTATGTGTAAAAACGTTTGTATTGCCTCCACTATAAATATATCGAGGTGACTTTAATTTCAATTTTAAACGTAATATTTTGAAAGCAAGTCTCTAAGATGAAAAAAAATAGCAAATATAACCTCAGTTTTATTTTAAAAGGCTTGCTTAATATTATTCTATTCGAATCAATGTCTAAAAATATTTTTTTGCTTCCACTATAGATATGTCGAAGCGATTTTAATTTCCTTTCAATATTTTGCTACATAGTAATTAAAATGTTGGTATGAAACACCTAGTTGTAAACTTTAAACACTATTGTAACTATTAACTTATGACAGATGGACGAGCAGGTGAGAATGAGAAAAAGGTAAGAGTTGATTTTATTCTTATCTAACACCAAAAACACGTGAATATAAAAAAACTTTTTCCCACAAAGAAGGATCAGTTCAGTTAGTTAGCAGTTATATATATATATATATATATATATATATATATTAACAAAGTCGTTGGTATGAAACGACCGATTGCGTCGCTTCGATTAAAATCACGCAACAGTAACTCATATATTCTGGTGTGACGCCATAATCGCATTCGTTCAAAAGGTAATAATAAATAAAGCGCCGTTTCCCGGTCTCTCTTGCTGCCCTGTATATTATTTTCATATTTTAAATATATTTTTATTAAGGGAAAGGGAAAATCATTCCTCACATTTGGTGATGCAAAATGAGACTAAAGAAGTTTTATTATACAAAAAAAAACTCACGTTAAAGTAACTTTTACTCATCTATTTAATAATGAAAGATATGACCGTGCGATAAATCGACACTAGCATACTCTGATGCATTACTCAATTCAACGGTGCGGTCACTGATTTCCGGTTGTAGCGCCTTAACGGATACCGCCTTGCACCATTAAGCCTTTAGCAATTTATCAGCGTATGCAGCGGTGCATTACGATAACGTTAATTGCCCTAATTTGCAATTTACCTGCGGAGGCAAATTCTATCGTGCGGGCGGACTTGAGGATCTTACAAAATTAATTATAATAGAGATAAATACGATCGTTGAATTGCTAATGGGTTAGTACATGTGATTACAGATAAATTAATCAGATACTATTTTTGTATTTCTGTTTCAAATAATTACAACATTTTATTTAAGTAATTTTTTTTATTAGAGACTTAAACCTTTTTAACAAAATGCTTCGTAGAAGTAAGTTCAATATTTTGTAAATATAATTATTCAATATACTCGTACACGTCAAAAGATTTTGCTAATATAGATTTTATGAATATACGCTGAGCGTACATTTTACGGGGGTGATGTTTCGAAAAGCTCACCGGTTAAAAACGAAGTCTGAGGATTAAAAGCGTGCACCTATTTATAAAATGTCTGTAAAGCTTTTGCTTCCGAGCTGCCATTAATATTATTTTGAAGTTACAATTTAATACTTTGATGTTTCTATGAAATTTCTCTTTGAATTACAAGTACTGAGATTTATTTGTGTAGGTTAGTGAAGGAATAATTGTAAATATTTTTAATATTTTATGTGTTTAAATATTTTAAAAATGTGTAGTAAATCGTATTAGCTTTAATTAAAATTCAATATTTTTCGCAACAAAAATTTAATTGTTGATGAAGTTCATAATAAATATCTCATATGAATAACAGATATTCGTAGTGTCGATATAGTTTTTATAACAAGTGTATAAATACACATAAATAAATATTTACCCAGAAATAATGAAAATTACAAATCTATATAAATATTATGACGTCGATACTTTATCTTTACCTCAAATATCACTGTTATAATATTTTATATTATATATACATAAATAATTTGAAATAATTATCACATTTCTTATACAGAATGTAATGATCAGCCGTTATATTGCTGGTCATTTTATAATAAGAGTCAAGAAAAAAAATTAAATTTGGAAAAATATGAATAAAAATTATTACAATTAAACGTTAACATAAAATTTGTGACAGTTTTTTCTTACATGCTATTAATAAAACATTTCCTATAAATATAAGACGAGAATTTAATATATGAAAATGAAACCCCATCAAGTTTGGGTTGCAATATCGTCAACTAAGATATTTTAATTCATTGTCCAAATTATTAATATCATAACATTATTATATGTAAATATTATTACAAGTGATTATCAAGTCATATGAAATAATCAACCATCGACTACTTCAAACTTTCTATTTTAGGATCAAGACTTTGTAAGAAACCTGAGGCTTCTTTTGAAAGAAGAATACAGCAGAAATTACCAATTGAATAATACGGCAGAAATTGCCAATTGACAAATAAATTAAATTGACTAAGAACAAAAATGAATAATGTCAAACCAAATACAAAATCCAATGATAAAAACCGAGTATATGAACTAAATTATTTTAATAAATGAAGTTACGAGTATTAAAAAAAATATGTGTAGATATACTATTGTTACTTAGTAACCACATGACCGCAAGAATTCAAATCCATGATCATAATTTTTTACCTCGCTTGTCCGTGACAAAACAAACACATTTTCAAAATTCAGGGCTTTTATAAGCAACCTGACGTTTCTTTTCAAAGAAGAATACAGCAGAAATTGATAATTGACAAATAAATTAAATTGACTGAGAATAGAAATAAATAATGTTAAATCAAATACGAAATCCAATATATCCAGTATATGAACCAAATTATTTAAATAAATGAAATTACGAATATTAAAAAAGATATACTATTGTTACTTAGTAACCACATGACCGCAAGTATTGAAGTACGTTATCATGATTTTTTATCTTGCTTGTCCGTGACAAAATAAACATATTTTTAAAATTCAGGGCTGCATTTATTTAAATGAAATTATTTTAAATTTACTTTACAGAGTTGAAGGTGATTAATATTAAAAAAAAATTGTATTAAAGATGGTACCAATAAATCAAAAATCATTTCGTAGTTAAGTAGAACATATCTTGACAATGCCATTCTAAACAAACTAACTGTAGATGAGATAATTGCATTTTATTCACAACTTTTCATGGTAGACGTATACAAGTTTTTAAACAAGTTCAATTTCTAAGGGTTTATCATTTTGGAATCTACTTCCAGTATAGACAAAATTCTCTAACCATTTTGCAAATTAAAAATAAAATTATTTGTAACAAAATGGCAATGGATGTTCTCCCGTTTTTCCCATTTCTTTATCTAATAGTGCTGTTTAGTTCATTAATTAACAATGTGAAATAGGTTTAGATAAAAAGATTACTTAGGTTAAGTTAAAAGCAATTACTCCTAAGTACAATTTGGAATGGAAACTAATATAAATTTACTTTAGGGTATTCATCTTCTTTAACTTTAAATCAGTTAAGAGACCCAATCTAAGTGCTGTCTATATCCTTGTCTATATAATAGAAGTGATTGTCTATATAATAGGCGATAGATCCATCAGGATTTTTTAAAAAAAATAAAGTGATTGTTTATATAATAGGCAATCATTTCATCAAAATTTATTCCTGTTTCAAATTTGATCAAAAATATGTCTAGAAAAAGAATTCTACGCTTACACAAAAGAAAGCAGAAATTAAAAATGGCCTAGCTTATTTTCATAATTAATACAAGACTTCTGGTTCTGGATATTAAATACACGAGACTATTTATCTTGTAATTAACAACGCATTGTCTGTATCTATATGGAACTGGAAGCAGTTTTGCACTATTATGTTTTCAGCAATTTATCGCTGAATGTAGGAATGAAGTATGAAGAAGAAATATTCAATCTCCTTTAATAAATTTACAAATTATTTGAAGGAGATGATGCTCACAGATTTGTAAGGAAGCCGTTAGGAAGTTTGAGAATTTTGCAAAATTCACTATAATATATAAACAGATTTGTTGCATTATTAATGAGAGATTTTCTATAATTTAGGCAGATGGATATAACCATTAATAAATTTAAATTATATTATATACTTATAAAATAATTTATCGTCAGGTTTAGTTTAACTTTTAAATTATAAACTATAGAATAATTGTATCGTCTTCTTTATTTTTAATTTTATTAAATGTTTAGTTTTGACGTTTATGTGATTAAATAATATAATAAATCAGGTAATTAAATTTATTATCAATTAATTTACACTTGTACGGATTTTATTGAAAATAAAAATTTTATAATTTGGGTTGCCGTGTTTATTAATTTGCATGAAAAATTAATTGCTTTCTATGACTTGATTTTATTTAATATTGTTGACATTTACAATAGTTAATATTGAAGGGCATTGAATGTAATATTTTCATGAACACATTCATTTTCACGTCCCAAAATAAATTACACAAATAAAATTTAAATTATATCTCTTTCCTGAAACTCATTTAAAATAAAATATGAATATTTATATGGAAGGTAAAAATCCAAGTGAAATAAAAAGCATGTACAGATATTCCGTAAACAGTGGACCAAGGAAATGTCGGTAACAGAGGAGTTTATTAAACATGTGGAACAATAAATTATATTAACCTAGGTCTAATAGTTTTATTTTAAAATTTTTTAAAATTGTTTTTACTGCGCATGAAAAAAAAATATTAGGTATTATTACTATATCTACTTTTTTATTGTTCAAGTTCTTTAAGTTTCATTCGGTATTATTGACAAAATAAAAGTTTAATGCTGAAATACGTGGATTTATTTCATTACAAAACATGAAAAGTAATTTTTGGACAATGAAACAGTCTGAGGCATTTTGCTATACAGTCACTCAAACAATATTCAAATCGCAAGAGTAAACAAGGTCCAATTCAAGCGTAGGTCAACAAATGAAGACAGTGGTAGAGAAATAATTGTAAAAAACACGTTTTTATCTGCGACCGACAAGCAAGTCTCTAAAGAAGCAAAGTTGTTGAAGTTAGAAGTAGATGAAGTCGCTTGACAGCCGAGAAAAATATAAAGACCACACGAGTGGGAAAAAATAGTGAAACAATTCTGATAAGCGGTTGTTTTGATCGTAAGAATTTCTGGGAATGCTTAATAATTTCAATAAATGTTTACAAAATTAAATGAAATAATGTCACTTTTTAGAATCTGTATGCATTGTTGATGTTTTTGAAACAAAGTTCCACAAGGTTGCCGTACATTTTTTTGTAATAGTATTGTTCAAAACTCATTTTATAATCGTGTTTATTGTCAGTATAATATATTTTTTGCAGAGAAAATTGAAAATAAAAAGGTAGTCATGAAAAAAAAATTCAAATTTTATTGGCGAAAATGTAAATGATTATATTCAATTGATTATATAACGCCCCGCCAGTAAGGAAAACGACTATGCTAATCGTTTGAATGCTAAAGGTGAATATAGATTATGACTACCATATTCTAGGACTGAGAGTGTAACGAAAACGAACTAGTACTACTAGACCTTACTTTACTCATATACATCATTATACACTAATATACAGAATAGTAGCGGAAGAGGAAAATATCGATCGCCTGCTTTCCACTATAAACTTTCCATATTATTGCCTGAAATATATATATATTTATGAAATATAAATATATAATAATATTGAAATATATACAATTTAGCTGACTTTGTTCGGAAAATATATCATAATGACAAAAACAAAAGTTTAGCTTACGATAAAACAGTCCATGAAACGATTGCAATAAACTATACACAACCCCACGCTATGCTTAAAAAAAGGATTGGAAAATGTTGGGTGAATGAATGATACAAGAAAAGGAATAAAAATACTCGAGAACGGTTTTTCAATTAATTTTTTGATTGAACCAAGTGATTTGCAAAAGTGTTTGCTACTAGATGTAAATCGTCCGGTTAATGAATTAGCATTGTTAAATTTCTAATAGAAAAAAGGATACTATTCTAAAGAATACTGTTCCATCCGTATCCTTAGCCAATTATACAGCGCTACTTTTCTACAAGAAGTACGCTTAATGACCTCAAATTCACAAGTGCTGTGTTTCCATAATTTCATGGCAAAATTAATATTTAAACTCTCAAAATTGTACTATACAGTCTGAAATATTACGTAAGGGTTAGGTAGAATTACTAATCAAATATATGGCGCTTGTAAACGGAAACCATAATCAATTTCTAGGGATTACACAAGTCGTTCATAGAGTAACAATGTTTTAATTTGTTTATCTTTTTACTTATTGTTCTTGTATATTCATTTTTTGTAGAGCCCTTAAATTCCCTGTGACCTTCAAAATAAACGCGCATTGCAGAAAAAAATATGTTACTCTTATTTTTTGGTGTCTGAAAGTCTAACTTCGTCTAAAATCTTCAGTGTTTTTGAAAGGTTAATCCTTAAAATTGCGTAAAACGAAAAGCTAATACGATTCAATTTTAAGAACAATGGAATTGCTTCATTTGATCAGATGTTATAGACGGAAAATGCGTGGCAATTAAGAAACCATAAAAACTTGGTTCGTGTTATAATAAATATAATTTTAAATATTGCCTTACTTGTAGTGGTAAATTCTTATTGTGAATTTATTGACTTCAGTATTATTGTACAACACCAAATAGCACCCGACATTATTAAAAGTATACGGGTCGGTTACTGATATTTTTCACACTTCGTTACGGTTGAAACGGGGACTAAGGCGAGCATTTGACTAGAATAAAATGTAAAAATAAAGATGTAAAATAATGTAATATGCAGAAATTTAAATAACTGACTTAAAGTGTACACTATCTGTTATACCCTTTTATACACAAGAATGCGGCACCCCAGATAGGGCAGTGGCACTCGAAAGCTAAGACCGCGCGCAGAGACAGATAACCTATGAGCGAGACAGGGTATGGCGAGCGCCTCGCGCCCTACGCCGATGTCTATGAAGAGACTCCCGCTGTACGCTCACGTTTTTCTCCGATGCCCATATATGAGTGTCATCCATGAATTGGAGCTCCTTGCCTGCGTGTACAGCACTGGATGATGGCGCGCCGTACCGCCGATCACGCGTCGATATCAATTGATGGCGGTGTGTTACTTAGAGAGGCGCTTGGGTATAGTCATCGTTTACTGCGTGCTGAATTCATCTTCATAGAAAATGCCTTGTATTCTACTATTTGGTTATCAAGCCACATATTTTTTTGAGAATATACCATTCCCACCTCTGTCCCTTATGAGAACGGACGTGTTCGGTAAAGCTACTAGTAAAAATTCATGAAAAATAATTGATAATCACTTTTCAGTAATTTCCTCTCTGTAGTGTGTTAATTAGTAAATCATCAATATAATAACATAATCAATTGGTTATATAAATCATAATTTAGTAAACTTTTAGACAGTTTAAATATTATATGCAATGGTGGTGATTTAACATTAATATGTCAGGAAAAAACTAAATTCTTTCAGGAAATGTATACATTACCATAAAAATAATTCATAAAATACTGTGTATATAGTATTTTGTGCTTGCAATATGATTAATTAAATTGTATATTTTTTAAACTTTTAAATTTATACATGATAATGTCGTTAATTGTTATTTTTTATATTGTTATTATTAATTGTTATTTTTGTCATATAATTTTTATTTGTTATAACCCTAACAACGTAATATTTAATACCTGGACAACCATATCAACAACTGTAGTGATGTGTCATCATAATAACATTATCTCTTGAATTTTAATATAATTAAATTTAATAATTTTGATATTTAAATAACTTAAATTAAATAAATTTAATATAATTTAATACTACTATCAATGTTAATAATAAATAATTTGAGATAATAATTAAAATGAGTGTAAAAAGTAATCCTCCCGATAGAGGGGATATCCGATTGAGAATAGAGAGTATGAAATCATCTGTGGATGAAGTTTTAACTCAAGATGGAAAGACTAAGGATGCTTCTCTGATACACTGATTTGAGTGATATACAAGGATGAAGAGATAAATAAGGAGAGATAATAAGGATGAGATAAATAATGATATAGAAGATGATTCTATTCTTAATAAATCTACCCAATCTATGATGCAAACCATAAACCTAACAATGAAAATCAAAGAAACAGAGAACAGATAGAGATTGCTGTTGATTTTTTGCAAGAAGTAGGAAATTTGGCAAGCTTATGTAGTAGACTGCCAGCTACCATTAAAGAAAGAGTACTCGACTAATATAACTATGACATATTTAGCTTTTTTGAGTGGTGATTTGTTATTTAAAACAGGAGAACTCAAAGTCTCAAATACGGAAAGAAACTCTCCAAAGAGAGAGGCTGACATTAAAATTGAACCATTATTATATTGTGCGGCTTTGATAACTGGCCACCCTCAAATTCAAACAATGGCAAAGGAAGGTATTCCTGCAGTACAAAAGGAACTTCAACTAACTTCTAAATCTGTATTTATTTTTGACAGTGATAGGGGTAAACCAAGATCAAGTAAAGATATATTAAACACGTTTCAGAAGGACTCACGAAGAGAAGTCACTTGGCATAAAAATCAATAGGACGACTCAGATACGTAACGGTGGCGCGGTGATTGAGGCCCGCGATAATGAAAGTGCTAACAATTTGCATGAAGCAGCTTCTGCTATAAAATGACTTAAAGTCGAAGGAAGAGGGAGAAGCTTCCATCATTAATAATACACGACGTACTCAAAAAGCTGTCGAATGACGGGTTTGTTCAATATTGCTACAGGTGCACCAAGAAGGGACATGACGGGAAGGACCTCCCCAATGTTCCTAAGATAGAGACCTGTGTCACTAGCATGCGCTTTAAGAAAGACGCTGGACACCGTATCGGTACTGATGCCTGCCCAACATTCAGGGGGCTTTGGAGAGGACTACAAGGCAGACAGCCTACTCCCAATAAGCTGGAATTTATCCAGCTCAATGCAGGGCAGGGTTCAACCGTCTTGACTGAGCTCTCGGGTTATCGAGATATATAAGAGCCCGTAAATATTATATCACGTGTGTACAAGAACAGTAAGCCCCCAGGGGGAGCAGTTTGGGATTGAAACCCTTTCTCGTTCTGGAGAAATCGTTGAAATATTATGAGTTTTAAATGAGAAAATGAACGTAACACTATTGTGTTACTCGTGAAAAATTTAAAAATAATCCGAAAGAACGTCAGAAGAGCTACATAAGTTCGACAAGTACGATTTATCGAGTAATGTAGCATGTGCGCCTTAACAAGGGTGAGTTCTGCTTTGTGTTTATGGTACAAAATGTCATCAATATATGATAAAGTAATTCCCATAATATTATGATCAAAGAAGACTGGTAATTATAGACAACAAACTGATAAATATATCATAATCTGTTGTCCTACTTTTTCTGGTCCGTATTATTAAATGGTTTATGCTGAAATTTTTTGTAAAATACGATTATAGAAAATTGATAAAAATACGACTAAAAGATTTAATGAGGATTACAACTAAAGCGAAGAATGTATTGATTAACTGATATAAGTTCTTTATTACATATACGACAAAACCATTCTAATCACCAAATTTTACAAATTGACAAACATTTATATGTTGGAAAAAATAGATATTGTACCGCAGTAAAATCGTATGCGGTTTCCTGAAGCCGTTGATAACTTTGTTTTTCCGGGTCTATATTAGCTGTTATCCATTAGCTTTCACAGCTTTGCAATTATATTCAAATTTAAAACTATTTATACAATTTATTTTAAGCTTTATAATTAGTAATAAAATGAACTTAAGTGTGCGTTTAAAGAGTTAAAAATGTCATTGCTTTATCTAGTTTTGAATAACCATTCATACATTATTACCTCTTTCCGCTATTTAAGTAAATAGCCATTTATGTAAAACCATTTTTTTTATTTCTAATATATGTCATTATTGAATTTAACTCAGAATCAACTAAATATATACAGTAAAGTTACTGTCAAAATATTCAGGACCAGGCTGTAATTCATTTTGTATCCAAAATATTTCGAATGTTACATGATTATACATTTCCATGTTGCAAGACATGTATTTCACATCAGATAATCAGACATTTTAAAGCCGATTATATACGAGTAATTACTTCTGTTAGATTCAAATCTTCTCATGTGTATATTTAAATATATAACTGTTGCATAATATTTAAATTGTATTCACGATACCATACACAATATGATAATAGTAATTTTCTGCATTACGTTGCGTTTTATATTGAATTACCGTATTATGGTGTATTCGTATACAGTATATATATATATATATATATATACATATATATATATATATATATTTATATAAATATATATATATGTATATATATATATATATATATATATATATATATTTATATATATATATATATATATATATATATTTGAATTACCGTATCCTTATGTGTGTTTACACACTTAATCGTCTATATATAACTAGTCTGACCCGGGTCGGGTTATATATTGCGATGGATGGGTATTTATTGCGATGGACATATTTAAAAAAAATGTATTGCCATTTTCGTATTAGAATTGTGTCATTTCTGTACATTAATAATATGGCAATGTAAAGTACTGAGCTGATTTACTGAGTGTTATTCAAACTTCATCGCGCGGATTGTAAATTGTATTTGATATGTAAGTTAACTAAATGAGGGACAGAAAAACTAAATAATCAGTTTTGTTGAAACTTTTTCAAGAGTATCTGAAGTTTTTTAGAATATCTTCTTTTCATTTTACGGTTTAGCAAACACCACGGCATGACTGTTGTATCACCATGAAGAAGATATGCTACTAATTCGTACATTCTTACTAATTTAATAATTTTGCATCATGTCGTCAGTTTATGCAGTCATAAAAATATACAGCCTAATACTAAATAAAATTACTACCTCTATATTGATATTACATTTTTGTTTAAAAGTTGAATAATTTGGAATTTATTATATTCGAAAAGTATAAAAAAATAATGAAGTAAATAAAAACAAACTTTAAATTATACAGAAAAAGTCCATAGTAAGTATAAATGAATTACTGTAATAATAAATTGAAAAACAAATTAAACACCGTGACAATATTGAAAATTGACTTGCGGATATTTACTTTCTTATTTAAATATCTCCTCTTTCATTGTTTTCTAATCCTCGAAGGATAAATCTCATACGATCAATATCGAAATGCCAGATATTAAATGGAATCTCACTAAAAAGGAGTTAACTACTTAAAATAACTAATTTATATGGTATATTATTGACTTACAACATTAATTTTGCTTGTAAAAAAAATTAAGCTGAAAAAGTAAAGTTTTTACACATATAAAAAATATAAATTGAAAAAAATTAGTTATAAAATACGTAAAACTGGATCCGTGAGCTCAAAATAGTCAATATAATTAGTGAAATGATAAAAAAGCTATTCATAACTGTGCCAGGAAGTATACCAATCTCCAATATCATCTTTTTCCGAAAGAGAACCTTGAATTAACCTATTATGTCAATAACGATTTTTTATATTATTAAGAGTTTAAACTAACTTGCAGGTGATATATATTCATTGTGTCTATCCCATTTTCGTTAATAATATTTATTAATAAAATAACCGTTATTTTATTTTATACTGAAGATATTATTGGCTGATTATGAGAACAGCTCACGAGATTAACAACTTTAAGTTTCTTGATAGCATAGGGAATTATCGTGAAGTTAAGTTAAAATGCAAACAAAGTTGAGTGAAGTACTTATTCGTTCATAGCTAAAAATTAAGGAGGCTTTTGCCTTCATTTTCTTGACAGTATAAATCGGTGATAGATTCTTAGATAGAAAATCATCAAATAGATCCTTACTTGTAATAAATTATCGCACGTAATGTTCCCCAGCTCTCTCTCCCTAAGACGTATGAACATTGCGTTCACCTCTTTCCCTCGACATACTTCAGTTTTAAATGTCTACCTGTCGCATATGGTTCAAATTTTTGAAACCGCATTTCTTTAATTTAGAAAAAATATATTGACCAAACCTTCAGAAAGAATGAAAATTTCGGTAATTATTTTTGAGTTTTGCTACACCGTTTTTCCAACTGTGGTAAATAATTCTTCCTGATTTATTTGTCCATTTTAGATAGTTTCCTCGGATTGACGGCAATAAAATTATCGCTGTTTAAAAAAAAATTATTATAAGGTTCAAAAGCAAGTCATTAAGACACTAAAACAACTTGTTATCGCTATTTTATTCCGAGCATCTCTCCTTCATCCATTTCTTGAATGACATTAATCTCCCTATCGTTAACAGATAGTTGATACTACTCAATTGTTAGTCGTTCTCTACTCGGATATATTTCTATAACTCCTTTGATTATGAATAACTACTTTACGCATAAAATTTAACTGCGTTTTTACCGTTATGAAAACCTGGTATTAAGTGATATTATAAATAATGAAACATTGTAACAAATAATTTCAAATTAGCTTTTTATATGGAAGTATAATTATTGC
This sequence comes from Druceiella hillmani, assembly GCA_039881145.1. Classification (NCBI taxonomy): domain Eukaryota; kingdom Metazoa; phylum Arthropoda; class Insecta; order Lepidoptera; family Hepialidae; genus Druceiella; species Druceiella hillmani. Next base: position 24,991,964 of record JAYKKI010000027.1, on the reverse strand, counting down.
TATGCAGATAAAAAGAAGCAAGTCACTGAAGCATAAATGGCGTCTGTTGCAATTCAAAAATATGATAATAATAAAAATTAAAAGCCTTTTCCATAAAAAATGCAAGCCTGTGAAATATCTTAGAGTTAATATTAATAATAGTATGTTTTATACTTCCAACAATATTAAATATAAATAAAACATATATCCATAAAATTAATGTAGCTATTAATGGATGATTTAGGTTTTAAACAAACGGTGCAAACAATTTGAAATTGAGGCTATGAGAACCGAACATAGGGAAAGGGTTACATTGTTAGGATTGTATAGTATTTATGTTAGAAATATTTAAAGATTTAAGTGGTTGAACATGTTAATAACGTACGCGTAACATGACAGTCGCAGGGAAAAGACGGGATGTAATATCTAATTAGTTAGCAAAGTCCAGAAAGCCAGTTTACATTATGTATTGGTGCAACTGTGTTATTTTTAACCAAGTGAGTCATATTATAACTTTCCAAAATCAGCACGTTGCGTTATCAGTACTGTTTACGCCGTGATAATGGTCAAATTGTCTGTAAAGCGTATAGAGCGTTTATGACAGACGTTTCCGAAAAGAAGACTTTCGCCAACTTATTGAACTTCAAATAACGTTCACTCCGTTCAAAGTGAAAACGTAATTGTTTGAATCAGAAAAGTTGAAGGCGTAATTGCGAAATCACAGGGATTAAAGAAGACATTTTGAATAACGTGACTACGTGCGACGTTTAGACATAGATTCCTTAATCCATTGTCAGGTGAATTTAAAAACGATCAGTGATGGCCGTTAATGATTGACGTTTCATATTTATCACATGGAATTTTTCAAAATAAGGAATGGTATGCAGTTTACAAAATTTATTACGTTATCCGATGATTATAATTTATTTATGCTTAATTGATAAATTTTTAAATTTGCACGCCTTAGCTGAGGATAATCTATGCCGTGCGGCCAATGAGTTTCCGAGAGCAATTCTCTGTTAAGGTGTGAACTATCTTAATTGAATGCATAACCATTGTATGCTTCCAGTTTTAAATAGTGTTATATTTTTGAACTTTCTATGACGTAAACAAAAAAAAATTGAATATGAATAACGTTTTCTAAAATAACGTTTTCTATGGAAAAATGTCCCATATTTTTTCTTAATTATGATGTAGTTTTGAAAAGGAAGAAAAAATTATATTTAGGAGGACTATCTTCAGAGTAGTGGAAGTTAGAGTGTTGAAAAATTAAAAAAAATTCACATTGTATAATTTTGACGAATCGAATTTTTAAAAATATATATTAATTATTCCATAGAATGTCTCCTTTAATTATTCCATAGAATGTCTGGTTCGTTCTGTTGCTAATTTGTATAAAATATGGCTTATTACATCAAATATTTTTATTTGAAATATTTTGAGGTTATTTTACAACTTAAATTCACTTAATTCTGATTTGTTATTCAAAAGTTAATTGAAACTCCTGAATGGTTTGAGATTCCTTTTAGGAGAGCATGATATTAGAAGTAATTGTAAAAATTTAAATTTACATTTTGTAAAACTTAGAACACACCGATGAATTGTCATCGGTGTTCGTGTGAAAGTACAAAGTTACAAGCACAGTTAAGGCATGTAGAATAAAAATATATTTATTCCCTTATATTGTATATAGGTACATATAGTACCTACCGTTTTCTATTATCGTCACTATCATGAAAGTTGAAATCATCTTCAAATTTGTAAGGTAGCATTTAAATTATTTTGGTGGTTTCTGGTCCTGGATTTGATGGTCTAGGCTCATCTCCCGTCCGACTAAGTTAAAACGACGCGCGGATAAATTCATCGGATCTGGGTATAGCTAGTATAAAATAACATTGTATTGCAACATGATAATATATTAATGAAATCACCAATTCGGCTTATCTTTCATTTATTTTTCTCCAAGTTTTTACTTTCGCCTTGTTCGTATTTGTGTCGGTATTTTTATTCTCGATGACATTCATGAATTCATTAACAATTTATTTAGGCAATGTATGAAATAAAAGTAAATAGATATATAAATAATCTGTATATAATATAAAAGTTTAATATTAAGATTATTGTAAAGTAATAATAAGTAAGTGCTTTTTATTTTGTCTCCTAGTTTGGCGTTGTCGACTTTTTAAGTTCATTTTTATTATACATTGGTATTAAGAAGGAAAATAGATAAGAAGTGATAAATCTGCAAAAGTTACAAATTAAAAAGAAAAATAAAAAATTGCTAACATTTCGAAACTCAGTGTATTTATATGGTGAAATGAGTTTGAGCTTTGTCATTGTCAAAGCATTCAATCAATTACGCTAATCATAGAGTAGCCAGTGAAAACAAAATTAGCGAAAAAATTACTACGATATAAACCATATCTATATCTTAGAATTATTGCCTGTTTTTTTTATAATATTAATATTAATAAAAAATATTAAATAATTGTTTAATCTTTATACTCGTAAGTTAGTTTTTTTTTCAGGCAAATTTGTGTGCACTTTAATATGTTGACAACTTCGAACATTGCTACTATTCACGACTTTAGGTTACTATGCTTAGTTAACTATGCAATACGAGGTTTATTAGTAACAACTTTATATACCGCTTGTGATATATGTTAAACACTGAATAGCTATGAATTTGTAAAACGACTGACTAGCTACTTTTTAGTAGACCTTTTTGTTAGGAAAGTTTAGGTTAACGATTGTGTATATTTATGATGGAATTTTCCTAATTTATTAACAAGCTGTTTAAACACATTCGTGTAACTCACCTCCCTGTGATTACACAGGATCTAAACTCTTTATTTTTTCACGTTTTGCTGTAGTAGAAACCGTAATTATTGAAACTTTCATTACTAGTATTAGTCTAGTTAAGTCTAGAATACACTAGCCAATTTTGTCTATAAACATATAAAAGTAGTTGATCAAATTCAAAATATTAATTCAACAAGCATAAAGAATTGGATTTCAGCCTGAGTCTAGTTCTAAGATAACATGTAATTAAAAGTGTATATTAAATGATAATCAATATAAGTTTTCGCAACCAACCAACTAAGAACAATTCAAAATGTATACATCCGTTAAATACCTAATCTTAAAAAATTTCATCGAATTTCTGAGTTTAGACCACGACTCAACTATGGGCGATTCGTCATTGTTGCGAAATTTATTTTTTTTCATTACTTTATAATATTTTGACCGATTTACGTTCTACAAAACCTAGACATGGTTCCCATTCCTAAAAATCATTTGTCCTTTTATGAACCTTTCTTTATTATTTACGCTATTTGGTTATAAAATTAATTATTTCATGCTTCATTATTTTTCTTTACCTACCAACATGTAAAATTTAAGTCTTTTTTGATTTAATAACTTTTTAATTAATAATCTTTTAAATTTTAATTAAAACAGTGTTTTTTGTCAAAATTAAAATAATGAAGTTCTTTGTAGTTCACCTCGGAGCTAATTAATTGCATTCTTTAGCTGTGGTTGACTGAAAGATATTGCTTTTGTAGCTATAAGTTTGAATACGAAAATACTGAAATCTGTTACACGAAATACTGAAAAAAAAGATATGAAAAACAGTGTGAAGAAAATAAATCCGTTTTCAAAGCAAAAAGTAATTTCGGACCGTCTTTGTTATTAACAGTGAAGTTAACATTAGACGATTTGTAAAACACTAAAAGCATTGAACTCGGACATTTGCCATTTCGTCGATGATTTATCCAATTTTATTTGGAGATCATGATTTTTATACTTGGTAGTACAAGAGGGTAAAAGCCATGTATATATATATATATATATATATATATATATATATATATATATATATATATATATATATATATATATATTTATATATATTAAGTTGTTACTTTAAATTAAGAAAATATTTCAGTAACTTTCCTATTCGCCTTGTTATTAAAAATTTAATAATAAAAATGACGTAACACTCATAAGAAAAGAAATAATAAAAAAATGAAAAAATTCACAGGGGATGATTTTAAAACTCCCTCACTGAAATGTTCGTAAACTTGCTCCAATATTTCCACCAGTGTACATTCGAAAAAGACTTTCCAACAAAAGACGAACGTGTCGCCATTATGTTGTTCGTTGAATATCGCGCGAGAAATTATTCCGAAAGCTTAACACGCGAGTTGCGTCGTCCGCGTCTTTGATTTATCGAGTCGATAATACACGGGCTAACGTGGGACGTGCGCCTTGGCCCTCGCGAGCCCTCTTCCATCTTTATCGTACAAAACGTCATGAACACATGTCGACACTCATTTTGTTACAGTTTATTGCACGAATATTATCTTTTTATCTCCTCGACCTATCTCACTTTACTTTTCTAATGGGTACCGGCGTGGCGACGACGTAGTCATGCGGGGCAACTGATTTAAACATGCCTTATATTAAATTTTATTGAAATATGGATGGAAAAATGATTGTGTTACACATTTTATTTAAATGTGAAATGTACCAGTTAAATATATGTGAAGTTCAGGAAATGTTTTCCATAATATTAATGAATTTCTCATTCTATTAGGGTAGATAAGACACTTTTATGTAATTGTAATAAACATCCTTTTAAATAAAATTGTCTGTTACCAAGATTTCGTCCAGTAATCTTATTTGTGTATTATTTGTGGACTGTAATGGTTTAGACGTGTTTTATTATTAACCACCTGTTTCTATATCATTTTCCGGCGAAACCTGTTTCGGTATTTTCAGATTATAAAATGTAAAATTATCATGATTATTTTCGGTTTTGAACTAATTTTTTTACCACATGTAAACGTAATCAAAATTCCACTTTTTACAAAAAAAAGAAATATTTTTCTGTATGCATATTTAGCTCTTGCAACAGTAAGGCTTTCGGTGAAACTTAGCTCTTGTAACAGTAAGGCTTTCGATGGGAGTCACTCTTTTTATGGAGTTTTTTAGTACTTAATAATTGATACAAGTAAGATTATATTAATATATATTGAATACATTTTATACAAATGGATTGAAACTTTATATATTTCATTAGAAGTTATATGGAGATAAATTATTGTGGGAATTTTCAGTCTGTGGCCAGGAGGATGATATTATTATAACAGTGTTTGAGGGATGGTTCAGATAAAAATTTGCACTTAAATATTTTTATGAAGTAGAGCAAATTTCACAGAAATGTAATTAGAATTATTCTTCAAAACCTTCTACTAGAAATTCTTTAAATTATATGTCAAAAAGTATACCAATTCGAAGATCTGCATTTAAATATCTCAATAAAACTAAATAGAAAAATTGTTACTTAAAGTAAAATATAAATGAATATATAACTTCGTAACTTTGTACGGGTAAAATATCCCTTTTTAAAGATTAATATCTTGTATTCCTTATTTTTAACTAAATACCTTTATATAGTTATTTTTACAAAAAATTATGACATATTCGATGAATCTAAATGTCTGATTTTGAACATATGAATATATGTGAAATTTACTTAAAAAGTAGACATGTCTTTATTTTAGCGTAAATCTTCATTACATTACCTTGTAGTTTCACCATGTGTGTATTTCAACCATTTTTTATGCAAAATATCTTGAAAACTGTTACAGATAGAAACTTTAAACTTCGAATACAATATATTAACGAATACGTTTTATTCTAAATTTTATTTTCACTTTTGATTTGGAATTTGTCATTGATTCAGACAAAATTATTTTATTCCATTACTTTACACTTCATTTGGTACGTATTATAATTTGTATTTTATTTCGTGCAATAAAATACTGTATGGCACAGTGATTAAACATGTTGATCTGCATGTTCTTGAATAGTCAATATTCAAAAATATTTATAGGATAACTTTGGAGGGTATAAATGGAAGGCATGAGTTTTCCTCAAATTTGTATACAAATGAAAATAGTAAGTCTTAAGAATTTGAAAACAATTTGTAGAATTTTATTTTAGATATTTTCGGAGATATTGTTGAAAATGTCCACACTCGCCTTTTTCCTCAGAAATTATTTGTTTTATACTTAGAATTTGACATAGTGGTATATTAGTCTAAATATAATAAAACAAATAACATCAAATAGTAATAATAGTAGAGAAACTTTTGAAGGGCAAATAAAGTAATCCAATTTTTTTAATATAACATTTTATATGGTGTATCAACTGAATAAAATAGTTTTGGAGGCCTTGCCTTTTCTGCATCTTCCTCGTATTTTATGTAATACAGTTCCAGTTATAGAAAATATCCACAAAAAATATGTACCCTTCCTCTCCTATTAGAAGGTTAATTAATTTTTTTTTAAATAGGTACTATAGCTATGGGTGAAAAAGTGTTTATGACATAGCTTAATATTTTTATATACCTATTTAAAGATACCTTGTAAAATGGGGTACGTGCCCTCCACTTTACATATGGAAGAGGGATGTAGAAATCGTTTTTTAAATATTTTATGGTCAGACGTATTAAAGATATATTACAACTTAGATAGGCATTATAAATATGAAGAACCATGCCAAATTTCAGTTTATAGTACTAACAGTCTGCGATTGAAACATCTGGAACATACAAGATATATAATACAAAGATGCCAAATTTGGCCACAAATCCTTAAAAACACGTTATTAATACAATATTAACGTAATATTAGAGATACGAATTTCATAAATGAAACAGGTCACTGGACACTTACATCCATAACTCATAGTCGGCTATGTAGTGGCCGTCTTCCGGTTCGGACGCCTGAACGGAAGCCATTATATACTATTACGGCTTTAGAAATTCATCGTTTTATGTAAGGGTGCATCAAGATAACACATAATACTATAATTTGCAATTTATCTGAGTAAACGACTGAGACGTCTTTTGTAAGGTAGATGAGGTTAAGAATTAATTTAATTTGTAACTTTAACGCAAGTGTGTAATACATCCTAATGTTCAATTTTAAAACAGAAGTAAGTGTTCATAAAATTCTTGCAAAATAATTTTTATTTAAATAATGAAAATGGTGTTTGAAATTAACACGCATTGAGCGTAATTAATTAACATTCATAATTCAAATGGTGTAATTTATTTTTTTTAATTTTCCATATATTCACGTTTTCTCAACTCAGAGATGGATCCTTTTTAGCAGCCAAATACGTTGAGATTTAACTTCGAGCTACTAGGAATGTTACAAAATATAAGCTTCCTTTTGATGAAATTTTATGTAATAAGTGCACACATACTGTTTCAGAATTAATTGTAGAACTTTAAAAGGTGTCGCCGTGTGTTGAGTCTAGGTATCTTTGCTGATTTAAGGCAGTTGTCGTGCAAAACGTGTTGTCTAATTGTCAGTCTAATTTTGGTAAAAACCCCTCTTAAAAATGGTACAATTAACGTTACAGGAAAAGTATTAATTTAACTACATTTTTAATTTTATTTAAAAAACTCGTCGAATGATTTGTTTAAAATTTACGTCAATGTAAAATGATTCGTAATTTTACGGAACAATTTTCAAGATTTTCATGATGGTTGAATTTAATAAATGTTTAATTTAGGCATTACCTGCGCTTATCTCACGTAATACAGAAAATTGAGCTGATAAAAATAATGTTTTAAAAGAAATCATATTTAGTTACTATTTTAAATTTAAACGTAAGAAGCGTTGAAAAAAAACTCGAATAGGTATTCATTTTCATGAAATAAAAATTAAATTAGACGTAGTGAAAATTACAGAATGCTGTCTCACAAGTAAAATGTGACCACATTTTCTCTAACGTTACATTATTGTGTAACAAATAGTGGTCAAAAAGTCGTATCACGTGTCATTTAGTTGGACGTAAATGAAGCAAACCGTCTCCGGACTGAAATGCGTAACTCCACCAACATTTTTGCCATTTATCGATTTCTTTTGCATTTATATTTATTCTTTTGCATAACATTACTCGATAACGAATTGCGTAAATTTTCTAAGTCTGAAAATAATATTGTGTTATGAGATTTTAACTTTAACACAATGGATAAACGGTATCCTTTTTGTGATAATTATATCTACATGCTTGCAGAAAATGGTTACGAACACAAACTCCTCTCCTGGGTTGAAGCAATGCAAAAGCTTAACTGTTTGGATCATATACACGATCTTAGTAAATATAAGTTTGAAATCGCTGTGGTCAACTCGGCATTCACTGACTACTATCTACTGTAATATTATGTTCAATAAAATATGAACATAGAAACTTACGTCAACACAATAAGTACTTTAGTACTGATTTCAATAAATTGAAATTTAAATCACATTTGCATAGCTGAACTGACTTATTACACTTAACCAACGATGACGAAGACTTAGTTTATTCTATGTTACTACATAATACTTTATACTTATTAACACCACAGAGTTAAAAAAAAATAACATATAAAATCTGGATATCCAATACCCTGGTACTTTGCATAGGTAGATAACCAAAATCATTTCTATTGATAAACCGTTATTAACAAATGAAATTCGGGTTTATTTCAATGTTACATAAAGTACAGAAATATTTTTAACCGTGTAATCAAGTATATATAGCGCAATCAAGCTACATGATCGTAACAAGTTTAAATCGAATGGAGGATGGTTAAAGAAATATATTATATAAAAAAACTAAAAATATTGATTCACGGTAAATAGACATTTCCAGTTCAGACTGATATAAGAAATACTTTGTATATATAGAGAGAAAGCTAGTAAATAAGCTACTGACGAATATGCAAAAGCGGAAAGAAGACGTGTAGTGATTGAGGATGTGAAAAATTATTTTAGAGGCTTAGGAAATCTAAAACGCGTTTCCCGCTGCCTCAGTCAGGATAAATAAATGACTTCATGACTGAGGATGCAAAAGACTATTTTGGATACTTACAAAAAATAACATCCAAAGAAACTGAGAGATTTGATGTATTTTTATATCATTGTGTGATTAGAATGGAAACTTCTTTCTCTTATTTACAATTTGAATATAGGAACCGGTACTTTCCTTAAATGATTGAAGGGAAGCAAATGTTGGTTCTCTTTTATTTAAATATTTAAAGAAGGTGACATCCCATACCCTAATCATTACAAACCTCTGTCGTTGCTAAACTTTTTAAACAAAATACTAGAACAAAGTTTAAAAAGCAGACTTATCGAATATTTAGACACAAATAAAATTTACTTTGAGAGACAATCCGCTTTTAGGATAGGAAAGCGCATACATGATACTTTATAAAGGTGGCAAAATAATATATAATCGAAATATAGATTAAATAAGAAGTGCTTAGCTGTTTTCCTTGATACCTATAAATTATTTCGCTCTATATTCTTGGACTTTTTTGACAATAAATACGACACGTATATGTGTTGGATTGGCTCATTATCCACAGGAATGATATCATTCCTGCCTTGACCACACGGATTATCTTAAGATCTTTCCAGGGACATATATATCTCATAAAATATTGGGACATTCGAAAGTCCCACAATAGCAACCCGTAACGTCGCTCTAACTATTAAGGTTAAAGGTTAAAACTATTTAAAAAACTACTTGAAAAACGGGATAGAGACCGTTATTATTAACAATACAATTAGCGAGCCAATACCACTATCATTCCGTTTTTCACAAGGGAACCTATTGAGATCGCCACTTTTTTAAATTTACATACATTATTTGAAAAAATTAGGCATAGAAGGTACCATATTTATGGATGAGTTACTCATTATACTGCCGTGATATTACGTAACAAAACGTGGCCCAATTTGGCTATCAAAACTAATAGTTCACTGTAAAAATGGAAACTTGGTTAAATGACGACCCGTTGATTTCAAATACCCCGAAAAACCTGTAACTTCCATTCAGCACTAATAAACCTATTAATTAAATCATAACGATTCATGATTTTATGGCGATTTACCGTGAATACAATCCTTTTGAAAGCACATGCGATATCAAATATTTATGTCTACATTGACTGTTTTAGGTGGTGAAAGTTCATATCGACAAAGTAGCCGTAAAATTAAGGTAATTTATAAACGTTTTCCCAAATATACACAGTATACTTGATTCTTGTACTACAACAAATATAGTACGGGCTAGCATAATCAATATTGACTTATGGTATACTCACTTGGGGAACAGCTGCCAAGACAGTAATTGTTCCTCTCTTCAAAGCCTAGAAAGCTTTAACCAGAATCATTAATAAAAAACCACATCAGTTATCCCACTGATTAATTACTGATGAGTTTTCCGGTACTCCACATGCACAAATTATTTATCAGATCCATTATTTTTCATTGCTACAAAAAATAAAAGCGATAGTTCCGGCTAAGCCGGTTCATTACACCTAGAAGACCCGAGCGCGTCACCATGGCGACCTACTGGTGATTCATGCCAGTACTACCTAAGGATATAAAAATTAGTCATATATTGCCCCGAAAGTTTATAGCGCACTCACTTTTAACCTTCCAGAAATTAAAAATTTAACGGATATCTCATTTAAAATATTGTTTACCCACTGGTTTCTTGACAAGCACAGATGATATGTGGAATGTAAGATTCATTTCATTATCACCCCATGCCTAACTTATAGATTTAGTCAAAGCGCTGGTCATGTGTAAGTTCATAGGAAGTAATCGTTATATATATATATATATATATATATATATATATATGTGCACACATACATTTACATGTGTATATGCATATATGTTAGATTGGCAACTTATAAACCCTCCACTTTTTTCGACCAATTTCTAGAATGTTATAAAAGCTTCTAGAATATTTCTTGTAGGATATATAAAGAGTGTAAGTAGATTTATTCGAACTTCTGTTTAATTTACTATTGAGTAATCGGTTAGTAAAAAATAAATTTAAAATGGTAGTATTTCGAAGCCAAATTAGAGAACTCTTTCTTTACGGAAATCGTTTAGTGTGTACAACCAACGAAGCATCACGCAATATATACACAAAGATGGGTGAATATGTGCCCTCTTATGATACAGACAAGCATTGGTTCCAAAGATTAAATGCAAGGAATTTGGACCTGTCTGATAAACCTCATTCAAAGTGACCAGTTGATTAGAGAGTTAGTCAGTATAGTTGATTTAGAAAAAAATAAAACCTTATTGAAACAGGTCCCAGGTTAAGCTCACATTGTTTTGGCAGCACTATTTTTGTGCTTTTGTACTGAAATTGTTTTCCAACTTCATGCTTTGGGAAAGAAGTGGAAATATTCCGTTTGGCTGTCACATAAGCTAACACCTTTCAACTTTAGAGGAGAGCTAATGTGTGATTGGCGCTACTGAGTTCCCATCTTATCAATGAGAGGTTAAAAGTATCTGGTTACAGGTGATGAAAAGTGGGTGGCTTATATTAATTTTTAGCGTAAACTCCAGTGGCTATGAGCAGAAGAAAAAGGTGTCTCTAGACCAAAATACAATATTGGACACAAGATACTTTCGAGTGCATGGTGGGGTATAAATGGAACACTTTTAAGCTAACAGTACAACTACAGTTATTCTGAACAATTGAGCAGTCACAGCTAAATTTCCTTTAAATCAAAGCAAAGTTTATTTTTTATATGACAATGCTCGACCCCACCCAGCAAAAGTAACGTGTGAAAAACTACTATCACTTGGATGGAGTTTGATACTTCACCCACCATACTTTCCAGACTTTTGCTATCTAATTACTGTCTGTTTCGCTTTATGTCTTATAATTTACATGATAGAAAATGTAGAGATGAGAGTCATATCAAAATCGTACTTCACCGTTTTTTTTCAGTAAAAGGCCCAAAGATATCTACAAGGATAGAACTTTAGTTCTGCCATGTATTAGATACCGACGGTGTTTATATTATTAACAATTTATTTTGCTGACCACATATAAAAAATCGAAAAGTTTTTGTACGGAGATAGCGGGTAGTAAGGGACATATTGTTTTAAAATAGCTGTGGAGTTTTTAATTACGTTAAGATTGTTTTACACAGCCGTTTATTTTGATTCCATAAATTTTTTATCGCACTGAGAAATTTCATGGCATTATGATATTTTAGTTAGGTACTGTGGTTCTAATGTTCCTTTCATTTTATATTCCTCACACCTTATTTCTTTTCCAACGTTTTTTTATATTTTATTAATACTAGAGCCATCTAATACGTCTTATCGTATCTAATATAAGACGTATTAGATACGATCTAAAATCTGAAGTATTATGTTTAGTTTCTTTATGTAAGTTTTAATAACTTTTATTTAAGTTTTTTTTCCATTTTCTTCTAATATTTTCCACGCAAGATATTGTTTTTGTATATCTGGACAACCGAATATTTTTATCGTTATTTTTAGTGTTCAGACTGACAACTACTTCTATTTTGTTTCCGTTCTTGGCATTTTAACAAATGTTCCCTAAATTTATATTACATTTTTGTCTTATGAACTCAATAAGTTTGGTCGAAAACAAATTTACAATAATTATATACACACACACACATATATATATATATATATATATATATATACATATATATACATACATACATATATATATATATATATATATACATATGCGATATGTACGACCAACACTAATGTTCTTATATATGAACCCTATTTTTGTAATAAATGATCGTCTTCTTAAATAAGGCAGCAAACTCAACTATCGTTATGTACATACTTATCAACGTTCTTCATATATCCAAATTTTCTGTTACTTATGTTAAAATATTCTACAAGCAAAGATTTCTGAATTAATCTCGCCTTTAGTCAATATGTCTATTCATCAATCATAGAACTTTATTTTCTGTGGAATTAAGGTATCGAATTTATGATATAATTAAAAATATACTACTGCTTCGTCAGAATGTTACTCTAAATAATTAGAAAAGAAAATAATATTTATTAGTAATTAAACAAATTTTGGGTATAGTGATGAAAGTAAGTGGAAAGGTGAAGAAGTGGGTCTCAAGTAGGGACTTTATGCTGCAATAGTACAGCTGGTTTTGTGTATGGTAGCTGAAATTTTTTGGACCATTATTTTTTATTTGAATGACTCCAGTAGAGTATCATAAAAATTGGTTAGAATTTGACCATAGAGATTGAAGGTATACCATAGAATTTATCAACAATGAATAATGTAGGTGCCCTGATCTAGTTTGCACGATGTAGGTTTAATTATAATCTATATAATATAGCCTCTAAAATATTGATATGACTAAGTTCAGCATGTATCTGCCCTTTAGCAAAATTAAGGTACAATGAAAGAACAAAAATGGGTGACAGGGACTTTGATCATATTTGAACTCGTTTCACTAGTCTTGAACTGAGAAAGAATATAAAAAGTAAATATATAGGTAAGTGTATACAGGTACATACACAGATAGGATATAACTAAGATATTAGTAGGTAGGTAGATAAGTAAATAACTTGTACATAACGTAAGTAGATTTATACTAGTACAGTCTGTGCCAAGTAAATTTTAGCATTCGTCTGTGGGTATGTACTTGAGAAAAAGGGAGGTATCGACTTGGCACCGATTCCAAAAATTTAAAATTACATGCAATTTTCTTCCCTCTAGTTTTCATTCATTGGTTTGAAAAATTAGAAGAGCATTTTATGGTCAGTAATTTCAGGAACTGTGGACAATTACGGAATTATAATTTACACGTGTTCTAACACATACATAGTTATGAACATGTAACACATATATATGGCTTTTTCCATCAGTATTATAATTCAACATATTAATTAAAGTGCTTCCAACTGTACACGCTCACACTTAATCTACCATATTTTAAACTAGAAGTACACGATGAACGACTGGAGCGACATGAATTCTTTTCAAAATATATTTGTACACAATATCCTGATAATAAAATACATGATGTTCCGTAAGTATTTTTTTTGCGCTTCAAATTGAGTTTAGTAATATATTTTTATAGTCAGTTAAAATATTTTAAAATGAATGTACATGTAGACAAAGTTTGCATAAGTATATATTGAATATAATTATAGCTCTCATTTCTTAATTAAAGCTGGTCTATGAATATAAGTTTTAAAATGATATGTGTTACGCTGCTTAACTAATAATTGCGTTTAATGGAAAATATATTTATTGGAAAACGGTAAGAAATAATTAGAGTGAAATATAAAGTACGTAACTATTTTATCTAGATTAAAAGTGAACCCAATTAATTTTCACTTGCAATGAAATATCAATCAAGGCTTTAGATTATTAAAAGTTAAATTAAGATTTTAAAAACTAAATTTTATTGAAAAAAATTTAAAAGGTTTTGACGTGAAAACGTTTATTCGCTCGTTAAATATGTTTTAGCCGGTCTAATTTCCACGCGTTACAATATAATTATAGGTTTCATTTACTAATAACCACGAGACTAATAATGCATTAACAATGATTAAAGCACAATGCATAGAGCATGTCTATCCGTATTTGGCATTGTTTGTTTTACCTATGATGTCAGTGGAGTAGTGTAGGCTCATGGGCGTGATTGTTGCAAATTAGCGTTGTGTATAGTTACATATTAGTGTAGCGTGAAAAGAGATGTAGCTAAGTTGTTGATTTGGGTGCATTGTAAACTGTTTGAGGAGTACTCCTAGAAGGCAAAATAAAAGAATAAAGATTTTCGCCATAATATAAGTAAACATTGTTACAAAAGAGAAAATTACAAAAAATGAAAGTTGTCATTTCATATGATCCTAAATACATTCGAAATTATAAAAAACGTGAATAAGAGAAAATCTCGCATCAAAAGGAATCTAAAAAATCTAAGAAATCCAAGAAATGTCATAAAAAATGTTTCTGCGACAACGTCGAAAAGAAAAGGAAAACACTACGCAAATCGGTTGTATACCTGGTCTACCGGGCCACATAAATCGTAATATGAATTAGAGAAAATGTAATTCAGAGGAAAGGTCAAATCCAAAGAAATTCAATAAAAATAAAAAGTTTAGGATAGAGCAAAAACCAAAACTACGAAAGTGTCAAAAAGTAAATGAAAAACGACGCGAAGCAATTAGGTAGTTGGCCCATCGGGCGTACAATGTTCAAAGACAGTCCAAATGTTCAGGAAAGGCGTTGGAAGGATATATAGAAGACAATGATAATATAGAAATCGATGGTAACGTGATGGCTTTCGATGAGTATTCCATGATGGCTTCCGAGAGTACTACGATTACCAAATATCATCGTGTGGTCATAATCGGATATCAATGCCTGTATGCAATGGAAAGTGCTAAGGTATGTTGTGGTGCAATTGAGGCTCGATGTACTGTAGCTTTGTTGAACTCCCATTGAAAGACGCACAGCAAATATATCTATTGGGCGCGGCAAACCAAAATGTAATCGAACGCAGTTTTCATGGAGATTGCTAATTAAATTACATATTAACATGAAATATTGTTATGATTTTATCCCGACGTTTTGACAAAAAATCTTCGTTGCGGACCCAAATTGTGTTTTTCCATATTTTTACATAGATTTCTAGTTCGGTTTTGAATGTTTAAATTAGACCAAATATAAGACAAATCTATTAATTTTGGCAAAACAAAAACCAGATGTCCCAAAACTTATCATACTAAACCTTCTAATTCGAACGTAACTTTATAAAAGATATTAAAATCATTATATAATTTGAGTAAGGAATACAGACCGAAAATTCATAGTAGATTAAAATAAACAAAATACTCATATTTATTTACAGCCATGTCACTCCGAAAAATGTTGCTAAAGTTATTTTCATATTATTCCACATAAAATATTTAGCAGAAACAAATTCTAGGCTAAATTGATTATTTTTGTTAATATTATATAACATCTAAATATTTAAAACAACTGGTATGACGGTATTGATATTTTTACATACAAATTTAACGGATATCTTGTAAAATTTATATGTATGAATGCTAAAAGATTTTAAGTACATAAATGCCAAAATTTGGACGAAAGTATCCACTTAGTATGTCGCATGATAGTGTAGTCTATTAATGTACTAGAGCGACACAGGATTTTCCATCTACTCATTATGCAGACGAATTCAAGTCACGCGCGAACCTTGTATTTCTTGAAATGTACCACGCCTTTAATCCTTTTGAGAAAAAGGAAAGTGTTGCAGCTCTATGTGTTCAAAAGTTTTTTTTTGTTTGAAGGTTAAACATATTAGTCCTTTTTACTGGTAAGATCGGACAGCAGGTATCTTTGAAGTATTTGTGGAAAAAATTTTAAATATTAAAAAAGTTTTTAAATATTGCTTTCAATCTATGAACGAATGATTATTTATTTTAGAAAATTACTTTTAATCGGCTTTTCAATTAATCCTCAGACTTGAAGTCTCAATAGACAATTTCTACTCCATGTCTTCCTGACTATCTATCAGATTATCCAGGTAAACCTGGAATATTTAAACTAATGCATCCAGATAACTTCTGAACTGCACTACTATATATTGCAACCTTTACTCGAATAGTTTTTCCGCTATTTATATACTTTTATTCTCCGATAACATAACTCCAGCAAGTGCTGGAATGACTAATTTCTAACATAAAAGAGATAAATACTTGTTTATAATGTATTTGTTTACCTTCTTATAATGTGTTATTTGAAATTTGTACCTGTTTTGTAGCTTATTCACTCACTCACTGATTTTAAAAATCCCTAGAAACTTGGTATTTTTGTGGAATTTGTATAGCAATTAAAGAAACTAAAACTGAAATCTGGAAATGGTTAGTTAGAAAAAAGAGTAAAAAGACTTAATCTGTTTACAAGGGCAGTAGTACATATTGATACGTGGTCATCAAACCTTAAAGAAATTTGGAAAAAGGTAAAAGAAGCCAAGTTCTCGCAGAGAGGAGGAGGATAGGTTGGCAAAGAACTTCGCCACAATAGAGAGTTTTAAATTTTATTGCTTTGAAATCCAGAGTTATTATAGGGAAAAATTTTAATTATTTTAAAGATTCTATCATATTCTATATGCATAATCGTGCTCACTGCTGTGAGCACAGTAATGCGCGTGGAGTTCTGTTAGAGAGCATGCATTTTAACATTAGAGTAGAATCACGCGGGTCTTTAGAACGTGGTATCTTTAGTCACTAAGACTTGGTTGAAAATGAACCGATATTTGAGTCACTTAGGGCGTTCGCAAAGTACTTTCTTGTTTTTTTTCTGTAATCTTGCTGGATGGAAGAGCTGAGATAATAAATACGAGATGCTATTAGTGAACCTTCGAAGGTTTCCTCTTTTGTATGAGGTGGGATGTTACGGTTGTCCACATCTTTGATTTATCGAATCGATTAATTTAGGATATGCGCTCTGCAACGCTTATGAGAGTCCTGTTTCATCTTTATCGTCTAAAACGTCGTAAACGTAGGCTGACAGTAATTTCGTTTCAGTTTATTATTCAGATATAATCTTTCTGTTAGTATCCACTTAGGCTTACCCCGCATCTCATTTTCCATGTGGTACCAACCATGCGACGTGCTCTTGTGACGACTGAGACGACTGAATTTAAAATACTTCATAAAAAAATTTATTGAAATACGAAATTATTGAAATACATTGTTTAAAAACGGCTGTTTGGTAGCGAATTACGTTCACGCGTAGATTTGAATTTTTTTCCAGAAAGGTGACTTACAATCGTTTTAATTATAATATCCTTATAAGTGAACAAATACATTTACAGTATGGTCTAATTTTCGTTTTTGCTTCTTTTATTGATTTAGTCAAGTAAATTATTTTTCACAACGGTACGCGATATCATAACGTATTATTTATATATATATATATATATATATATATATATATATAGAGAGAGAGACATATATATATATATATATATATATATATATAATGTTGTTTCGTGCCTTGACAATCTCTAATTTTATACCATTTTAAATATAAACGGATATCACAGAAAAATTAGCCTTTATTTTTTGAAAATGTTTAAAATTTTTCACACATTTTTAATTAAAATGTACTAAATTTAAGCTTGTAATATAAACATTTTGAGAAATAAACTATAGAATAGATTTTAGTTCTGAAAAATCATCTATTTTTTTAAGCTTACCCTGGACGACTTTGACTTTTTTATGTTAAAATAAACGCTTTCTTGGTTTTTTTAAATATTTTCTTATACTTATTTTAAATGTGTTATTCTGGAATAGATATTGATGGATTAAAAATTTTACTTACATTTCAAATAGGTTTTTCTTTAATTCCTAAAAAAATTCACTGTGGTTTTATAAAATTGTCAAATCTTGAGTTACTTTCAAAGTTTTTTTTAATAATGAGTAGAGGAAAATTTCTTTCAGATTACCTTAAGAAAAAAAATAATACGAAAATAATCGATAACGTTTCTCGATTTCATCAAAAATATATATTAATTATTATTAAAATACTAATCAATATCAGCATTTCCTCATTCAAAATATATTTGAATATTTCATTATTAATCTCCATCCGATAACGTAGATGTCACGAGAATGAGAGGAAGTTTGAGAAAGTTTCGTTTATTATAATCGTCTTATTTTTTGTCCAGGGACCCACGAAAGCTGGCTTCCTGATCAATTCGTTAATAATTGAAATATGTGATAAGTTTGCTGTCAACGTTCCTATTTTTGTAGACATATTAATTATCTATATTACTAAAAAATAACAAATTAATTACAAAATACGTGCAAAGTGTTTGCACACTTTAAATAAATAAAAAATAAAATTAAAAATTAAAAAAAAAGTAAATTTTTATTTTAGAATCGCTTTGAATGTTAAAATATTTCCTTTTTCCGAACCCGCTCAATTCGGTGTAGTTTCAAAGAATAATACTAGCCAATATTTTCGATACTATTTTAACTAAATTTACTTATTAGTGCACTTGAAGCATTTTGATTACTTTTCATTTTCGTGGTTTGAAATAATTACACTAAAAATCACCTATTTTTTGTTAAAAACTTTCTATATATGATATTGATTTTTGTTGGTATAGTTCGATAACTACTTATCGCTAAATTAAAGAAAAACGGTAATATGTTCTGGCAAATAGTATGACAGACTATTGGAATTGACAAAGTGTTGAAATGTATTTTAATACATATCAATTGTCAGGTGATTTTCTTAAATTAACACTTACATGAATTACAGAACAAAATCTACATAACAAATAAACTTAATATCGTTTTTGTTATTCTGTTAAATAACATATTTGGTGCCAGACAACAAAACATTTTTCATTTTTGTGACTTAATGGTGCAAATTAAATTTCAGTAATAAACATTTGTTATTTCTGAACATCACAAGGACTTGACTATATATAATACACCAAATACTTGAATGTACAGATTAACGTTCATACTTGTAGTTTTTCCTCATGATATTTACATCCCATATATCTTTGTGGGGTCTTATAATTTATAGGTTAAATATCTAGCATACTGAATAAAACTGTATATAACGATGTTTTACATGCGTTTGGTATAGCAGAATGAACGTGAATTCGAAGAATAGTCATTAAATTAGCACAATGGGCTCACGCGTGGATCTTGCAAATCTTGGAACCTCATCCGCGTGTTTGATCCTTCGAAAAAGAGTTTCGTAGTATCGTATTTGGGTTTGTTTGCGGGAATGAAGCGTAATTTTTGAAGTTTTAAACTGTAAAATTGCATTTACCAAATTTTATTCATGTGTATCAATGCCTTTGGGAAAGAAATCTATTTACATTGTTAGGGATGAATAAGTTTTAAATTTTGAAATCGACTTCATGCTAAGCACTATTTGATATGCGTTGCACCGAACTCTGTTTTGTTCACGTTACCACATATTTTCTTTCACTCCATGATAAATTAAAGTTTATTTGATGGATATAAAAGTTAAATTATCATTGAGATAGCTACATGGCTATCATAATATTATTTAAATTGAAAAATGTTATACTAATAGATAAGAGGAATACTACATTATAGAAAATTAAATGTTATAAGAATGTTTAATTTGAACAAATTCCTTGTCTTTACATTTGAAATTATTTTAAAATATTTTTCTCTGTTAGTTCAAATATTATACAAAAGCTATTCACAACTCATAAAATTTTGAATCTCTTAGCATGAAAAGACGGGGCCGTTTATTTGAAAGCATACTATATGTAAACCATATGCAGTCAAAAATATACTTGGAAATTTGCTTTTTTGATGGAAATATTTATGGTCCCATAAAGCGAGAGCCTCCATAAATACAAATAATCTGTAATAATGTATAGTTTGTATGAAGAGTATCTTATCAAATATATTATTGTGAAAAGGTTACATTTTACTTTGAAGCTTTTCAAAATCTAATAGAGCCTTACTAAGAAATTGAAGGTAACCAACTTAAAGCTTTGCATTTAGATTTATTGAATATTATATCTGTGAATTTCGACGTACTAAATAGCTATATAATAGAAAGAGATAATTGAAATTATTTTTATGGCATAATGATAGAAAACTAAGATTTTATTGGAATTTGAAATCTATCAAAATCTGGCATTTTTTTCTGGATTTGCTTGAGTTGGGTTAGTCTCAACAACTACGAAGCGCTTAGCGGGAAAAAGTCAGTACCTGATAAGGTGGCTCTAAACATAATGGTATACTACCCAAAACTAATATTATACAAAATTATTTTTTGCTGAAAGTGAATTTATTGCCATAGTTGCACGTGACTAGTTACTTACTAATTTAGTTATTTCATTGTAGCTGGAATCTCTGCTTACTTCCTCGTTTAATTTATGGGTTATCCACAATAAATAAAAGTAGATTATTATGAAACGAGTCGGGATTGTACACTGAGGTTTTTATCTTTACCTTTCACAATAAAATAAATAAATTTATTATTGAATCAATTGAGATAAGTTTATATATTAAATAAAAATAGTCTTTAAACTTAGATTTTAGGAATTTATAAAAAGAAAAAGGTACTTAATATCGCTGTAAGGGTTTTATTTGTAACCTCTTTTTTACCGTGAATTAGTGAATGACATATTATCGACATATTTGAATTCGTTGGAAATTTCAGTTCCTGCAATATTGCTAGACATTTTAGATTGGTTTATATCTGATCTGCTTGTCGAATGTTGATAGCTTTTTTTATATTCTGCACTGAAGTCGATGATCCACATATATGCATAGAGTAAGTAATCAAGTCGAAGGTATGTGTGGCTTAGTCACTAACAGTCGCCCATTTACGCGCTGCGGCCTACACTTGGCGTTTTTTCCGTCAAGGTCTCACACGTCCGGCCGCAAAAAGTTTAGGCTTTTCTAAACTTACTTAAAGTCTTTCATTTTGTACATATTTTCAGTAGGATTTCAGCAGATTATTTGCCATATATTTAAACGTTACCTTAAATTTTCATGATTCTCATAGGTTTTAAACATCAAATCGTCTACAAATTGCGATTTTTCCACTTTATATTATACTTTATGGATACTAGATTTTATTAGAATTCATCGAAAGAGATTAATTGTGGTCCTTTTCCGACATTTATACTTTAGTGGTGACACGCATATTAAACTCGTTTTAATGGTTTCCAACATTACAATGGGTTCAATATGCGCATCGTATCTGCGATAGTGTTGTATATGTAGTGGAAATATAATTAACTGCATGATGTAGTTTGATTGTTTCACTATCCAATAATATCTTAAGTATTTGCAAAAAACCTTGTATTTTAGAAGCTACAGAGATATCAATCACTTTGTTTTTTGCTTTGAATGTCAAGGTTATGGACTACTGCGGTAAAGATATTTCACTTCATAATCTAAACATAATGAAAAATAATTAACTTCAAATTTCCCTTTATATTGTTGATGGTTGTTAGATATTTTGGTGTCTTTTTTGTATCCCACAAACAATTTTTCAATTCTTAATACAAGTATTTTAGTGAGGGTGTATTTCGAAAGTTGTACAATATACAAGTATTTTAGCATATTGTATATCTTTCGATAGTATAATAAAAACTACACCGCTCCTCTATAATAAACTCACTAACATAAGCAGTGGGAAAACCCGTGCAAACCCGGCTTCCGCTGTTGCTTTGTATAATACATAAATGCTATTGGAAGTTCCTAAGAGTTAATCTTTGCTTATTGCCGACCTGAAGATGTTTCAATACAATAAAACCTAGGTCGTGGTGAAGAATTTAAATAAAGTAGAAATAATACTACATCACGCAGTTTCACTTAGTTGTGAATAATGAATTTCTGCAAAATTAATGCCAAATATAACTTTACGCATTAGTTCACCCCTCCTCACGAAGGTTTCTGAAATTCTTATATATAGTCATATTTGGTCCTCTGGTAGGTAAGCATAAGAAAAATTAATGCATGAACTAAAATATTTTATGAATCTACAAAAATTTTTTATCTTGAATCTTACTTTTTCCCAACTCACAATGTGAAATTTCTCCTACTTACTTAAATTATTACTGTTCGATTTTATTCAACAACTTGTCCCTTAAATTTAATAATTTAAGAGTACTATTTGATAAACATGTGTACCTAAAATTTCATAATTTCAGATTACCATTTGATAAACACGTGTACTATAAATCTAATAATTTCAGATTAATATTTGTTATAATCCCTGTTACTTAGTAAACATGTGATCCATATTGAAATTGCGATAAGTTACTTTTAGTTTATTGAAGCCCATTAACTTCAAGAAATCATGGCAAGTTTCGTGTGCACGGTGAGGACATAATAGTTAACACGCTTACATGGAAATACAAATCTTTCCTTAAATTTGATTTTACATATAAACTGGAACATTGTTAACGGCCTTGAAATATTCTCCTAACGACATCAGTTTAAATGTGAGGTATTAAGTAAACAAGATTTGTCTTAACAGCTTGACTAGGCTCTTACGACGCACAACACTATTATCAGGAATTAGCGCAGCTTTAGTAACCTTAGAAGAGATTCACAAGTAACAGGAACATTTGAGTTAATAAAAAAAAGTATAGAGGAGTCGATTAACTCGTAGACGAAATGGATAAAACTAATTAAGCCGTAAATTATTCCAAATTACTATGCGGAAAGTTATATTGATTTATTGCATACAATGAAAGTGGAAAAAATGTCGAATGCATTGTATAGTATCAGTTTCTTAGAAAATTTTTTATATAATTCAATAGTTCGAACCAATGTCAGCTTATATGGTTCTTTTACTAAACTTTTGCGTAACGTCGCCGAATAGAACCAATTATCCATAGTAATGTTTCTATTCGAGCCACGAACAGTGCGTGTAAATTTTTTTACAAAATATATTAGGATGAATATTGTTTAATTAAATTTAAAAATTATTTTGAAATATTTTATACGAACATGTTGTCGTTTATTTGTAATAATGTGGAATACTTTGTTTATTTGTAAATAATTTCTTAAGTTCAAGGTATAGTGCTAGGGTGCGCCATCGATATGCAATATAATGTCTCTTCGTATCTGTAAATATACATCTCTTGAATATCAGTTATAAAATCTTAAAAATTATTCAAATTGCTTGAATGGGGAGTTTTCCGTTCGATCAATGTGAGATTAAAAAGACATCAATTAACT
The DNA here is from genome assembly GCA_039881145.1 of Druceiella hillmani. Classification (NCBI taxonomy): domain Eukaryota; kingdom Metazoa; phylum Arthropoda; class Insecta; order Lepidoptera; family Hepialidae; genus Druceiella; species Druceiella hillmani. The sequence goes on along the minus strand of JAYKKI010000027.1, from coordinate 24,968,355 downwards.
GCCCATTTAGTGGTCCAAGTAAAAGATTGAATATTGTTTTATTCCTGAAAATTGGAAATTGGGTTCACCACATATTAAATTGAAGAAGCTCTCATATTCCTATTGGTTTTTTAACATTTTCTGAAAAAATCGTACTCTTCTCTCATAATTCTAAGGTTTAAATTCTTGAATGTTATTAAAGTAGTTTGAATTTTATCCCGAAATGTATGATATATTTCAAATTTTCGATTTCCGGTTCAGTGTTTTACTACTTTAATACTTGTCGACGAGTCTTTTCTTTATGAATTCTTTAGCTCATACGGTGGTCAGGGAACCTCGCAGATTAAGGCTCACTTCTATATTCTATATATGCTATGTACAGTCATATTGATTTCGAGATTTTCCATCTTTTCTGATCATAATTTTAATGATTTGTTTCATAATCTCTTGGAAAAAGAACCGTAGCGACTCACTTACTACGGGAGAAACGTGACATTTTATATTCCAAGTAAAGATATAAAAACGTTAAGCAGTTCAATAACCTGTTTATCTTAAAAGATGTTTAATATACAAAACAATATACACTCTGGTAGTTATACATTTCAAAGTCCGGGGAAAAACCAAAAAATCGTTAAAGAAGGTACACCATAAAACAAGTGTAGCGTAAACGTAAGTATATAACTACTTCAGCCAGTTTGACTAGCACAAGTAGTAATACTCTAAAAAGGAGTTACAATTACGTTATTTTGTTACTTTTTGTGATAAACACTGTCAAACTCAGTTCATGTCAATATTTTTCCTTAATAATTAATTCTGTAATTATTAAAAAAATTGTAATTTTTCACTTACTATAGGATATGTCATTTTTTAAGTTCACTCCGTAAAGCCAAATTGTAAATTTCTTGTTCAAAAAGCGGGTGAAAAAAAATTTGAAGTAGGTTTTGAAAAAAATGTAAACTTTTATTATTAAATGACTACAAAAAATAAGTTCCAAGTGTCTTGTTCGAATATCTCGTTTACTTGTTTTAATTTTTTAATGACGTTTAAGATATTTCCAAATAAATGTTTCTATCCCAATTAGGCAAGTTAGTTACATAGTTGATAAAAAAAATAAGTTTCCAGCATAAGTACTAATGTTATATAGGAAAATTTTGCAATGAATGTAAGAGTTTGGATAAAAAGAACAAAAAAAATTGATGACGCTTAAATTACCAAAAATCGCTCAAAATACATAGCGGTATATTAGATTGACTGTGATATTTTCTGCCTCTGTGCTTCTGCTTAACACTATTTTTGGAACACCGTGTATATTGTAACCTTGCACTTGGTCATTCTCTCTAGCGTTTTGGAATTGTTCTAGTTACAAAACGTTATAAGTAATAAGAAAACTGATATGTACAAAAAAAGAGTCCGTACGAAAGGAAAAGTTACAAAGTAGGTGAGTTTCAAAAGGCAGCTAGCACCATAGAATGCAGGTACTAAGTTAATCTATTATGTTGAATGGGCAAATACTTGATTTATTTATTTATTATTTTCTAGAACCATAACTATTGAGTAAGCCCTTAATTAAACTTTATTTTGGTTTCTTGTAAATTATTTCTAGGCTTTTATTCGAAACCCGTATACATTGGCTAAATTTCAAAGTTCTAGCATTTCTAGAAGTACCTATTGGTGTTACTGATCTGTCCACTGGGTAGGTGAATAGGCTATGAAAATGAATATTATTTTTGAGGTCAAATATATTGGATACTACAACAGATGCAAATTTGCTGTCATACGCCAGCTCCGCTCTATGAGCGGCTGTGAATCGAACTCGGACCTCCGCGTTTTGCCGAGCTGTCAAAGGCCGTTTACTTTGTGCTCAATCCAACACATCACAGTCACTATTTCGTGACAATTTAATCGTACTCTGAATATTTTCCTAATTTGTATTATTCACTCTTGATAATTTATATGTTAAAAGCAAGTATAGTGTGCCACATGTAAGAATGCCACGTCCAACGATGTTCATTTACATTCAGCTCATGCGCGCATTTCGTCCTTTGGACCGCGAATTTCAGAGCGACATGGATGTGAATTTGGACTAGACGGATGATATGATGCTTCTAGTTAATTTTTTTCGTCTTTTTTGTTTTAAAAAGTTACATAAAAATCGAAAAATTCTGTAAATTGTGACTTCTATGAACAGACGTAAAGCACATGTGATTGGTGCGTATACTAACCTATTACAATAAAACTTGTGCTCGGTGTTACCCAAACAGAAGCGAGTAAATACCCTTTTCCTCTCAATTTTGGAGACACGTTGTTATTTAATTACTCGTACAGTAATTATTAGGTCCATGGCTGTAACTTAGCAAGTCCTGATTCAGTTGGACTGATCATCCTGAATACTTCCTGTGTTTAAGTCTTATATAAAAAATGAAAACCAAACAATATAGCTACTAACTTTGGTTGGTGAACGGCACCGTTTCCGATACACATAGTTCAGTCACATGTGTTTCACTGCAATCGCATTAAGATTTGTAGCAGATTTTAAGTTGAATGTCGTTTACGTTTATAACGTATCAATTAGAAATAAGTTGTCGGATTCGTGCACTGCTTTTGTGTCTCCAATATAAATGATTACAGAATTTTCTAGCGTTTACTACATGTAAAATTTCCACAACATTCAGAAACAAAAAAGAGCATTAAAAGTAAGTTATTATTCTCTATATGCACGTATATATAGATATTTGTATATGCTTATAAATAATACAGTTTGAAATCAATTTTTCTCAAAATATTTTCCTCGAGAATATTTTAATTTCGTCTCCATCCGAACCCGATAATTCACACGGCACATAAACACTGACACAAGACAGTACTCATGTACATTTGTATTTGTAATCATAAAGAAATATTTACAGGTCTCGATTCACGAGGGCGTCGACATTGCACGCTTCAGCTGCCTTTGATACGAATTACATCCCTCCCGCACTTTGAAAACGTGTCAAATTTATTTTTAAAAAGTAAACAGATTCACGATGGATACGTTTATAATCTACATTTCGTGAATTTTAATTTTGTATTTTTCCTCAAGTTTTACGTGTTATTATTATTATTTGAATTAAATGTAAAGATGAAAGGAATAAAATTTTCGTCTGTGAATTTGTGAACATATCTATAAGAGATTCACAAATAACAATTTTCTCATATCTTCCTTTAAAATATTACCAAAAAATATTATTTACAAAATACACATTGGATATTCAAAGCAGAATAATGCTGTTTAGGAAAATTCATTAAATTTTTGTTCACTGTGTTTCCAATAATTTTTTTCAATTGCTAAGATTTTCTTCGGAAATAAAAAGGGACAATAGTTCGTGTATAAAAATATATGTTCTATGGATAATTTTTTATTTGCCTAGATATTATCATATATATATAAGGGCTTTTTTCAATTCTTATTTTCTATTAATTTGAAGAGAAAAAGATAAGAAGCCAAGATTTTTACTGATTTTACGGTTCTATAGTAAAATAATTATTCCTAATAATTTCATCACATCCGTTCGTCTGTCTATAGGCAATGGTGCGTTCCAACAGTTTTAGATCTATTACTATAAAATTGTGCAAGTTATTGCTTTAGATGAAGATCTGAATCAACGTATAATAATAAAAATAAATGAAGAAATTTCCCCGCGCGTGTAAAATAAAAGTTAATTTTTTTCTCTCATCGGGCAGATTATTATCGAAATGCCTATTATCGAAGATATTTTTTAAATTAAATTAAAATTCCAATTAATGTTTTTAAATTATAAGCGCCGTTCGCGAAATACTAGATTTGAAACGAGTGTGCCCCCTCTCTTTAATTTTTAACGGTGTGAATATCTAGATGCTAGTATTTGATTATAAATTTTAATCTAAATTATTATAGATAATTTGCACAAACAATTTTAAGAGATAAAGGTTGCGACTATACAATATAACATTTGTTTTAAAATTGAAATCCTAAACAAAAAAAGGAATGAAAAATTTTTAAACAATTTTTTTTATGTCCATTATCCAGAAACTTAAAGCATATTAGTGAATAGTTTTCGTCTATCTGTAAGGAATACTAAAGTTGAGAAATTTTGAAAATTAAGGTTTTGTGAGCGTATTTTTAAAGTGTGATATATATGTGTATGTGTTAAATTAAATTCAAAAAGGGTTTGTTTTTGAGGTAAATGAGGTTACACGTATAAAATATAGTGATTCAAAGGTTAATTTTTCATTTATTTTGTGATTTTTCAAAAAGTCTCTAGTACATTTGCGAATAAAAAATACTCATATTAAAAATTAAATGGTACAAAATACAGAAAAAGAAAAATTGCATTATTTGTAGCATAGCAGCAATTAATTTATAGAATACGAAAAATGCAAGAAACTGGAACTAGTCTTTCCAATATTCACAGAAATGTGAAAAATAAAATTTTTTTTTCAATTACGTCTGAAAGTTAAAATTTAATTAAATCTTACAACCAATCAAACCTATTGATCATATTTATGTATACTATTATTCTAAAAAAAATTAGTTTTCAGGATTTGTTAATTTCATACACGCTTAAAAAATGTAATATTTTTTTTTAAAGCCAAACTGTTTTGTGGTCAGAGAATGAGCGTCTAATTTATGACTATCGAGAATAATGGAAAAAAATCATCGAAATACGAAATGCTTCAAGTAGGTATTGTGGCCCAATCTCAATAAAGCCGGTTAATAGTAACTAAAAATGCAAAATAATTAATTAAATTTTTTGCATTATTGCTATTTAGGAACCAAGAACTCTACGTTCATAAAAATTTATTGATTACATTTGTTGAAATGCATTGGATATTCATAAGAATACATTAAAAAAAACGAAAAAAATATAGATTTAACCAATCAACGAAGTTATTATCAGTACTATTAGGTTTTATATTAAATTCTTATACGCAAAAAATTAAAATAATAAATACAGGATATAAGTGTTTCTAAGTAACATAATCAATTGTTTCTTTCTCACACGGAATAATAAATTTATATTCACATAAACAACTTGTTGAATTTCTTTAAAATTCATTGGATATTTATATACGTACTGTATAATATAAAAGAAATTTAGAATTGACGAATAAAATTTTTAACAGTGTTATAAAGTTTTATGTCACAGTGAAAAAAAATGGAAATACTAAATATTTTAAGTGACCAGTTCGAATATTTTACAATCAATAGATGCGTCTCTATGACACTTTCAATTCTGTAAAAACTGTGAAAAGGAAATATAAAGAAATAACGTGATGTTATTGAGGTATCCCGTTGCAGGAGACAATATTGAACCGAAATATTATTGTCGCATTCACATTTTCATTCCCACAATTTATATAATGCGGAATGGGAAGGTTTACGGTACTCAAATTATAATGTATGGTTGAATTATATAAGTGTACGCTTTTTTATGCCAAACATGGTAAAGATAAAAAGTGGTTTACTGATTTTACGTTATTGTGACTTAGGCTTTTAGGGTTTTAGCAGATCTTCAATTATATAATTTTTCACAAGCCGACTTTTTTAAGTTTTCCCTATTCTTTGTATATAATTAAATTTTCGAATTATTTGATTGTTAAATTTTGTTTTAAGGGTTTAACTAAACCAAATGAATCATGTAAAAATAACACAATACATATAAAATAAATATACGAATAATAATATAGGTGAAACTACGACTCAGAATAAACTTTTAGTTCTCAAGAAGAAATTTAAAATTATTACTACGATTTCACAGTTTCTGTAATACTAAAATGTTCACTTTATATTGATAACTGAATATATCTAGGTTGATTTACCTCTCGGGTGATTTTACCAGTACAGTCTATATAAATGTCAAATGTAATAAAGTTTTATAATTCCTTTTTGTAATTTTTCTTGTATTTTCAAAAGAAACTTTACCCAACTTTATTCATATGTAGAGCCCAAGCTCAGAGCGCTAAAAATTGTAATGAGCTAATTTCAGGCACATCTTTAATTGACACATCGAATTATTTACTGACAGTTGTAAGCGCCGTTTGTTTGGGCTAAAATTATTGAGTTTAATAAAAGTTTTAAAATGAATACAAGAAAAAGAAACTATACGGAAACATAGGAAAGGCTATTGTTGTAGATGTTTGCCTCTTACAAAAATGTAACTGAAAATAAACACACCGACGGAGCAAATGTGAAGGTGAAAAAATGCTGATAAATATACTGCTAGTGGTATTACCACTATCCATCTTAATGAAAGGGTAAGTACAGTCAAATGTTCACGTTTATAATGAAAATAGGGAACATATGCACTTTTCAACCAGGAACATTTCGACAATTTTTTTGAAATCAGATGAATACATATTAAAAACTACATATCAGGAAAGAAATTCTGCAGCTAATGCTTATTTATTATAAAAAAAACCTTTTTTAAAAAAAATATTCACCAGAATATGTCGAAATTTGTACATTACATGGTTATTTCTCACTCAGCCTGGCCCGCCGGCGGGCTGAACTGGGTTTGAATTAGACTAGCTAGACTAAATTTAAATAAACAGCAATAAATATTATTAATATTAGAATTTTCATTATTAATTAAATTGATAATAAAATGATGATCAGGAAAAAAAAATATGAATTAAAATATATTTAAAAATAAGGCAACTACAAAATAAAATGAAAGAAATAAAATTACTTTTATCTATTGACAACAAACCCATTTTAGGATTAATCATTCGGTTCATAAGAAAGAACGACATCAAAAAATATAATTTTTCGTATTTATATTCTTATTTATATTTGTTTGTATATACTTATTTTGTACTATATTTATATTCTAATTTAATTTTCTTCTTTTTGTTTAATTGTAGCCAACTCCTTATTTAATGTTTATAATATTGTTTATTCTTTTGTTAACAAGCAACAATGACAAACATCCGAAATATGGCTTAATCAGTGTTACCTAACCGTTTTTCCACACTTGATATTGGCAAAATTCAGTATGGAGAGAACAAACGCCATATAATCAAAAATAATAACAAAGATGGTATCATTCGAAATATAAACCATAGACAAATCTGTTTTTTTTCTGAATGTTGGTACAGAAACAAAATGTAGTGGTGAAAGTGACAGGTTAAAAAAATATTGTAATTAAATAACTAAATATACTTATTGATTTTTATTATAAATAATAATTTATAATAAGTTTTGCTTTTAATTGTGTAATAAGTGCTTAGTGATAAAAAAGAAGTGCAGTAAGTGGAAAAAGTAAAGTTTCAAACACATTACCCCGCAAATAAAATCCTCAGGTACAAAATTGTTCAAATTGTTTTTTTATAATAAATAATTATCAGCTGCAGAATTTCGTTCCAGGTATGTAGTTTTTAATATGTATACTTTGATGTGATATCAAAAAAATTACCGAAATGTTTCCGATTGTAAAAATTTATACCGAAAATAGAATCTATTTATTTATTGAAAGGTTCAAAAAACAAGTCACAGTTACGTAGATGTGTAATAAAAAGAACAGAGTATAAAACTAGACTATAACTCTAGCTATGTGTGCACAAAATGGATAGAGTATTTATGTATACTTTTTCAAAGGTTATTTGTGTCAATAAATATATTACAAAATGTATTGAACAATTATTAAAGTTAGTATTAACTTATAATTATATTATTTTCAACATACTGAAAAAATGTTTTGTTCAGTATGTAGAAAATAATATAATTCTATATATATATAATTCTACCGTAGCTGGTTCCAATTTATAAATAATATATTTTTTGTTTTCTTTTTGAATGTTAATAATTTTGGTTCACAAATGTCTAAGGATGGATGTTGGGAAACAAATGGGCACATACAAATTATGGGGTTTAAAAGGAATTTAAACTTGTAGTACGAATAGTCTCTCTAATGGTATATGGGATCTGCGTTCAGTATTGAAGTTACGTAGAGAGAGGAGACAGTGACAATAAACTTGCGAATGTATGATTTTATATAAATATAACAGATTAGCGCACCGACAGAGGAGACGCGATTGGCAAAATTCAAATTAACACCGTTGTTTCCTTAATGGCGCCAGGGCTAATTGCAGAAGTCCCATCAAACGATCCTGCCCAGCAATTCAATCGACGTAAATAACGCGGAATTTAGATAAATGTACAATTAATTTTTCATTTATAGTGCTTTTTAGAAACTTATTAATATAGTAACGGGGCAGCGAAACTTTTTAGATTGATTTATTTGAAATAAATTTTATTGGAATCTATATATACCACTTTCGCTTATAATATACTGAACAAGTAGTATTATAAGCAAAAGTGGATTGTAATTTAATCACATTTAAAATTACAAATTATAAAATTCATTCAAGAACCTTTCAATTCGACTTTTATTTAATTTTATTTCAGCAACATCTAAATGGTCCGCGTTGTTTCCTTAATAGCTGCAGGGCTAATTTTGGAAGTCACATGAAACGATTTTACCCAGCAATTCAATCGGGGTAAACAACGTGTGTAATATAATTGAGGTCAATAAGTGCATAATTAATCTTTTATTTATAGCGTTTTTAGAAACTCATTAATATAGTAACGTAATGCCGAAAGTTTTCAGATTAATTTATTTGAAGTGAATTTTATTCGAATTTATATTTAATACTGAAGAAGCAGCATTACAAATGAAAGTACTTTGTAATTTAATCACCTCTAAAATTACAAAATGAAAAACTAATTAAACAACCTATCCATTGGATTTTTATTTTATTTTCTTTCAAGTAATATTCGAAAATGAGTTGAAATTTAAAATTTGTAAATTTGCGATATTCATAAAATGACGTTGAATTAATTAAAGTCAATTATCAACAGATCCATTTGAGCAACAATCGACGAGTAGAAGTGAAGTTTTTGCTGAAGCTGCGGAAACTCTGCCAACATCATCCGAGGCAACGGAAGATGTTCCTGTTGGACAGCCCAGGGGTGAGGTGCAGGAAACCATGTTGAACATGGACACAAATGTACTAATATGCAGGAAAAGCACCATATCCGGTCCACTTTCAGCCAACATCAGTCACTTCAGACGGGAATCATTTACTAATTTTTAAATTCGTGTTTATTTTGTCAAGCTTTGTTAATTAACCTTACAATTTCATAAGAGATTGGTAAAGCAAATATTCAATGAAATATTGTATTACCAATGAAATAAGATTTTCATATTAAAACCCTGCGAAAGAATGGTTTGTATTATCTAATCAAGTAAATTGAACCATACATTGCATGTCATTAAATACTTAATGTTTCTACTTCTTTCATAACTTGTACTTGAATTCAATTTGTTTGAATACAATATGTTTTTACAAGTATTCGTGAAATTACCAAATATGAAGAATAAATATGCATAGATAATTTCCTGAATTAAAACAGTTACTGGATTATATCATCTACTGCAAACCAATTGAATGCACATTTTAACATTCTGGCTATAGGTAAAGTGACCCATGCCATGAAAATTAATTTTAATGCACATTTTAATATTATAGCCATAGGTAAAGGAAATTGTGTCGCTAGTCAGATTGAATTTCAATAATATAATTTTTGAACTGCAATTTTAAAAAACTCAAAAAAAAACTTTTCAAAATACAATTTATGTTTTTATAAGAATTTTTTAAATTACCATATGTGAAAAATAAGTATAATAACTTTCTAAATTTAAGCAGTGCTAAGGCAATTTATAATTGGTGCTACTTTCCTGCATATACATATAATGATACAAGTTCTGTGGATACAAGTATCTGTAATATTATCTATTTATTTGAAAATGAACTGTAAGTTTATTAATGTTAGAGCGATGAGATTATTACAAAGGAAAAATATCACAAATAATATAGTTTTCAAAGTTTTTCAATACATATAAATATAATTTATTAGTGATGTCATTCCAGTTGATAAAGAATTAATAAAAATCAAATCAATATGAATTAAATTCGTTTATTTACCCCCTTGACCGAAAGGAAATTCGTTTATTTACCCCCTTGACCTATTTTATACATCCCAATAGAAATTAAGGACTCCAGTCGCGCGTTGGATCTGGCACGCACAATTTTTTTTTTACCACGTAAGTACTTAATGCAATATTCTGTTAACAACAATGTAAAAAAAATGTTTACTTCGAAATCCGTTTATGTAAATGAAATGATGGTAAAGTTTCCTCCAACACGTTTTACATCAAGTTCGCTAAAAAAGGATATTTTACACGTCAACAGACGGCGTCCGATAACACGGCCTAAGCGGGGTACTCCATTTGCATATAGAGATTGTGCGAATGATAAAACCCGGGCGGGCGGACTGCGGATAATGTTCATGCTGGTGGCAGTGACCGAGCGCATACACTCAATTTGACTTAGACAGGAGATGGGAAAATATTGCGGGTTGTGGGAAATTTTGTGGTAGTAAATGGTTTGCTGACTAAATATTTCCGCTGAGATCTAACGGTGAGGCCGCTGACCTGAATATTCTTGGCGCAGTTTTGTCTAGCAGAGGAAAAATATGAGGAATTTTCCAAAAGAATTTTACCGTTCGAAGTGTTGTTCCTAATTATTATAGTGTTTTTTCTGTGTTCATAAAATTTTACTGTAGAAATTGATATGAATTCAGGTATGGGAAAGCATAATTGTGTTAATGTAAATAAATCTGTTTCAACCCTAAAAAAAGTAGCAATGAAAATACGAAAGGTCTATAATTGTTATTACACGTAGTAAGAAATCAGTGTGCTTAGTGTATTATATTTATTTCGTATTTCCATGGATAATATGAAATATTTTAAGCAATGGTAATACGGTACTAGTATTGGCAGTATCATGATTAATTTGGTCGTGTTGCTTCATATATATGTGACGTGCAATGATTTTTGCTGCTAAAGAAGATTATATATATATATATATATATATATATATATATATATATATAATAGGTATGTATACTGTATAAGGTCACATATTTATACAAGTGACGTTAAATTGTTGACCAAATAAATACATTGAAATTTTTATATTCACACTTAGCATTAATCAATAATTAATACAAAGTATCTATATTAGTTTTAGCATACTATCAATAATTTCTCAAAATATCGTATTTATCAAAATCTGTCAAGTTACTTATATGGGTAATAACTGCAGTTTACCACTGAATGAAATTTAATAACGATTGATTATTAAATGAAAGAATGCATGTTAAAAAAGATATATGTTACTATCAAACTCATTTTCTAGTTGCGATTATTTCTTAACAAAGTATTGATTTGAAAAATATTTCCCATATGCATACGAACTGTGTTTCCTTTATAAACTGCTTGTTCAATTTGTTTCGATTTAACTGCCGTAATTAGTAATACTAAACACTTAATACGAATTTTTCTAAAAGTAAAACAAATTGTGTGTTGAATTATGGCACAAAGGGAGTTTATAAATTTTGCGTTTGATGGTCCTTTCATTTTTTTTAAATCATTAGGAGTAAACATTTTTTATCATAAATGATTTATCAAATTTTTTTTAAATACCGTGCCATTTTCAAAATGGAAATTAAAATTATCATCAAGGGCAGCACATTTTAATTAAAATTCAACCCCAAGCTAATCACAAATACTTATTTCTTACACTTGAAAATTTTATACAATGCATATTTAGGAATATGTAGTTTCAAGATTGACTTAGGTCTACCATTCACAATTGTATCATTTTTCCAATATAAGGTAATTTGGAAATCCTGTATGACATCGTATATGAAGCAGTAAGCTTTACTGTTACAAAAAAATGCATATTTGAAATAAAAAAATTTTTAAAATGCAAACAAGAAACAATAACTAATTAAAAGAATTGAATATGCCAATAACATATAAAAGGTGTATACACCTTTTATATGTTATTGGCATGTTAAATTCTCCATCAACGAGAAAATTACATATTTTTACTTTGTTTTTATTTTATTTATGTTGAATGAGAGAAAATTATTGCACAGTTATTCTCTGTTTTGGGATTGTTTCATTATGAATATAGTCGTAACTCGTGGAATAGTTCAAATTAAGTACTTGAAAGGACGTAATCAATTTTTATTTTTAATGGAATACTTTTGCGACGAGAAGCTGCTTATAGTTCTTCGTGATGTAAGAAGTTTGCAGGTTTTATTGAAAGATGCACGATTTCACTTTCAGACTACAGATCATGTACTAGATTCTGAACTTCTCTTGAATGTTTCAGATGTTCAGGGGTAAGCTAGGCGTAATTGCTTATAAGGCATTCCACATTACTGCCATTTAAGTGCTTCATTATAGTAATATTTCTAATTCCATTTCTGTTAATGAATCTTATCTTCTCTTTCACCTTTACCTTCATACTGCAGTAAAAATTGTTATTTATATACCGTGCTATAAACCTCCTGTTGAATACCTTTCTTTATCCGCTAATTTACTATATTTATTCTAGTGGATCTAGAAACACAATGAGTTACGTTTTTATTTTATGCAAAACATGTTAGTTACCCCGCACACTTAAACCACTAAGCATGCTAATAAAATGCGAATATTATTCGAGTCTTATATTTTTTATATGTCTCATAATTTGCGTGTTACAAAAAGCTCGAAGTTACAGCTCCACCAAAATGTTCCGTCAGCACTAGTAGCACTAACACTTGTAGGAGCCATTTGATGAAAATATTTATGTATATACGTATATATTTCGCTAGAATAAGTAGCAAGAAGCTGGTTACCATTAAAGTTTTATGAAAAGAGGACCTTTGTAAAACGAAGTTTTATGTCTTTAGTGTATTTATTTGTCATTATAATCTATTGGAAAGTGAACACTCTATTTTATTTCATAATTTTACTTCAAACTTTGCATTAATAAATTACACTGATGCTAGTCACTGCGAAATTTTTAGCTTTGCGAGTCGCAGATAAGCTGCTGCAGCAAAAATGCACATATTTGTAGAAAATATGTCTCCTTAATCCCTGTGTTAATAATGTGATTTTGACGGTTGGCAGATTCATAATTTCACCATTGCATTCTTTTCTGACATTTTCATATTTCATAAACCTTATTTCGTGTTGGTGTTTCGAACGGAAATTCGGAATGTTTTAGACTTTAGATCTTAAGTTAAATTAACGGATATAAGGAAAGTAATTTTTTTTATTTTAAGTCGCTGACGGCATTAATAGTAATCAATTATAATGTAATATATATACTTTTTTATAAATATTTTTATTAGAATGCCAAATATTATCGAATGCAACATACGTTGTTTATAATTATTACGAAATGCCATGACCTGTTTATGACGATTATATAAGAATTAAAGATTGAAATATATTGTCGTCCATTTTGTTGGGTGTAAGTACTGGAAATTGGAGTACTTAAATTTTTATTCACCAGAGTACTGTAAATATACATCCGAATAATTTAATAGCAAAACTTCTTGAGATGTGGATACAAATTACTTCGTATCTAGATTATATCCGTTATAATAAATATGCACAATCTTGTTGCATCGAGGACCAGTTTCGCGATTTATATTTCTATTCGTTTTTGACATTCATGCAACCAAATTTTGCTATCATGTATATTTTATTAAAGATAATAATAGCTATGAGACTCAATTGTTAGATCTATGTTGATTTTTTTTCTCCTTTGCTATTACATGGTAAGTATACATTTTATTTGATCACAAAGAGAATATCTTTTAGTTATAAAAATCATGAGTGAAAATTGTTTGTTACCTGCACTATTCAGGGAAATTTGGATCAATCAATTCTACTTTATTTCAGAGTTTAGTATTTTTTCAAAAGATAAGTCGTTTGATTCGCCAAATTCAATAATAAAAGCCAATATTAAAGTGCTCACCTGAAGATGTTGTCATACAAGGAAACCTAGGTCGTGATAAAGAATTTAAACAAAAGTAGAAATAATACTACAACACGTAATTTCATTTAGTTTTGAAAAATTAAAGTAGCAACTACTAGTAGGAAATATCTTTAATCAAGATTGATTTACTAACATCCGTTAAGGAGTTCCATTTTTCATCTCCAGAGCTCATCATCACACCTTGATCTGATAAGTGGAGTAGTTATTTTGCAAAGAAACAACTACCAGTAATAAATATCTTGAATTACGTTTAATTCACTACTATTCGTTAAGGAGTTCCATTGTTCACCTCGAGAACTCATCATCAGACCCTGGCCTGGTCGACCGTTTAGTTATTTTGCTAAGTAACAACTACTACTAGCAAATATATTTAACCACGGTTGATTTATTAACATCCGTTAAGGAGTTCCATTGTTCATCTCCAGAACTCATCATTGGACCCTGACCTGGTAAGTGGTGTAGTTATTTTGCAAAGTGACAACTATGTGTAGCAAATATCTTGAATCATAATTTGTTAATGAGTTCCATTGTTCATTTCCGGACCGTATCATCAGATCTTCATCATATTTACATGTGACCAACCCTAAAGTATCCTCTTTGAAATAAGCATCATTGAAATCGGTCCACTTGGTAAAGAATTATCGCTCAATTTACATAAAAAAAGATTCCGACGAATTGAGAACTGCCTCCTTTTTTTAAGTTGTTTAAAAATGATTAACGACCTTTTAAAACTACACAATTTTTTAAAATTACACCAACATTTGTTGACCCGTATAATAACGATTCGGGAAACTAACTTTAGAAAGATGAATGGCTTAAACTAGTATGCTCTGATTTAGTGGTTTATACTTTCAATTTTATCCACACAGTAATGCTAATTTCTTCACTTCTGCCTGGTAGTCCAAAAAAATTTAGTATTGAAATTTAATTTGTATGTACTGTACATAGTTAACAAACACTTTTAATATGACAAATTGGCTCATCTGAAATTCTTAGAAAAGTGTTTTTTTAGATCTTTGCTCGTACAAAATATACGTATAGAAAAAATTTGTAATTACGCCTTTCAAATTTCGACTTTTGACGATTTTTGAGAAAAATAACAGTCGAAAACCCGTTCCCTTCTAGGTTGCGTAAGCCAAATTAAATGTAATTTTCAACCTGGCTATGTTTGCGATCTAATTTCTGCTTATTGAGAACAATACTATATTTAAATGACATAAAATAAATAAAAAAACATATAAAGTGTGTATCGAAACATGCAAAAATACTACCCAGATACCGTCTATATTTCTATAACATTAACCGAAATAATTTTAATTGAAAGTTGTAGCCAGAAGTCGGGGCAAATTTAGTTAAAACAAATGTTGGCTCTATTTTACATCTGTGAGAAATAGAATTATATTTTTTTATTATTTTGTAACGTACTAAGTGAGATTATTTGCTACGTATCAAATAAAATATCTACTTCCAAAATTTCATTTCCGTGTTTTATATAACGGAACTAAAAATTGAAATTGCGTTATTGCAACATATTCAAGTAAAGACAAAATTTAAAAAAAATCCTCTCTTAGAAAAACTGTAATTTTTACGTTTTATGTGCAAACAAGACCTTCGGTAATTGGTACTTGGGTCTCATTTCACCAGCTCATTATGTTTTAATACATGCGTTTAGTGACATGCGGCGCTACGGCCTTTCTTCGTCACTGATCAAAAATTATTTTTTCGTAGATTTTTCTCATTTCCTGTTTTGTGATAAGATAATTTCTAGCCATTTCTATTTATTTATGCAGTTTCTAGAAAATAAAAATTCATTAAAAAAATTGTGTCATCTATTTTGCGAATAAAATAAAATTAGGAACATTCAGAAACTTACTTAAATTTTAATAACTTATGACCAGATATGTTTAAGAAAATCCGTTTTAATAAGAATTGCATTCCCTTTTAAAATAAATGAAATTATTATATTTTAGTGGAGTTCAGAGTGGATTTTATAAACTAACTATAATATTTTAACGATCCTACCATTAAAAATAATTAGTAACGTAATTTTAAATTTGGAAAATAATATTTTCTTTTTGAAGTAGAAATCTAAATATAAGTATATGTCGTTCATAAAGGTATCTGTCACCAAGTTTATTTATTTACATTGTGTTAAATATATTTATATATATATATATATATATATATATATATATATATATATTATGATTTCAGAAACATATAATGATTTATTTACAACATATGCACTCTATTGTCTACCTATTGTTGCACGGAGACTAATTCCTAATTGTGGTGACAATACTTTTCTTCTTTATTCAGCGGTTTGAGTCCACTCGTGGATAAAAATCATCTCCATATCGTACTTTGCCTCCTTTTCTGTGGTGTGTTCATTATTCTTTATCCGGCCACTTTTCTACGATCCGGTGTTTAGATGTTCTTGATTTTCTTTTTCACCAAATATTTTCCATTCGGTTGCTTATTTTACCCCTCATTTGTTATCTATTGTGGCAACATTACTCCTTCACTTTTTTCAATAATATTCTCACTTATTCTTCCACTCATGTAATATTTATTTATTTTATAGACTTCTTATCTTTAAATTTCATATTCGAGGGTTTACCTTCAATATTCTGATAAGTAACTTGAAGTATTACTTAATAATTGCTTATACAAGGAAACTGTACCAAAATACCTGTAAATATTGGAGAAACGCGATAATAACATTGCTTCATAAGAAGGTAAACAAGGTCTTAACAACTAGAAATTAGAACCATTATTAAGTTTGTTTAATTAAATGCACACAGTGCTAACAAAAATAACAATGAACGAACTAACAAATGAATTTGAAATCTATTAAGCACCCAGACAAAGGCGATTCTGGAATAGCTATAACATTACTGATAAATTATAAATACTCCGATAAATAATAAAGAAAACACCAGAATAGAACACAGATTCGTGTTCGACATTTATGAACTAAAAAAAGACAATTTGACTTTACAGAAATATAGGATAATAAAAATTCACTGCAGAACTGTAGGACATAGTCATGATACATCGAACTGTTAGAAAATATATACAAAGAGGCTATAAGTACAGTCAAAGTTCATGAAAATACAAAGAAAGTAACATTCCAAAGTGTCATGAGACAAGGCGACACAATATCGCCCAAATTCGTTATTTTTAAAATAGAAAATATTGTCATGAACTTGCAGTAGCAAAATAAAGGCTCGAACATCAGCGCAGATAAATTGAACTATTTGAAATAAGCTTACGATATAATATTATTTATTGATAACCACCAAAAACTTCAAGGCATGCTTATAGAAATGAAAAAAAATCGAAGTAATGAAGAAATTAGCTTCACAATAAATATGAGCAAAATTAAAATAATGTACAGATTAAACCGGAAAATAAAAGTAAAATCAGATGGGACGACAATAGAAGCAGTAAATGAGTGCATACAAGAAACATGAAGCCAACTAGGCTTAATTTAAAAATAAAAACTAAAATATTCGACAAACCTAACAATATATTCGGAATTACCAAGAAACGGTTCAAATTAAAAATATAAATACGGGTTTAGAACAGTGCTAATTACGGTTATATTATATACTACAGAAAAATGGGCATTTACTGTAAGAGTAATACACAATCTGCAAGTGGTGTCAACAGGTGACAATAATATCAAAGTATACATTTTGTTAAACAAAAATTTGCATCTATGTACAAAGAAAAATAAAAACTTACGTCGATAAAAGTAGCCATAACTTGAGTGGAGAGTTGTAAACGTTTTTTCTTCTAATGTTTTCAGATGTTATCGTTTCATTACACCTTATCCTGATGATAAATTTTAATATGGATCAGATTCGGTCATCTTCAATCACGTATCGAATACATTATTTTAAAAAGTGTTTATTTATTTAGTTGAACAAGTACACCATGTTGACTTTGACCAAGCTAAAACCGGACCCGGCTAAAGGGGTAGCTTTGGAAGTTACTCGTAGCTCATTAGATGAATAATAAATGGCTACTAGTCAGAGGCATGACCTAATTTTGTATTCATATTGTTTTCTTCAGTATTTTCATCAGTGTGTAGTTATTTTCGTTTACTATCATCCATCTTATTTATAGTTTATGATTATTCCAATTGGTTAGGCGTTAAATATACATAGAGCTACGTAATCATTTTTGAAATTCATAATTCATTTTTTTAAATGTTTGTTATTTTATTTTTGTGGTTTCTAACATCTATTAAAAAAAAAATGCTTTGTTATTTTAGCTAGTAACAACAACACTGATAGTATAACTGCTTGTGTAAAATATGCAAGAAATATTTTATAAAGAAAGAAATACAGTTGACGTCCTTAAACGAATAATAAAAAAAATTATATGAATGTAAATTTAAACAATTTAACTAAAAAAATATTTATCGGCTATATATATATATATATATATATATATATATATATATATATAAGCATTACTGAACCAATACCACTGATTAACTAACAGTAATACTGAGCCATGAATATAAGATTATGTTCAGATAAGTATAGATGTATTCAAATAACGGAAAATGAATTAAGTCGTTTTAAATAGCTATATTATGAACCTAATCTGATCAATTAAACCTACGCAAGGTTTCCACAGGTAAACTCAATTCCTGAAGCAATAGAATTTTAGTCTTTATATGTTGATATTACATTACTTGAACTGACGCCCACCATTTGATAAATAAATAAGAAAGTTACTCCCAAGAGGATGCTTTTAAATTGCTTTCGTTTATCATAAATGAGTAAACACAGCAAAAAAGATGAATATACAATTGTAATTTTTATATTCTTCTTTAGACCATACCTGTGTCCCGAAATAGAAAGAACAACCGTCTACCGTACCATTGAAGCTTTGCATTATTCGGTAAATTAAACTATCTGTTAATTATTAAAACAATTCTTACCCATCACTAAATTAAGCACAACGTGTCAGGGGATCTACGCCGACTCGATCAACTACCCAATGCAATTCAAAGTACTCACTTACGTTAGCTAAATTGTGGTGTGTTAATTAAAGGTAACAAAATCATAATTAATCAAGGTGCATTCTTTTATCGAAATTTGGAAAATTGTCAGGTAAATTGTTTACGCTATGCCATCACATGAGATTATAATACCTTGCACGTTTTCAAAAATATTTTCTCGCTTGCTTTTAGTCCGTGTGAGAAAAGACTACGAAATTAAAATAGAATCTTATTGAACGGAAAATATCCAAAGAACGAACGACGAGCGATTACTAACAGTTCAATAAGTTAATACGAAAGGATTGTTTACTTCGATTCTTAATTGATTTTCCTACCGAACGTGAATGAAGATATATAATAACTCTGTTCCTGTTAGTCAAAAATTAAAAGCACGCTTGTAATATTGGTTTTCGTGAATTTTCATGAGATGTGTTTTGCATCTGCACTTTACTAAGTAAAAAAATAATATAATAATTACTCACAAAATGCGTTGAATACATGATACAGGAACGTAAATGCAAAAGATTTTAATAAAAAACTTGTTAAGTAGAAGTAAATCGCATGCCGCGAGGGTTTCAAGTTTACATAGTATTTCTATTAAACTATTATCCTAATGTAATATCGTGGACTAGGTGTCCAAAAGCTATGAAGTTTAGAATCATTACTAAAATTTCAGGTTGGCTTCTAGCACCGCCTTTTTTCTTAAATATAATTTAAACAATTTCGGGGAAAGAGCCCACTCCATCTTCGAAATTTTTTAGACGTTGCAATAATAACTCTAGAATTATGTCACATAAAAATCTAAAATAAAATAGTTTCAGAAGAAGTGGAATAGTTTCGAAAATAGTAAAATTTCCTATCTCAATTGATATTCATCAGATATTTTATCTGCCTCCTGAAAAAAATTCAGATGAATAATTGGACCTTTAATTGTAAATATATATATATATATATATATATATATATATATATATATATATATATATATGTGTGTGTGTGTGTGTGTTAATATTATTATTATTATGTCAAGTTTCAAGATTTGCATCTAATATTTTTTAAATAAATTATAACTATTCATTTTAAATTAATTCACTTATTTAAAAAGCAGGACGAGTATGAGTATTACCAAAAGTGTCAAATCTCAAAATTGCTGCAAATAAAATTATTTATCTTCATTTTGTTTTCTACAAAAGGTTTTTTCATGTAAAAGAATATTAAAAAAATTATATCAATTTAATAGTATACTAAATGTTCTGAGAGGGTATTTTACATTGACATCTGCCTTCATCCTCTGGAAGAATAATTACTAGTTCTCTACTAGGCAAGAAAATTTTAAGTTTATGAAAATTATTTATGAATGTAAATAAGGTCTTTTGAAAAATCAATACAATCAATAGATAATTTGATTTTTATATTACTGACCATATAGTTTATTGCATACATGTGTGTGCATTTTGTCGTATATTATTCATTTATACGATCCCAAGAAGTTAGATTAATTTTCTTACTTTTAAAATTTAGAACATAACCTGTGACATGTTATATTTTAAATTCAATCCAAAACAAAATTTTTGAAATGTTAAATGTTTATAAAAAATAATTATAATTAAGTGCAATAAAGAATTTCCTTGTTTTCCATAATATTTAATAGGCGGTTATATAAAGGGCAATTAGTTTGGTTTAATTTTGGTATGGTACTGTTTGATGGTCCAATTATCGAATTAAGTCCTGTTCTTCCTAAATACTTTTAATGAATAAAGTGCGGTCTAGCGAGTCTAATGGTATTAAATATTTAGCTGAACTCCATCGCTCGGTGTAATTAAGACACTCCAGTCTTTCTATCATCATCTGGTTTCATTCCCACGAAAAAAATATGTTATTTTCGAGATATTTAGTGACAAACATGAGTCTAAATGTAGACACAAGTTTTATCAATGTAGTGTTTTTTTCTATTTATATACTATTTCTAATATTTTTCCATCACGGAGATGGATTTCAATTTAATCTCTCGCGCACTGGTGTTGTGTTTTATTTGCTGCGACAAAAGGCAAAACAATTTCATGTAGTTTCGTTAATAGCGAATAGTTTATCTGCGTTTTGCTGGGAATATTTCTTATATTATATTTAAATAAAATCAATTAAGTATTGATAGATCTCGCGTTATATATGGGTGTATTTACATATAAATTTTCAACTAAATATTTGTGTTAAACTGTAAGTATTGATTTTCTCTTTTTCTACATAATTGAGTCCTACAGTTGGTAAGTTATCAAAAGTTTTAATTTCAGTAGTTTGGGAAATGGGCTTACGTAATTTTTGCATGTTACAGACCTATAGATGTGCCAGTTGAGATTGTGAAAAAAATACTTTTGAGGTATTTCTAATTCGCCAATTTTTTTGAGAGATAATTCACAGAACATAAAAAATTACATAAAGTGTTTTTTCGAGTATCTCTGAAATTCCATGGTAATTTTTATTGAGTGACTACTAGTGAGATTTACGTAGATTAATGTGCCTTATCATTATATCACATTTTAAGTTTGTAAGTGGGTTTCTAAGAAAATAAGACTGTGACGAACGAGCAGATGGATGGGAACTATCTTTTGAGGTACGAAATCATAAAAAAAAAATAATAGTTCATTTTATAGATGGCTGAGAATAAAGGAATAGTTCGACAAATGTTTTTGAAATTTATTTTATTCAATTAATACATTTTTATATGCAGAGGCACGTCGTATTTAAAAATAATTCTAATGCCACGGATAGTCCGACAAGTATTTTTATGATTTATTTTATTTTTTTTTATTCAATTAATACATTTTTGCGTGCAGAGGCAGATCGTGGTTAAGAAGGATTCTAAGCGGGGGAGTAGCCTTTGAACTTTTTCCAAAACAGGCAGACCTTTGCTGCTGGGATGCCGGTCTAAAAAATGGATACTCTAATATTAAATACGTAAATGACAAAAAGGTGGATGATAAAATCCTCACTATTTTCCATATGTTAGTGTATTATTTTATTACACTAGATCGACAGAGTTTTCTCTAACAACAGGCGAAATCACTTTACAAGCAGATCTTGTGATTCCTGAGATCTTTCTCACCTCTTAACCTTTCGAGTAGAATTAAATAATTGAATACGTTATGTGAATCGAATATCATTTCTGTTTTAATTTGAATTGGAGAAATTTTTTTGAGAATTAATGAGATTGGACGAAAGCTATTTAAGATTACTTATGAATAAAGGTTTAGATATCTTAAAACCATTTTTAAATATTAATGGGATTTGATTTTATGAAATGACTAATGCTAGTCCATACAGTAACTATTTATTGTAGTAAATTATTCGTAAATAATCTTTCAATTAATCCGAGGTTTAGGTTAAATAAATACTTTCTGCCCGTGTTCTTCTCCAAGCCCCAATCCTGTAACCTTTATCGTAAGCGATTTGCAACCCCAATAATTTAGTTTCGGTATTCCCTGGAAAAGTGACTTCTAATATGTAGTGAGACAAATAATGATTTACCGTGTTTTAAAAATTTCAACTTTAGACCTGTAGTACTTTCTTAGATATTTTATACAACATACCATCAATTTCGTAGCTCACAAAATAAAAAAAAATGGTCACAAGCAGAGCTAATAAAAATTCCGAGCTTATTGTGAAAAATAGTCTGGGTTACTGCTTTTAAGACAACCTAGAACGAGCAATATTTACAGTTGGGTGAAGAAATCCTGTCAAATCGGAAAAGGTTTTATCAAATAAGAGTTTCACAAACTTCCATTATCAATTTTTATTATGTACGAAATAAAATTACATAAAATTTTGATAATGGCAGATTTATATATAATATTTGCAAGTAGTTATTGAATATTGCTGGGAAATTTTGCTATACGCTCATCTGGGCACTCGACGTGTGGTTGTCGATTTTTTTGTAATTTTTGATTTGATATATTATATATATTTCTCAGGTTAAAACTTCTCCATGTTAAAACATTTTCACCAGTCTCAAACCATTAGTAACTGGTACTTAGCAAATGGCTGAACTACCAAATACAGCCTATTTGCCGTTTTAAATTGTTAGAGTTAATAGTCTTAGTTAATCACAATTAAATGAAACTACGTGATGTAGTATTATTTCTACTTTTGTTAATTTCTTTACCACGACCTAGGTTTCGTTGTATTACAACATCTTCAGGTGGGATATTAGCAAAGATACAACGAAACCTAGGTCGTGGTAAAGAAATTAAAGAAAGTAGAAATAATACTATATCACGTAGTTTCATTTAATTGTGAATAATGAATTTCTACAAAATTAACGCCAAATATATTCAATAAGCCATAGTTAAGTTATGGTGCTTTCTACCTAATCCATAATTTTTCATCGAATAAAAATTAAAATTTTATTTAATTTGAGAACATTTCTGTGAAAACTTGTATTGATGGGACACAACCGTCCACAATACAGATTCGACAAAAGCGAGAAAGGATTTCTATTATATTACTAGTTGAATATCACAAGAGTATCACAATACTTCGAAAGCGTAACACGCGAGTTATGTTGCCCACGTCTTTGATTTATCGAGTCGATAATATACAGGCTAATGTGGGATGTGCGCTTTGCAATGCTCGTGCGAGCCGTCTCCCGTATCGTACAAAGCGTCGTGAACATATGTCGACAGTCATTTTGTTACAGTTTATTGTTCTGATATTATCTTTCTATTCGTATCCAGTTACGCCTACCACATTTTTATTTTCTACGTGGTGTTGGCCGGGCGATGTGCTCTTTTGCGAGATGACTGAATTTAACACATGTTGTTTTAAACTACTATTTAGTTGAAATTTTTGTCAAATATGAATTTCAAATATTTTTTTTGTGGACAGTTGACACAATTTTTTAATTGCTATATCCGTAAAAGTAAATTATTATGTTTACATGATATCAAACTAGGCCATAATATAAATATGTTAAAATATATTATTTCGTATTACATATTATACTTGTTTATTTAATATCTACGACATTATTATAGTTTTTCAATACGGCAAGCATTATTTTTAAACCATATTATATTTAAACTAATATTATAGAATAAGTAGTTTACTATTTCCAAAAATTTCAAATTAACCTAATAATAGGATTCCTAGTTATAATGTAGGGGATTGATTTTGGATTGAAAAATCCTTTATTTTTTAATAAGAACTCTGGATAACTTTTATGCTTTTAGATCAAAATAGAAATGTTTTCTGAAATTTTTTTTACCCACGACGGAACGGATGAGGTATATGCGTTTAGAATGCGAGGTCGTTTGTTTGTGTGTGCAATCTAATGTTCCCATTTATCTCCAAAACGGTTTAACCGATTTAGGTACTGTTTTCTGTAAAATGTTTCCGATTCATTCGCAATGGTTCCTAGACAGTTACAGTAATTACTCGCCAGGGGGCGCCGCAATTAACATTTTGTTGCAAAGGGATGTTATCATTTATAACCCAAACGGTTTGACCCAAAACGGTTAGACACGGTTTTTGGCAAAATATTTGGTATTAATCGTCGATGGTTCTCAGATATATATAATCGTATTAGTTAGTTTGTTGCAGACGAATGTTTCCATCTACTTCCAAAATGGTTTGACCGATTTAAACACATTTTTCTTCAAAATATTCGGGCTAATCGGCGATGGTTCTTATATAGGTGTTATGTTGTGAAAGTTATTATTCAGGTGTCATGTTGTTAACTCGTTAGGAGGCCCTGCAATAAACATTTTTTATTGATTTAGATTGACTACGTTGTGGCCTTTTTTCGGCTACGTCGATATATGATCCACATAATATGATTCTCAAGCGCTCTATTTCGTACAGTGCTATGCTATTGTGTGGACTGTTGAAGAGTTTTCTTTGTTTAGATCAGTTATTACTACGCCGTCTAAAGACAATACATTATTAAGAGCCAACTAAGTGTGTCCTTTGGCGAATGTTTTTTAGGAAATTAGTTATTAAGACTAATAATAAAAAACCAAATTAAAATTTTGGTTAAGGTCACGGCAGAAAACATTTTAAGTTTAAAATAAAAAGCAAATTAAAAATGTGGGAAAATTTAAAAATTGTTGTCTTCATTGGTGTGTTCATTGTTTTTTTTCGTAATGTATAATTTAATATATTTGTGACACACATTATATATAAATTTTAGCTTTCTGCACTCCTTCTCCATATAAACTTTTTTTTGTACTGAAGCTTCGTACTGCGAGTTTCTATCGTGCTTGAAAAGTTTTATTTTTTCATATTTATATATATATATATATATATATATATATATATATACACGAGTATATATATATATATATATATATATATATATATATATATATATATATATACGATATATAGAGTAATAACAACTAGGGTTATGACGTTTGACTTGTAGCTCCAAATATTTTTGTACGTTAAAATTTTAAATGAATTTTTGTCGTATTTGAAAATAACATTAACGTTTTCTATATCATTATTTTGATAATATTACAAACAGTTCCGAAATTATAATGATGGAAATGAACCAAAATCTTTGCCACACGGATGGTGAGCAACAGTGGTCTGACCAACAGGCAAACTAACAGTACCAACAGGCAAGAGCGGGCAGACAATACAACCAGTACCAACAGACAAGAGCGGGCAGAGGAACGGAGGAAGAGGCGGGAATCGACCCGCGCGCGATTTAGACTAAACTAACTTTAGACTCAATTTCAAAAATGAAAAGCTTGAAAAAAAATGAAATTTTGTTGTATGTTTCTTATTACTTCATTTAGAAGATAAACACAAGGCTATCAAATTTATTTGTTATGTATATTTTATTTCGTAGGGAAAACAAATTTAAATATATAAATATATATATATATATATATATATATACACACACACACTCACACACACATATATATATATATATATATATGTGTGTGTGTGTGTGTGTGTGTGTGTGTGCGTGTGTATCTGTTTATTTAATAAAATTCTTAACTGTATTTAATATACTTAAACCCTTAATTAATTCTAGTATCATGTCATATCGTTTACCGGAAAATAATATTGTGCCTATTTGTACCAAGAGATATATGCTCGTATATATGTGCATATATACTCGTATATATATATATATATATATATATATATATATATATATATATATATATATATATATTCTAAATGAAGTAATAAGAAACATACAACAAAATTTCACTTTTTTTCAAGCTTTTCATTTTTGAAATTGAGTCTAAAGTTAGTTTAGTCTAAATCGCGCGCGGGTCGATTCCCGCCTCTTCCTCCGTTCCTCTGCCCGCTCTTGTCTGTTGGTACTGGTTGTATTGTCTACCCGCTCTTGCCTGTTGGTACTGTTAATTTGCCTGTTGCTCAGACCACCGTTGCTCACCTTCCGTGTGGCAAAGATTTTGTTTCATTTTCATCATTATAATTTCGGAACTGTTTGTAATATTATCGAAATAACGATATAGAAAACGTTAATGTTATTTTCAAATACGACAAAAATTCATTTATAATTTTAACGTACAAAAATACTTGGAGCTAAAATCAAACGTCATAACCCTAGTTGTTCTTCACGATATTTGTATGGAATATATTATTATTGTGCCATATATCATTATGAAATTCTATAATTTACGTGTAAATTTTGGTGTAATACCTCGCATTTAAGGATTTTATACATGCGTATGATATAATAGAATGTGCGTATAGTTCTAATGACGAATTTTCCTAATACCAAAAATTCAACTCACGCGCGTACTTTGCGATTCGTGGAGCCTTTTCCGCGTTTGATACCTCGGCAAACGTGTTTGGGTTTGTTTGCGGGAATGAAGCGTATTTTTTTGAAGTTTCAACCTACTTGTAAAATTGCATTCAGTGAGTTTCGCTCATTTGGGTCGATAACGTTAGGAAAGTAGTGTTTTTAAATTGTTCAGGGATGGAGAACAAGTTCTCGACTATGAAATCCGTTTAGGGTGAAAAACCAGTTAAGAGTTAATAGGAATATATATATATATATATGTGTGTATATATATATATATATATATATATATATATATATATGTACATATACATATATTTATATGCATACCAATATTCTTTTCTCGGAAAGTTTATTTTAATAACAATTTAATTAATTACGATGGTTATGATTGAAAATTAGATATTTCAAAAACGAATAAGCGTTCTAAAATATAAAACTTTCTATAAAAAAAATTCATATCGATATTAGTATTCGATATTAGTTTCTTTTCGGCGACAAGTTCAAATATTATGAAAGTGATAATTAAAATTAATATAATTTTTTCATGTAATGCTGATGTTAAGAAATTATAATGTTTTCTGATTTTATTGATATAAGCTATATTCAAAAGTACATTTTTCTTAAAACAAATGCAGTATAGAGCATTATGAATGTACCTGGAAAAATATTATACAGATACTGTATGTATGTCTAAGCTTTCAGTTACCTAAAGTGAGAAGCTCCATAGAAACATACAACTTATAATCGAGTTAATTTATATAAAGGGAATCTCCTCAAAAACTTTACCGTAAAAAGATTAAATCTTTCTTTAAAAAGTTAAACGTGAAAGTTTTGAGACAAAAATAGTCAAGTTCTGTCAGTACTTTGCTAGAGAAATATAAATGAGTGACTTACAGCGTTTTGGTCAGATTTATTGAATATTATTTATATTCCAACACTGAACTTGTCCGCGGTAAGTGTTTTTTTTTTCAGCAACCGGTATTATGTAAATGCCAAATTCCTATTTTTTTTAGATTTTATCATATTGCAAAATTGATATTGAATATATTTGGCGTTAATTTTGTAGAAATTCATTATTGACAATTAAATAAAACTACGTGATGTAGTATTATTTCTACTTTCTTTAAGTTCTTTACCACGACCTAGGTTTCGTTGTATTACAACATCTTCAGGTGGGCTATTAGCAAAGATTGACACCTAGTTTCATTTAATTGTGAATATTGCAAAATGATAAATAGATAAGAATTTATTAGAGTTTTTAATATTTTATTATAATCCGGTATTCACCTGCCGATATATAAAAAATCAGGCTTTCAGCATTTGCTGAAGCTAATTTTTAAGGCTATCAAAATACCTGCAAGGTGTTTCGTACAAAGTTTTAGTTTTCGGTGGTATCGTTCAGATGATGCTGATGGTGCACTGCTGTGCACTCATATAAATAAAATAAATTTATAGTAAAAGTTAAATCTGATTTCAATTGACATAATTGTGCATTAGTGCATTTTATTTATTTCTCTAATTTTAGCTGGCACTTTTATTTATTAATTCATTGGTTATCTATGGTAAAATAATGAAGATCAACATAGGGTGGGTCAGGACTATACAATGAGAGTTTCATAGTTATTTTTAATAATTAAAGAAATTAATTCGTTCTTCAGTCAAACGAGACATGTATTTATTCTAAATTAAAATATTTTTAGTTAGCATTTTAGACTCTATAACTAAGAACGAGTATAATTGCAAGCATTTTATGTTTAACGTCTTTTATAACATTAGATGGAGTTTGCAAAAAAATTTTAATTTTTGGAAAATTTCTTGAAAGTTTATTTTGCCCCTAATTGTCGATTGTACATTGGTTTCTTCACATTCCAAGATTGTGCTGATAATCTGCATCAGGACAAACATCTAATGCCAGTCGAAATTCTCGATAGAGCTCCGTCCTTTATACTCGCACATATACTTCCGTCATTCTAATCTTTGTGCCTTTACCAACATCATGTCACGTGTTTCATACTTTTAAGCTTTCCTTAATCCACTTAACATTTGCTTAATTTCCTTCTTGTCATCTATTGATTTTTAGCCGCTTATTTACCACATATTTTTATTTGTTTTAAAATATATGACTTTGCTGCTTTTCATTCGTTTAAATCGTCTACACCTTTTGAATTTTCTAATCAAACTTACATTTTATTCACGTTAGCGTTCGTCAGAGTTTTTCGAAAGAAATCGTACAAGGCCTCATTTATCGCACTTTGAAATTCTTATAGCGTAGTAAGGGTTTTTTTGCAATTAGGATATATCTAATAGGTGTCATAGTAGTATTTAAATCAATTGCATTACGTACTTTGATCGATTTTCCGAAAGTACGTATATTTCTGTATTGAATATTTCCAGAAATATTATACTTTAGGAATTACGATGATTTCTCATTGTTGTTTTTGTTGTGTCGTGTTGTGTCCTTTTTTTCTCGAAATTTAGTATCCTTGCTGGAAAGCTTAAATGTGAATCTAACGTGACATAAAAAACCTAATTTTACATTTACATTTAATTGAAGTTTTCAGATATTTTCATCGCTTCGATTTGCTAACCACAAACACTTTCTAAATATTCAATATGAGAAATATGTAGCAATATTAGATATTAATCTATAAAGAAATAATTGGATGTCTGTATGGTTTTGTACAAGGTTTTTATTTTGTTACTTTTTCATTATTTATAATCTAGAATTTGTTCACTTGAATAAACAAATCTTTAAATTACGTTGGCTTTAACGTCATTGGTGCGATCGGATCACAGATTTTCCATGTAAAACTATGTTATTGATAATTCTCTATGATTTTCAAAGCGGCGAAAATTCTGTACAACTGCGGGATATTTAAAGAACTTTTTAAGCTCTAGGATTTTTTGTTAATTTATTTAATTTCAAGATTTAATTTAGCCGTAGTCAGCACCAACTGAGCGAAGCTTGAAGTTTCTTATTATCATTACCTTCTTATGATTGCAGGAACCTATGTTTGGGTTATTTCATATATTGACTGCTAAGAAATGAATATTCATTGCATTTTTTTGTGAAGAAAACTTTGTCATCGCTCTTCGTGCTACAGCCGCACTATTAGATGAGACGTGTTTTTCCACTAAATTCATTGCAATGTGCGGATACAATCGAGGTCTCTGCACTAACTGAGAGGCCAGAGTGTAACGCAAGTGAACCGTGTGGCGTCAAAATTCTTTTTACAAGGGGAAACGTCCACATCAATATTATCGGCACTCGTTTTCCCCAAATATTCGTTGTCCTCGTATTCGATTAATCTTTGAGAAATTAGACGAATTTTTTTGCCGCATCTGTAATTATGAAGTGAATTTTTGCGGAAACCCGGTAGTG
Organism: Druceiella hillmani; assembly: GCA_039881145.1. Classification (NCBI taxonomy): domain Eukaryota; kingdom Metazoa; phylum Arthropoda; class Insecta; order Lepidoptera; family Hepialidae; genus Druceiella; species Druceiella hillmani. The sequence goes on along the minus strand of JAYKKI010000027.1, from coordinate 24,938,265 downwards.
GAATTAATGTCAACATTAGAAAATACAAATGAATTACACTAGGTTGCTGTAATTAAATCTGCCGATCTCTTTGCACCAGTTCGTACTCCTCCTAATGAACGCTTTTTACATCTCTAGGAAGTTTATTTCCGGTCTCTATCACGCAAGCATAATATAACTATTTTCGATTTATGTATTGGCCTACACATTCCCGTTAGATTTGTGAAATACATGGATGAAATATTATTAAATCATTATATAAATCATATGATGAACCGTCACTTTTTTAAGTTATTGCATGTCTGATCTTATACTACAACACGTAACTTAAATTTCAAATTTTATAATCTCTGAAGGATGTACGAGAAACATCGCATAACATGTTATTTACAGTTAGTAGTCCTCGATCTAAATATTACGCGCTATTTTTGCCAATTGAAGCTCTATAAGTCTCATGTTTGTGGAGGGGATATAATAGTTAACGTACTTACATTATAATACAAATCCTTCCTTAATATTTGATACTACAAACGAATTGGAACATTGTTAACAACCCTGAAATATCCTCCTCACCACATCGGTTTAAATGTGAGGGGTCAAGTAAATAAGATTTGTCTTAATAGCTTTAATAAGCTCTTACGATGCACAACACTATTATCGGGAATTATGCGGAGTAGTAATCTTAGAAGAGGTTTAGAAATGGCAGAAACCTTTCAGTTAATAAGAGCAATTAGAGAGAAGGCAATTAACTCGTAGACGGAATGGATAAAACTAATTTAGTTAGAAATTGTTCCACATTACTACGAGAAAAGTCATATTGTTTATTTATTATAACGAAATAGGAAAATATGTTGAGTGTATTTTATAGTGTTCCTTTTTTAGGAAAATTAGAATATAGCTCACTTGAAAAAGGTAATAATGATGGTTATGCATAGGAAATTATTTTTCTGGTCTTTAATATTAGAACGAATGTTATTTAATTACATTTAAAGATTCAAAATAGATAATATTAAATGAGATATGCTTGTATGAACATATCGATAACGTTTGATGATGTTTGGGCTATGCAATTTAATTTATATGTAATAAAACAAAGACAAGTTAAAAAGTTAGAAGGCAAAGCTCGACCATTTTATGGACATTGATCTATTTATTTGATTGAGTGTTATAAAAAAAACACTTCACAAATGTTCACTAGGGTTTTACTGCTATATTCATTAAGGGCTGTAGATTAATATGAGATTTTTAGTGTTGAATTTTTTTTTCCAATCGTCTATAAGTACATTGTCTTTTTATTTGAAGACATATCGTGTGAATTTTACTAAGTAAATTTATTTAATTTTTTTGATAGTTGTATCTATTCCTCATACTTCAGAAATTTAAGAAAAACTTTTAGAATAAAAAGAGTTTACAATTCGACTTCAATATGCTGGATTATTTGGTTCTAATTACTAACATGGGGGAAAGTAAAGAAGTAATTTTACTTTGGAACAAAAACTGGAAATTAATATATAGGCTGATAAGAACAAGATGATGAATATCAATCACATAAGAGCTTCGCGGTGTAACGTTAAGAAAGCAGTTTCATTGTAAATAAAAAAAAAACAAATTAGACATAATAATTTGTTTATAAATCGCTTTTATTTATTTTGAATCCAATATCATCAAAAAAGACGAAATAAACTCATTAGGGTAATATATTCATATTTAATATCTTATTAAGTATGAAATAAAACTTTTGAAAAGAAAGTCTTGGTAATCTCCAATTTCTTTCATCGTAGTGTAATCACGCCTTCGAAAATAGTTTCTCGTCCATACAAGCTAGCGTTTAGTTTTTATTACCTTCACTTACACCTGTGAGTAAAACGGAACTACTAACGGTTGACGTTGTCGGATACTGAGTGTACATTGCATTATTTGAGAAACGCAACAGAAAAAAAACGAATTGGAAACGTAATTCGAAAGCGGGTGAAGAGACTATATAAGTTTAAACGTACCTATTAAGATGTAACGAACATTCTTATTCGCATTCGCATTCACAAATTTTTGTATGTTTTTTAATATTTTCTTTCCCATTCGTATTCGCAAAAATTTTAAGAAATTTATTGCAAGAACATTTTCGTGTTAAGATGGAGAGAAAAATGGAGAAACATATAAAATAAAATACTTTTAATTTGTGAAATTGTTTATTGAAAAACATTTTGTGTTTTATATAAATAAAAAAGAAATAGCGCTTTTTCAAATTAAACAGAAAATTTCTATTTGTTAAAATTTTATTTAAAACAAAAAAATACTATAAACCCACTTCAGTAAATTACGAGGACAGCAAATTATAACATTAATTAAATTTGTAAAATTAATAACTATTTATGCCAATGGCAGAGTGTTTTACACAAAAAGGAAATTTTTCTCCCCATAAAATATGTAACAGTTATATTTATTTGACTATCAAGTAATATTTATTTCTCTGCTATGCGCATTCGCAATCGCGAATATCGCATTCCATTTCGTATTAATGAATTTGTAGAGATCTATATTAATTATATAATTAAACTCTTTAAAGCATCATGTTGCAAAGGCGCTATGTGCATTAGATAATAATATAAGTCTAAAAACATATTGCGCATAAGTATTTGCACGCATTCGTACGTGCAAATACTCTTCGGTGTGCAAGCGAATATGCGTGCAGCTGTGTATGTGCGTATGTGTATCGGCATATGAATAAAAAATAAAAAAGAGAAAATCATGTGATTGTAATTGGCAGAGGGATTTAGTTTCATCTTATAACCCCCTAGGATATTAGTATCTTATTATTATGATATAAACACATAAAAGTGTTTCAGTAAATAGGGAGACGTAATTTATTGAAATAGAAACCTCCACTTGCATCATCGCTTATATGAGGAGTATATTATAATGATACGTAAGTTAGCATATTATAATATAAAGAAGTCCACTCATTTAAAAATGACTCTATTTACTAAGAGGGGAACTCGCATTGCAAGAGTTTCATATATATATATATATATATATATATATATATATATATATATATATATATATGTGTGTGTGTGTTTATTGCCCAGCATGATTTCCATAGGCGCGAAAACCAAAGTGTTAGTTTTCAAAATCGAGCTATTTTCATGGTTATGACGTAAATCGAGCTATTTTCATAGTTACGACATGTCGTAAGTAACAAGAAAGAATGGGTTCATATGTAAGGCTAAAACACAAAACATAGCCGAGTTTAAAAAGGGAGTTAGCGCTATCGAACATAATTACTAAACTAATCTGTAATCCAGAATAGATAAATGGTTGATTTATTTATTTGATATTTTCTGGAACCACTGCCGTTATTATAATATATGTATACAGCCGTGGAGACCAATTACATATGTATTAGATTTCATAGGTACATTGAAATGTACTTTATCCTTGTTCCTAGCCAAATTTTTTTAACTTTCTTTATCTACTTGTATTCTAAAAACTATATACGTACTGAATTTTAAATTTCTAACTTTTTTTGCTGATCTGCCTAAGTGAATGGATGAATAGGCTATGAAATCGAATATTTTTGATGCTAAACATTTCGAATACTACTACAGAAGCAAACTTGACACCAAATTTTATAATAAGCTAATTATATCCCCAGAAACTTACACCAATGACTATAGTTGAATAATAGAGTGGTCAAAAGAGCTGTGATGTGCTTTGAATAAAGGGCGTAGCTGTTAATTGGTTAAATCGGTGTAATTTGTGGCAAAATAATACAATTCCAACATGGCATAAGCAACTTTTTTGCGGAAAATAAAATAAATAATTTTATTTGATAAGATAACAATATCTACAACATATACGATACAATTTCCTTTTTTTGTATTTTTTCACATGGTATTTATATTGTGAGCTTAGTTTATTTGACAAGTTATTATTAGTAACATATTCATAAAGATACGAAACTGTAACTCCATCAATTATTACGTATGCAATTATCTTAAATATATAGACGGCAACTCTTAGGTTATATAATTTTAAGTTAATTAAATGTCACTATCATGGTATTAGCTTAAAAAAGCTCGTGGAAACAAAGTTATTAACACTCTAATTTCAAATAGCTAATTCCGACCCTTTTTTCCGTGTATATATTTTGCACAACATAGTGCTGTGATATTTTCTCGCCTTCTTGTATAAGTACAGTAATTTTTGTCATTATTCCGTAAGAATATATTTACACATACATTGTTATTGCATAAGTTTTTCTTTGTAAATTTTTAAATTGGAATGTGACTTTAACTAATGTATTTACTGATTTATTTTATTAATAACTATTATTATGAACCTATACAAAGTCAGAAAGTAAATGATAATAACCCTTAATACGTTTACGTTGAATTGGAGAAGTATAGTAATAGGACGGTTTCCTACACACACACACACACAGACGCACACACGTACGCACGCCGCACGCACGCACGCACGCACGCACGTAAAAACATAGTTTATCATTAGTTATTCTTGCGTATAGTGAGCTCCACTATCATCTATAACCCAATCCACGCTTTACCTGCACAATGCCAACGTGCAGGTAAAGCGTGGATTCTTTTTACTTGAAAACTTCGTGGCTGTGACTTAAAGAACTTATTAAGGAGATCTGATAACTCTTTAGCTATGTGCGACCGTCTGTTATCGTGAAGAAAATACACTTTGGGAGTTCCTTGGTTTGTTCTGTACTTCTGTGCGAAATAGTTTCAGTTGTTTACAGTATATTGTTGAGTCTACTGTTGTATTTTTTTATACCATCTACTAACTCAAATTCCTTTTGCATTCCACCAAACAGTTAACGAAACTTTCTTTAGGTATGTTCTGTTTTTCGAGTGGTATCAGCTTTTCGTGTGAGCTTAGCCATTATATATTACAGAATGGTCAATCCAGTGTTAGATGCGTCTCAGCGAAAGAAGATTCATATATGTATATATATTTATATATATATATATATATATATATATATATATATATATATATATATATATATATATATATTGGCACGTTGGTCTAACTAAGCAGTGGTTAGACTATGTGGTATTCCTAGCTTATATACTTTAAACACTTGAAGCAATATTCCAATACTTTTATATGAGCGCAACTGTGGTCTCGTCCCAAGCAACATAAGGGAAGGCGGGAATTTCTTTCAATACATTTTTTTAAAAGTTCAGTTTTAACTTCCACTGGTCGTCAGTTTCGAGGACAATATTTTATATCTTCGTTTCCATTTCTGAAACTGTGTTTTTCGAGCAGCTACAACTACTGAGTGATCTAAACACAACTCATATAAAAGACAATGACGTATACGCTCTGTTGTCGCTTCCATGCTTTATTAATACTGAAACTGTCCATAGCAGCTGATACATATTTATATAGTTTACTTCCACCACGTTACATTGTTGCATTCTGCAAAGTTCCATGAAATTTTAGAAAACAATAGTAACTATAAAAACAAGAAAAACACAATGACAAAAACTAAACACGTACAAACACATACAAAGGTGGGCGCATTCAGCACACACGCACACATGCACATACGCACACACGCAGACATGCACACACGTACACGCACACATGCATGCACACGCACGCACACGCATGCACGCACACGCACGTACATATACACGCACACGTACATACATTTATATTCATATGTAGTCCGCTTAGGTAAAAAAACTGATGGAATAGTTTTCTTCATTATATTTCGGCAGTAAAAATGATTTAAGCGGACTCTAAACTTTTCCCAAAATTCTAGGGTTTTTGAGTCGCCCACTTTGTTTTTATTACAAAATAATATAATTAGTGTTTGTTTACGCTTGCATGGAAAAACGTTACCCGCGTTGCACCTTTGTCGCTCTCGATAATTTATATGTTAAATGTAGGTTTACTATGCTGCTTGCAAGAGTTCCACGTCGAATTATGTTCATTTACTAGAAAGAGCCAGCTTTTAGCAGACGTCATTAAGCGGGCACATTCAGCTCACGCGCGCACCTCGCGATTGCTACGATACCTCCTCGCGCGCATTTGATCCTTTGGACGCGAATTGCAAAGCGACGTTGGCTCGGTGGCTGGCAGGTATGAAGCTTCTAGTTAATGTTGTCCATCTTTTGAATTTTGAAAAATAAATGTAAATCGTTAAATTGCCATTTCTATAAATATAAAATTGATTGCATATAAATTGATTAATTTTAACAATAACTTATTGTTTTCAATAATCTTTGTTTTAGTAGCAGTTTATTATTACACTGACTGGACGATATTAATAATATATTTTATTTACCTTGAGTGTTTGTACATTAGAAAATAGTTAATTGATTCCGATACATAGGGAAGAATTATTTCATTAAAAGTGACAATGATGAAAGAAACTCACATAATCCTGTATCGACTGTATTATTATTACAGTTTCCAACCAGAAAACTAGAAAATCAAAAATATTCATTTGATTGTTATAAATAACGAAAAAATACCATGTTGTAACAGAAACTCCACCAAACATTAACAATCGTTACTTAATATTACATTCCGAGAATTGCGTTGTTTTTGGACTTTTCGTGTCTTCATCAGCCTATTTGTTTATTTATGTGTTTATATTGCGTATATTTTACTTAAAAATACAGGCCGAACTTAATTAAAGTCTCACTACTGTATTTTTGTCTTCAAGTTTGGAATGTTCATGAGTATGTTAGTTTGTAAATATATTGGTTAACAATTGCTATACAAATTTAAATAAATTTTCACTAACATGTGTCAGACGGCGAAGGATGGACGAGCAGTGAAGATAAGGAATAGAAAATAAAATAACATTTCCATAAGGACGTATTTAAACCCGCTGCTCGGGAACAAAAATTTGCTAGTAGGAAAATCACTCAAAGATTATAAATTTGTTGCAATTATAGCTAAAATCAATATAGGTATAGGATATATTATTTATTTGGTAACCAGTTTAATTTATTTCATATTATTAAAACTATGTCAAAACCACAATAATAATATTAGTATTATTCCAGTTTTGGATTAAAATATGATTTCATCCGGTGATCAGGCCAGCTAACCAGTGTACAATGAATGTATTTTCTAACTGTGATTTTATCGAGGCCGTATTAGCTAGTTACGGCCTTGACCGTCTTCAATCTCCTACAATATTAAAGACAAAGGAATAGTATAACCGAGAGGGAAATACTTTTAGACTCATTAAAATTTTTCATAGCCCTAAGCAAACCACAAACGACTGAAACCTTCTCTCCCGTGACCATTCATATGTGAGACAAATAAAAAAACGAAAGAACATTATATGAACACTCAAACAAAAACATGTAATTACTAGCTATGAAAAATCACGAAAGATACTAATTACTATTTATACCACGTTTCTTCGGGACACTTTTTTTCTTTTTCACCATCACATGTACGATATTATGTTCAACTCCAAAACGAGCAAAATTTGCGTCAGTTATCCAAAATTATTTGCCTAATGATGTGTGAAATTCTTTGATTAAAATTAAATTTATGTACCAAACATTACTTTTAAAACATTTTGTTTTATATTTGTGTTTGTTAGAATGAAAGTTTCTCCTTTAGAACTCACTTTAGTTAACTAAGCAGTCATTAGTAGTTTTTTTATTTTAAAAATAAAAATTGTAAGACGAAATGGATATAAAACTTTCGGGGCCTCACATGAGTAACTTTTATTCTGATCACCTTTAGTTTCTCGCTTTCAAAATCTTACCACTAATGGAATGTGATCAATGATCTCGTAATTTCATTGGTGTCGGTAATCAAGGATACACCAATTCTGGAAGCACACACTTTTGATAAAATTTTATTAAATATAATTCCATGTTATCTTTTCAAAATTGGTCATACTTCGTAAGAAATTCATATTTCAATTAATTAGTACCAGTCCAGGCAGACGTCGTGGTTAATGTTATGAAGTTGACCTTATATTTGATAAAACTACGGATGCTTTCTATTGATATAAATTTTACCACAATTGTATTTTTATAATTCAATTTCCTTTTCTTTTATTACTTCAATTTGATGCGGGATAATGGGCAAAAAAAATTCAAAAAATGAAAAAAATTCACTGCCAATGAATAAATTGCACTTCGCAATGTCAATATGTAAAAATGTTGCTAATTTTCTATGTGCAGTATATAGGTACTATATTAATCATATCTGGGTTCTGACAGCTCTAACCATAGTAGGAGTCTTTTGATAAGAGCTTATTTATTTTAATTCCTTTAATATTTCTGACATCATTGAACTTCTAAGAAATGCTTCTAATTTTTTTATTTCAGAGCAAGCGTCTGTTTTGAAAATAAATTTATGCACAAAAGATTACAAAGGAATTTTATTAATAGACACTACAATAGTAGCTGCATATTTTCCATTATAAGAACCTCGGAGAGAAAAATTAATTTTCCTATTTTCCTACATATTTAGCCACGAGCGAATTAAAACTTTCCGCAAAATTATTCGTTTCATTTTGAAGTAAACTGTAAGAATGTAAAGATAATCTACGAGCGATGTCAATTATTTTGTGGAAATCAGCACAAATTGTTAATACGGGAAATAAATTGTCACTATTACGCATATTTGCGGTACAAAAATTAGGCGAACAGTTAGAATGATTGCCAAATATTTGATAGAGTCCAATAATAATGTCTTTTTATATTATCAAGTTTTTCAACAAATGGTAGATTTCGACTTTTTCAATATTTCACGGACAAATCTACACCCCAGCGCAATCTCAAGTAATTATCCTTGATAAGCTTCCGTGCTCTTAATGAATTGGCTGTATTTTATGCAATTGACAACAAGGATTTACGATAACTACCCGAGATGGTTTTTGCATTCTATTTTATCCATAGTGACCATTTTATAAGGCCGGAAATATCTTACAGTGAAAAAAGTGCTTGATTCTCTATCGGCAATCAATTGTGAATAAATGAGAGCGCAATGGTTGCCATTCATTTTAGTTTAATCACCGGTATTATTTTTAAACATGTATGTGATGAAGGCTAAATGCTTTTGTTGGACAACCGAGAACAAGTGATACAGTACTTATTTTTTACGCCTAAATAAATAACTTTTTACTTTGGAGGCCTATGATTACTACATCATCCGCAGAAGTATTATAATTGGTGCCATAAAACTGCTTAGACCAACTATCCGCCACGATAATGATCATTGGTAGAACGTTTTCAACTAAACTGCCAACAGATTTTGTTTTTAGATATATATATATACATATATTTATATATATATATATATATGTATGTATATGTATATATATATATATATATATATATATACAAAATCTGGTATAATCGCTATAGCTTTTCTCTAATCTCCTGGTCAGATTTTGCCGATGCTATTTTCTTCTATTATTTTTGGTTCAGTCGTTTCGAAAATAAGAGGTGAATGCTAGTTTTTGTATAGTATTTTGCAATATCTTGTAAAAAAATTAATGTATTCCTCATGATCAAATGATACCAACATGATATATAAAAAAATTAGGGCTTTTATTTATTTACATGAATATTTAAAAAAATTAGCTTATAAAAGTAACTGGGTTTATAAGATGTATTACTGTGCCAATTTTAAATTTTCTGTGGCGGATGTCTTCTAAAAATATCGGCTATAAATACAGAAAAACATAAATAAATAACTATTTATTTTACTGTCGTAAAAACATGGGGTATGTTTAGAAAATTATGACAATTAGAATAATCGCTATAGGTTTACTATAATATTTACGTGGGCATCTAAAAGCCATATTTTCAAAATTTTAGGTTCAGTAGTCTTGAAATTAGGAGGAAGGAGATGGCACATGTTTTACATTTTTTTAATATGTCTCCAAAAATATGATATTTTAAATTATGAATAAAAAAAATTGATGATGTTTCTGTATATCCTTATGAGGTACGGAATCCTAAAAAAAGAAATAAAGAATAAATAAGTTACAATCTTGTCAATTGTGCATTTTTTCTTGCTGCACGCAACCCCTTTCTTGAATATCCAATTTGACGGAATATCTAAAATAAATAGGAAAATTTAGTTTTAACTGTCAAGCTGTCGATATTATTAATTACATCTGATAAGTACACAAAACAAACACACACACACACACACACACACACACACACACACACACACATATATATATATATATATATATATATATATATATATATATATACATATAAACTCTTCGAAAAAAAAACAGGCACTTATAGGAATAAACCATATCAGAGTTGTTTTATTATTTGATGCATTTTATATGGCGATATGATGAGAATATTGTTATTTATTATTAAGATATCGTTTTTACCTACTTCAGTCATTAAAAATGCGAATAAATAAAAGAAAACGATGTAAAGTCCACAGACGAGCCTTTTCATACTGGTACATTAAAATGGCTAAAGTTTATTTTTGAATATTTTTTATTAATTTAACATAAAATTTGAAAATTTAGTAAGGAGTATGGCCTCCTCTAGCTAAAATCAATGCGCTTAATCTGCTAGGCATGCTTTCGACGACGTTTTGTAAGGGCCTGAATGTTTTCTGGAGCTGGTTTTACGGCTCTGACGCATCGCTTGAGATTATCCCATATGTGTTCTATCGGATTGAGGTCAGAACTTCTAGCTGGCCAGTCTAAGTCTCTAGAGCGATGGGCGCGAGCGTTGTCGTCCACAAAAATGGACTCGCCTCCAACTGTTGTTAATGCGGATTGGACAAGAGGAATAAGAAAAACTAACGTGGTACGGTCATCTGACTTAATACCAGCCCAAAACATTACGGAGCATCCACAGTAAGGGGTGATTGAAACGTTCTCCAGGTCTTCGTAAAATTCGTCGACACCGATCCTCACCACTAATTGATATACGAGCTTCATCGGAGAATAAAACACTAATCCAGTTTTGTTGAGTCCATGACGAAAAATGTTGAGCGAATATCAATCTGGCAACTCGATGCTCACGGAGCAATGTAGGGCTCCGAGCTGGGCGATAGCTACGTATATTGACGGCCTGAAGTCTTCTTCTGACTGTCCATAGGCTTACTCGTGTACCTCTGACGTCCTCGAGGATCTGTTTGAGATCTGTGTACGTAACTTAACGATTTCGTAGCACTTGATTGACAATGAAGTGGTCGTCCCGTGGCTCAGTGCACCGTTTTCTTCCAGAATCGGGTCTTCTACTGACGGAGCCCGTTTCTTGGTATCATTGCCAGGTCCATTATACTGCTGGGACACATAACATTGGCTACAGCCTTCTTCATGCAGCGCAATAATTTTACTAGCTCTTATTGTTTTCCAACCATTCTGAGGACAGCAAACAGAAGTAAACTAATGCAGCAATCGGCATAAATTTAATTAAAATTTATTCGTTAAAATAAAAAACGTAACAAATAAAGAAGAACTTAATAAGAGTTGGATTTGATTTACCGCCAAAAAATACGTTTTTGTCTGTGAAAGAGGATTTTCATTCAAAGAGAATAAATTTCATATTTAGACCGTTCGTTTTTATGTGCCAGAATACACTATACCTGCCAGTAATAAATACAAATAATACCAAACTTTACTTTTAAGACATTTTGTTTTCTATTTGTGTTTGTTAGAATGAAAGTAAAGAAAGGAGAACCTTTAGAACTCAATTTAGTTAACTTTATTAATAAATAATATTTTGTTAATAATATGACAAAATCAAAAAGGCCCGTTTTTATGCGTTTTTTATCCGTTTCATGCTTTTATGCAAAAGAGTGTATGCATATGTATGTATGTATATATATATATATATATATATATATATATATAATTAGATTAAAGAGGATTTCTACATAATATATATATATATATATATATATATATATATATATATATATATATATATTAGTGAATACGTAAGCAACTATAATTGCATTGATAGTCTAGCCTATATCACGAATATTTTTTTTTCATAGCAGCCCGTACACAAAATGGAACATCAGCGCGTCTCTGCGCGTTATGAGTAGCGTTTGTCTGTACTTTAATTGTACATAACCTAATATTTATATAGACGATTGATACAATATTTTCGATGACTAAATATTTTTATTTTTCTTTTTTAGTATTACGCCAATATTAATTTTTTTTTTGGCAAAATAAATGCAATGTAAAAACGAGCATTTTGCTGCTTTTTTAATTTTAAATTAACGTTTAATTGTTTGAAATGAATCCTCTAAACTTCAACACCATTTTAGCGATGTCGGCGAGGAATGATCTGCGAAAAACCTATTTTTATGAAATATATGTATGAAATCAATAAAATATAATCTTATTCGATATTCAATATGAAAATTTCATCTATTTTCTTATATACAAATTATTATCATACATATTCCCAGAGTTTAGAATAAACTTGGCCAAAATGAAGCTTTTTCGTTAAAAAAGTAAACACGCCCTTAATTATCTTTTATTATTATGAGTAATATTATTGTATCACAATATTTCATGTATAAAATTAATATTATTAAGAAATTTAAATTCGATTAATATTATTTCTCCTTTTCCAATTTTCTGTATTTTTTGCATATACTCTATTCGATATACGAGGGCGTCAACAGTGTACTCTTTAATTACATCCCTTCTGTATTTTGAAAATATGTCAAATTAATATTTACAATATAAACAGATCCACGATGAATATATTTTAATCTACGTTTCGTGAACTTTTAATTTCGTATTTTTCCTTGAGTTTTACCCCTTATTATTACTTGGAATAAACGCAAAAATGAAAGAAATAATATTTTCGTCTTTCGATTTGTGGAAATATCCTTATGACATCCAAAAAATTTAAATTTTTTCATGTCTCCCTATAAATTTTTACAAGTCATCATCACCTTTAAAAATGTTTCAAAAGTTATTGATGATATACATATTGGAAACATTATTTTAAACAGAATACAGCTCATTATCAAAACAAAATAGTTTTTTGTTCATTTCATATCTTTGTATTTCAATCCATTTGTTATGATTTATTTTGAAAATAAAAATGGACAAGAGCTCGTATCTTAAATTTTATCCTGATGAGTATTTTTAAGTTAGGTACGCATTACTATAAACAAAAAGCTTTTTTAGTTTTCATCTTTTATTGATTTGTAGAAAAAAGACAAAACCACGACTTTTACTAATTTTTGGGATTCTATAGTGCAATAATCACTTAAAATTTCATTCTGTCTGTCCATCTGTGCATAGGTAATAGTCTGACAATATTAAACTTCAATAATTAAATAGGTGTGAAATATTTAAAATAAATGTTTTAGATGAAGATCTTAATAAATAGGTGGTAAAATATTAAAAAATAATTTAAGATTTTTCCCCGCATAAGTAAATAAAGGCTTAGGTTTTCTTTCACCGATGGAGTATTATTGGAAAAATCTTTTAAAATTAACCAAGGTTCCATTTGTTACTTTTCGGTTTAAGCTCCGTACGCAAAAAATTATATTTGACATAAATACGCAGTATCCTCTTACTTTAATTTTTAACGGTGTTAATATCTAGGATACCAGTATTTGATTACAAATTTAAACGTAAATAATTTCAGATAATTTGCGCAACACATTTTAAGACATAAAGGCTATTTAAAATTATTAATACTATGCAATATAAAATTAGTTTGAAAGTTACGTTCAGGAACAGACAAATGTAATGGAAAATTTTTAGGCCATTTTTCTTATTTTTATACCCTATATTTTATTCCACATTTAACGCGAACCTTTTCCCTAACACCCTCCGTTGCTTTATTTGTTTTTTATTTTCTTATTAAAAAGTCTGTACGATGACGAACGTTACGTTGAAGAACGAGGGACGAAAATTAAAGAAAAAAACCATAAGCAATTGTCCAAAAAATTACGTATTAAATTATTATATTTTACATTTGTAAATAAAATTAGGTTCTTGAATAAAATTAGGTTACAATTTATTTATTAATACAATTTGCTATATGATAAATTACGCTATTATGGAAAACCACACGAACTCCTAATTGATTTCATAAATGTTCTGTTGGTGACTTTTAAAACGGAACACTAAAATTCTATTTGTCTGTCTACAGATCAAAATTTTCAAACCGTGTTACCTTTAGAAATATAAAATACATTACTAAATAGATTTTTCCCTACCTCTAAGAAATACTAAAGTTGGGAAATTTTAAAAATTAAACTTGCGAAAGCATTTTTTTAATGAGTAATGTTTATGTATGTACTAAATTAAAGAAAAATGTTACGTTACTGAGGTAGATGGGGTTTTATGTTTACATCAGTATAATTTACAGGTAAAAAAATATATAATTTTAATTTATTTGGTAATTTTTAAAAAGTCTTCAGTGTATTTGTGAATAAAAATACTTGAGTACTTGCATTTTAAAAATTAAATAGTATGAAATGTAGGAAAAAGACAACAACATCAATTAATTTATAGAATATAAAAAAATGCAAGAAATTTGAACTTGTTTTTTCAATATATACATATATATGGAGAATATTATATTTAATTTAATAATATTTCTTTATTACTTTGGAAAATTACAAACGAAATAATATAACTAATCAAACCCATTTATCATGCACACAATTATTCTAAAAAATAATAATTTTTCAAGTCAAATAAAATTCACACTCGGTTTATATATGTATTCAATATTTTTTGTTACAACCAAATTGTTAGGTGATCACACGAGGAGCGTTTCAAATATAGGTACTGAGAATATCGGAAAAACTAATGTAGATTCCTAATGTTTTAGGTAATTGCGAACCAATCTCAAAAATAAAACCCAAAAACGTCAAATAATCAATTGGCTTCTGGTTAAAGGAGACAAGAATTTTACATTCACATATACAAATTTTGAAATATCTCTGAAATACATTACATATAGACACCTATCGCAAAAATATAAAATAAAATTTATTTGACAACTTAATGAGGTTATTATTAATTCTCATTAATTCTCATTAATCATCAACACTTAAGTCTCATGCAACAGTAAAAAAATTTAAATAATAAATATTGAACTGCAAGTTTCTTTTAAGTGACTCGTTCACATACACCACCATTCGCATTTTGCGGCTCTATAACACTTTCGATTCGGTAAAAATTGCGGAAAAGGAATATAAACAAACGACCTGATGTCATTGAGGTGTTTCGCGGAACGCAAGAGTAAAACAATATTGAATCGAAATATTATTGCCGTATTCACATTTTCATTCCCACAATAAATTTTTATAGTGCCCAATGGAGAGGTTTACGCCATCGATTGTTTGTTTAGAGTAGAACTATATAAACGTATTATCTGTTTTATGCCAATCAAGGTTAAAATCGATAGAGGCGTACTGATTTTGACATTATGGTGACTTACACTTTGTGTTAATAGTTTCTCAAATAAATAATTTTTGGAAGTCAATTATTTTTTAGATATCTAATCTTTTTATATATTAAATGTTCAACTCATCTGAATGGTGAATATTGCTTAAAAGACTTAATTGCTTAAAACCAGAAAGACTGTAATCATCAAACATTAATTTTTTTGACTTATTGCAAGGTTTATATTTTTTTGCACACCAATCTGTTATATGTGACGTAATATTCAAGATATTTTCAAGGCTCACAACTAAAGCAAAGATTAGGTTCATCTAATTTTTAAGGATTTAATTTTGGATTATGGGAAATTCAGGAAATGTATTTTTATGTTTGGTATTTAAATTATTTTCTTGTAGTATTTAATATGAAGTTATTGCACATCGGTTGAAAAGAATGTTTCAAATAATTATGTGCCCAATTTAATAAAATATCTATTCTTCTATTTTTTATTAATACAACTGCAAATACTATATCGATATTTCGATTCTTTCTTACTCTATATTAGACATTTTTTGGTATTATGTTGTTTTGTTACGTTATATTTGATAAAAATATATTCCGAATTTTCAAAACAAAAAACTAAAATGTTATTTTTTCCATTTTCGACACGTAAACCATTAATGCAATATTTTTTTCAAACAGTGGCAAAAAAGTGTATTTCGAAATTCGTTATGCAAACATAACATTTGAACAAATCTCCCCAACACGTTTTGCATCAAGTTTGTTAAAAAAAGATATTTTACACGTCCACAGACTGCGTTCGATAACACGGCCTAATCGAGGTACTCCATTTGCATAGAAAGTTTGTGCGAATGATAAAACCCGGGCGAATGGGCTGCGGGTAATATTCGTGTAGGAGGCAGTGACCGAGCACATACATTCAATTTGACTTAGACAGGAGATGGAAAAATATTGCGGGTTGTGGGAGACTTCGCTGTAGTAAATGACTTGCTGACTCGATATTTCCGCGGGGCTCTAACGGTGAGGCGACTGACCAGAATATTCGTCGCATATTATTGTCTAGCAGGCGCAAAATATTAGAAAATTTCCAAAGAAATACCGTTCGAAGTATCATTCATGATGATTTAAAAGATTTATTTTCAAAAGCTTGTGGTATAAACTGATATTGAGAACAGACATGGAAAATTAAAGAAATGTAAATAAACGTTCCATTTGGACCCATAAAAATAGAACAGTAATGAAAATACAAAAAAAGTATCGTAAAGTTGTTACTACAAACAGTAAGGCATCTGTGTATTTACTTTATCACATTAGTTTTTTGGGTAGGACAAGGTTCTGAGGGAAAAACAATGAAATTACATATATTATACACACATATATATATATATATATATATATATATATATACATATATATACATATTCATATATATATATATACATACTAAATATTTTTAAAAATTATTAGTATGCATATATATACATACTAATAATTTTTCATTTGCGATAATTTTAGAGCAAAGCGTTTTGAAAAATATTTCCCATTCGAACTGTTGTTGTTGCCGCAATAAATTGTCTTTTTCTCGTAGAAAAAGCAATCGATTTTTTTAGTAAAATTAATTTTTGTGAAGTACTTTTTTTTTAATATTCTGCCACTTAGAAAAAATAAATTGAAATTATCATCAAAGCCAGCACAACATTTTATCCAAAATTCAACTTCAAGCTAATCACAAATACTTATCTATTACACTTGAAAATTCCATACATTACATTTTTAGCAACATATAGTTTCAGAATTAACTTCCGTCTACAATTCAAAATTATATTATTTTTCAATAAAAGGGATATTGGAAAATTTCACCTGAATGACATTTTACCGAGCAGTAAACTTTCCTGTTACGACAAAAATGCATATTCGAAATAATAAACTTAAAATAACCGCAAACTGAAGACAATAACTAATTAATAGAAATGAATTTGTTAATAAAAGATAAAAAGTGTGTTAATCAAGGAGAATATTAAATATGTTTAATTTGTTTTTAATTTTTTTACGCTGAATGACAGATCGATAGAAGCTGTGGAATGACAACTTGTTTTTACATACAAATTGGCTGCTTGATATGATGTAATCAATTCCAGTTTGTTACAGAAAATTTTTCTCACAGCAGCTACTTGTTATTTCATACGTCTCGAGTTAGGAATGAAGCGGGTAGGTTTAGTTGAAAATGAAACCGACACATTTCATGCACTGGTAGCGTTCTATTGTGCGTTCGGACTACAGATCCTAGTCTAAATTTCTGATTCTCCTTGTATACAATACCATCTAGCCCCAGTTACCAGTGACCAGTAGTATTTTGTACATTTTCTTCTGTATGTTTTTATTAAAATGCTAAATCTAATCGGGACCAATAACAGTTTATATTTATTATGAAGTTCCATATTGTTAATTGTCATCTGGGTTGTCGAGTATAAATGCAAAAAGTTCGGGTATTTAAATATTTATTGACGATAGCAATTTTGAATAGTTTATTAGTAAAACTACTTGAAATATGCATGCAAATAAGTTTTTACTTAAGTGGTATCCTTTATAATAAAATACGATATCGGTTGTAAATCTTTTTCCAACAACATTCGTAATTAAATATCTTTATTTGTTTTTGAGATGGGTAATAAAATTAATTTTTAAATATTCATGCAGCAAAATTCATTATCATATAGTTTTTTTATTAACCGGAATATTTTGAAAAAGTTGAAACTTTTTCGAAATTGGAAGTTCAGAAATTATTTCACTAAAAAATTTATCAATGGTAAGTGTTCATTACGAAATGTAAGCCAAGTAACATAATTTTTTTTCCATATAATCATGAATCCTATTAAAAATATCGTTCGTATTCAAATATCAAGTCAACATTAGATTTGAGTCGCATCAGTTTTTAATGAAAATTACTTACGTACCTGAAGAAAATGAATACAGACTTTAAGAAACTTTTGAAATCAACAAAAAGTTAAATGATATATAAAAAAATAATGTGACAAACTGTAGGAGGTTTAATGAATTAAATTAGTGTGATTCAACAGTTTATACTCCTTGGAATTTTATGCGCTCTAATCTCAACACAATAATAATAGTTTCTTTACAATATTTGTCTGTTAGTTCAAAAGATTTTTTAAAAATTTCAAGATATTATATATGGAATGTATCTAGAGAAATGACTAATTTTTTACGTTCATGCTTGGATACATCTGACATTTTAAATATTTCAGAATTCATAGAATGTTTATTAAACTATTTACTAGTATTACTAGCATTGCTTTCCATCATATAATTTTTTTTGTGTAGTCATTATTTCATGTGCCTAAAATTATTATAAATTCATCAAAACCAAAATCTGAAATTGAAGCCACAGATTTACGATATGCTTTACGTTAACTTCGAATAACTATATTATATACATAATATTCACTTTATTAGTATAAGTGGAAGGGGAAGACATATTTTTGTGAAAGTTTTCACAAAAATATGCTTATTGTAGTCCCAGTACATAGTGATAGTAAGTAATGTAGAAACTATATTACTGGGACTATCTTAAAAAACATTCTGTAAAAGGATTGTCAGGATTATTTATAGTTCGCCTTTTCAATACGAACTCGTATGACTAAAAGGAAATAAAATTTTTTTACAACATACTTGCCCTTCTCAAATTTCCAGACAAATATTTTTTGGATCCTTTGGTACTATTACGAAATACGCCTTTTAATTTCCTATTTCTAATGGCTTTTGAGAAAAAACAGCTGTCACAGGAGGATGAACGGCCACATGAGTCGTTTTCAAAGGGCCAAAACCTTTTTACCTTTAGAGGCAAGCAAACCTCATTAAATATATTTTTCTACCTGGCTATGTCAAGCATCAGTTTGAGTTTCCAGAGAATAGTATTATATTTAAATGCAGGAAAAGAAATAAAAAAAACAATGAAATACGTATCGAAACGCACTAAATTTTGGTTTCAGTATTCATTTATATTTTTTCAAGCTGGTTAATCGTAATAAATTTAATTGAAAATATTGATCAAATGCAGGTACCCATAAGTATTTTTTAGATCATTTAAACCTATGAGTGACAGTTGCACTCATTTCATAACTACATGAGGAATAATTTATAACGATATGAGAAATAATTTTAATTTGTTTTAATGGTAGGTTATTTATTATTATTTTGTTAATAGTTAGCAAACCTGTTAACTGAGATCTCAACATAAAACGTTTATTTGTAAAGTTTCATATACGTTTTTCGTATGACAAGGTTATAGAAATTTAAGTAAAAGTATCTTGGTCAAAATTCTCACATAAAATTGTAATTAAAGTTTTTTATAATTGTTAGGAAGCAAACAACTTATAAAATGTATAATTGTTAGGAAGCAAATCACTTGTAAAATGTATAATTGTTAGGAAGCAAACAACTCACAATACTTCTTAATAAAATGAAAGGCTCGGGTTTCTACTAATAACTTAGTCACATTTTAAAAGATGTTGCTATGTAGCCAATAAAAAAAAACGTCATAAATGAAGATTAATGTTCTGAATAGTATTTATCGCAATAGAACAAAAAATACCCTTAGTTTCACATTATCTTAAGATTTATTATAGCGATACAGTGAAAACAATTTGTAAGAAAATACATTATATTTAATATTATCTATAAAGAGAACATTACAAAGCATTATTTCATTTATTACCAGAATAATTGTAATTATAAGTATTAATATATGTATATATTATAATATTTTGAGAAATATCATTATTTGAACGCGTACTTAAGATTGAAATAATTTATCAATCTGTTGCATCGAAAACTATCAAATTATAATAGAAAAATATGGTTAAAAAGTTTTCCGTAAATTTTTATTTAAATTCAATATTCATCATCGTCCGAAAAATAGTAACCCGTTTTTCCTATTTTTTAAATAATACATTCAAACCTTTAGTAAATATTTTCCATGTCGTTTTCACAAGTTTAATGAGGAAATCGAGTAATAATTAATAGATATATTTTAATACATATCTAAAATTATTTACAAATTATAAAAAATTCTTATTTAAATTTATTTGACAAAATTTTTAAATTAATTCTTTACCTGTCAATCAATATTCCGAAATTTACAAAATTTAGTGTCAGGAAAGCGTTATAAAATACATGAATATTAAAAATCAATGTTTTGATAGTGTGAATTATTAACGGATTATATTCTTAATTTTTATACATTGTACAATCCGTATATTTTTCACGACTACTACTTGTCAACCTCGTGGGTACCAAGCATTTATACAATTAAGTTTATGTTATTAATGAATGAGTAGTGGCTGATTTATTTCAGTAATGGTTACTTAAAACTAATAACCTCAAGTTGTCCCATAGATACTTCAGAGAAAATATGTTTCAAGTATAATTAATAAATTTTTCCCTGCAGGAGGTTTATTTTATACCATAAAGAAAAATTAAGTAGAAGTGTCATAATCGAGATTCCTGTCTATTGTTATCTTTTATGGAAACATATGTATGTTTTGACTGTTTTAAGAATACGTACGAAAAAAATCTTATTTCTTTATAAAATGATTGGCACACAAATTACAAATCCGGATCTTGATGGAATAAATATATGTATATTTCTTATAATGGATTTATGCTCAATTAAAGGGAAGTTATATCTTTGGTGTTTTTGACAATATATTATTATTAAAATCGAAATTAAATTTTAATATTTTTTATTTTTATATATTTTTATTTTTATTAGGCCTTCGCATCTTTACAAATCCGATATGGTAGGTTTATTTCATTGTAATTATTTTTATTTATTTGTGATTATAATTAACGATATTACTATTATATTTCTTCCATTATTGTTGGTAATTGTCAAAATTTTTAAATGAATAATATTATTAAAACTGACGTATGGCAGGCAACGTTTTATACAAATATAAATATTCATGCATCTACGCTACTTTGATGTGGGAACGTTAGCATATACCTAAACCTACCTAATGTATATAATAATCTTAGTCATAGTATTTTATAATAAACTAAGTACATAGATGTCTCAGTGAGTCTAGAAACAATTATATGAAACTTTTGTATTTTTTCTTTCCATAATTTATAAGGGTTGAAATAGAAATATTTACACTTAAATTTTCCATATCTACATTCCATCAGTTTATTCTTCACACTTTGAAAAACAACAAAATACTGTTGTAATTCTAAACAAAACTTCGAACGGTATTTCTTTGGAATGTTCTTCCTATTCTTCCTCCGCTAGACAACTGTTAATATCACCTGGGATCCATTAGTCCCGAGATCTTTAGTTTAGATAGCAATATGGGGAAAAGTAAAGAAGTAATTTTAATGTTTGTAGAAGAATATTCTTATGAACATCTTTATGGATTAATGCTTTAAAGCCTTTTGGAAAAAAATTGGAAATGAATATTTAGGTTAAACGTACAAGATAGGATAACGAGTATTCGAGCACATAAGTTCATCGCTGAGTTACGAAAAGAAAGTAGTTTTATTGCAAATCAAAACTATGCATAATTTGTTAATAAACCCCTTTTTCATTTTGACCTCATTAGAGTAATATGAATGCTTCAATATCTTATGAAGTACGAAATATAAACTTTTGAAAGGAAAGTCTTTGTATTCTCCTATTTCTTTCGTTATAGTGTAATCACGTCTTCGAAAATAGTTTCCCATCTATACACGTCAGCGTTTAGTTTTTATTACCTTCAGTTAAACCTGTGAGTAAAACGACACTAACGTTAACATTATTGGATACTGAGTGTAAAAGCATTGTTCGACAAAGTGACCAGATAAAAGACAAATTGAAACATAATTTCGCACAAAAAGTCTAAATAATTTTAAAAGTACCTATTATGCTGTAACGAATATTCACATTCGCATTGACGAATATTCGTATGTTTTTTTAATATTCTCATTCGTATCCACAAAAATAATGCGAACATTGTGAGAAATTGATGGCAAGGAAATTTTCGTATTAAATTAATCAAAATGGAAAAATATGTAAGAAGAAAATAACTTAAATTTCAAAAACTATTTATTATAAAAACTTATTTGGTGTTTTATATAAATAAAAAAGAAATAGCGCTTTTTTAACTTTTGGAAAAATTTCCTTTATTAAAAAAACTACTATAATTCCAGAGCAGCAAATTACCAGGACAGCAAATTATAACATTAACGAAACTTCCAAAATTATTAACTTTTACTATAATAATAAAGAGTGGTTTAGAAACAAATGAACTTTTTTCCCTAATAAAATATATGACAACTTTTTAAAATATTGTTTTCGATAACCAATAGCGAACACACTATGCTCAATAGAAGCAGACGTTAGACGCATGATGCCAATGTACGAAATAGTTTATTAGTATTAAACACATTTTGCGTACGACGGTGTGTGCGCATTCGTATATGCATGTGGATGTGCATTCGAGCGCGCCAGAAGCTAAATACGATAATCAGCTGTGATAGAAAATCGCTCAACCTCCTAACTGATTCGATAAATATTCTGTTGGTTACTTCTAAAATGAAGCACTAATAATTCAGACTTTTACTTTCAAAAATGTAAAATACATTAGTGAATAGATTTTCTCTATATCTTTATGTACAAAATTATCTGAAAAATAATAACAAAACCCAAAAAAACTAAAATAATCAATTGACTTCTGGTCAAAGGAGCGAAGAATTTTACATTCACGTAAACAAATTTTTTAGTGTCTTTGAAAGATATTAGATATAGAGACCTACCGCAAAAAACAAAATAAAAATAAATTTGACATTTAAACTAGGTTCTTATCAATACGATTAAGTCTCACGCGGCAGTAAACAAATTAAAATAATAAATATTGAACTATAAGTTTCTTTTAAGTCACTCGTTGCGATATACCACCATTGACATTTTGCGGCTCTATAACACTTTCGATTCGGTAAAAATTGCAAAAAGGGAATATAAACAAACGACCTGAAAGCAACAGTATAACAATATTAATAAAAATATTATTGCCGTATTCATATTTTCATTTCGACAATAAATTTGTATAGTGCCAAATGGGGAAGTTTACACCATCGATTTGCTCGTTTATACTGAGACTATATAAATGTATGGACTGTTTTACGCCAAACAAGATTGAAATGTTAAGAGGCGTACTGATTTTGAAGTCATGGTGACTTAGACTTTCTGTTAACGGGTATACAATTAGATATTTTTTTACTAGTCAATTATTTTTTAGATATTCAATAATCTTATGTTGCACACATTCAATTTTCAACTCATATGAATTGTGAATATTGTTTAAAAGATTTTGATTAAAACAGAAATAGTGTAGCCGTTAAACATTAATTTAGTTGACCTATTACACAGTTTAATAATTTCTTCTTGTATGTTCAAAACTAAAAACCAAAGTACTATTTTCCTCATTTTGACACATGAGTGATTAATGCAATGCTCATTTGAAAAAGTACCAAAAAAATTATTTCGAAATCCGTTTATGCAAACGAAATATCTGAAAAAATCTCCTCGATACGTTTTGCAACAAGTTCGCTAAAAAAGAAATCGACTGCGTCCTATAACACGGCCTAATCCAGGTACTCCATTTGCGTCGAAAGATTGTACGAATGATAAAACCTGAGCCGACTAACTGCGAGTAATGTTCATGTTGGAGATGGTGACCGAATGCATACACTCAATTTGACTTAGACAGGAGAGGGGGAAATATTGCGGGTATTGGAAGAATTCGCTGTTGTAAATGACTTAAACGTAAAGATGAAAGAAATAACTTCGTGTTTCGATTTGTAAACATATCATTATGACATTCAAAAAATTTAAATTTTTTCACGTCTTCCTATAAATTTTTAAAGGTCACCATGACTTTTAAAAACTTATCAAAAAATATTGATGATTTACATATTGGAAATATTATTTCAAACAGAATACAGCTCATTAGCAACAGCGAAAATAAAACTGTTTTTTGTGAACTGTATTTCAATTCATTCTCACTAATTTGTATGACTTATTTTGAAAATAAAAGAGAACGATTGCTCGTATCTTCAATGTTATCCTGTGGTGAATTTTTAGGTTATGTCTTTTATTGATTTGAAGAAGAAAAGACAAAACCATGACTTTTACTATTTTTTGGGATTCTGTAGTTTAATGATAACTCTTAATATTTCATTCTATCAATCCGTCTATGCATAGGTAATAGCCTGATGATTCCAATAATTTTAAATAGGCGTGAAATTTTTCAAATAAATGCTTGAGATAAAGAACTTATTAAATAGGTAGTAAAATATTAAAAACAATTTAAGATGCTCCCCCGCAAGTGTAAAATAAAGGCTGAGGTTTTTTTTTATAGAAGTCGAGCCGTATTACGCCGATAAAGTATTATTGGAAAGATCTTTTAAAATTAATCAAGGTTCCATTTATTACTTTTCAGTTTAAGCCCCGTACACGATAATCTATATTTGACATAAATACATTTCCTCTTCCTTTCATTTTTAACCGTGTTTATATCTAGATACCAGTCTTGATTACGTAACACATTTTAAGACATAAAGGTAAACACTATGCAATATAAAATTAGTTTGAAAGTTGCGTTCCACGAACAGACAAATGGAATGGTAAATTTTTAAA
Organism: Druceiella hillmani; assembly: GCA_039881145.1. Taxonomy (NCBI): domain Eukaryota; kingdom Metazoa; phylum Arthropoda; class Insecta; order Lepidoptera; family Hepialidae; genus Druceiella; species Druceiella hillmani. The sequence goes on along the minus strand of JAYKKI010000027.1, from coordinate 24,913,195 downwards.
CTATTTTTCTTATTTTTATACCCCATATAATATTTCACACTTAACGCGTTTTCCCTAACACCCTTCGTTGGTTTATTTGTTTTTTATCTTTTTATTAAAAAGTCTGTACAATGAAGGTAAATTTTAATACTTTCTATTTTAACAGATTTCGTTCTTACGTGCGAAAATTAAAAAAAAAACCATCTAAAATTATCTAAAAAATTAGGGTTTAAATTATAATATTTTACATTTGTAAATAAGTAATTCTTGAATAAAATTAGGTTAGAATTTATTTATTAATGCAATTTGATATATGACAATTAGGTTGTGATAGAAAACCGTACGAACTTCTAATTGCTTTCATAAATGTTCTGTTGGTTATTTTTAAAACGAAGCACTAAAATTCCATTTGTCTGTATACAGATCAAAATTTTCAAACTGTGTTACCTTTAGAAATGTAAAATACATTAGTGAATAGATTTCCCCTACCTCTAAGAAATACTAAAGTTGAGAGATTTTAAAAATTAAAGTTGAGAAATAGTTTATGTATAGCATAGTTTTAATGAGTAATGTGTATACTAAATTAAAGTAACAATGTTATGTTACTGAGGCAGGTGGGGTTTTATGTTAATACCAGTATAATTTACAGGTAAAAAAAATATAATTTTAATTTATTTGGTAATTTTTAGGAAGTCCCCAATATATTCGGGAATAAAAATACTTTGAAAACGTGTATTTTAAAAATTAAATAGAATAAAATTTGGGAATAAGATAATGTGTACCACAACATCAATTAATTTATAGAATATAAAAAATGCAAGAAATTTGAACGTGCTTTTTCTATATTTACATATATATGGAGAATATTATATTTAATTTAACAATATTTCTTTATTACTTTGGAAAATTACAAACGAAATAATATAACTAATCAAACCCATTTATCATGCACACAATTATTCTAAAAAATAATAATTTTTCAAGTTAAATGAAATTCACACTCGCTTTATATATGTAATCCATATTTTTTGTTACAACCAAATTGTTTGGTGATCACAAGACTAGCGTCTCAAATATAGTCACTAAGAATATCGGAAAAACTAATGGAGATTCCTAATGTTTAAGGTAATTTCGATCCAATCTCAAAAATAAAACCCAAAAACGTCAAATAATCAAGTAGGTATCTGGTCAAAGGAGCCAAGAATTTTACATTCACATAAATAAATTTTTAAATGATTTTGAAATACATTAGATATAGAGACCTGTCGCAAAAATATAAAACAAAAATTGATTTGACAATTTAATGAAGTTCTCAAGTCTCATGCAAATTTTAAAAAATTTAAATAATAAATATTGAACTACAAGTTTCTTATAAGTGACTCGTTCAGATACACCACCATTCGCATTTTGCGGCTCTATAACTCTTTCGATTCGGTAAAAATTGCGGAAAAGGAATATAAACAAACGACCTGATGTCGTTAAGGTGTTCCGCGGAACGCAAGAGTAAAACAATATTGAATCGAAATATTATTGCCTTATTCACATTTTCATTTCCACAATAAATTTGTATAGTGCCCAATGGAGAGGTTTACGCTATCGATTTGTTTGTTTAGAGTGGAACTATATAAATGTATTATCTGTTTTACGTCAATCAAGGTTAAAATCGAAAGAGGCGTACTGATTTTGACGTTATGGTGACTTACACTTTGTGTTAATAGTTTCTCAATTCAATTTTTTTTTGCAATTCAATTATTTCTTAGATATCCAGTAATCTTTGTACATATTAAATTTTCAACTCATCTGAATAGTTAATATTGCTTAAAAGACTTAATTGCCTAAAACCAGAAAGACTCTAATCATGAAACATTAATTGTTTTGACTTATTGCAAGGTTTATATTTTTTGCACACCAATCTGTTATGTGTGACATAATATTCAAGATATTTTCTATGCTTACAAATAAAGCAAATGTTAGGTTCATCTAATTTTTAAGGATTTAATTTCGGTTCAAAAGAATGTTTCAAATAATTATGTGCCCAATCTAACAAAATATCTATTCTTCTATTTTTTATTAATACAACTGCAAATACTATATCGAAATTTCGATTCTTTCTTACTCTGTATTCGACATTTTTTGGTATTATGTTATTTTGTTACGTTATATTTGATAAAAATATATTCTGAATTTTCAAAACAAAAAACTAAAATGTTATCTTCTCCAGTTTCGACACGTAAGCCATTAATGCAATATTTTTTTCCAATAGTGGCAAAAAAGTGTATTTCGAAATTCGTTATGCAAACATAACATTTGAACAAATCTCCCCAACACGTTTTGCATCAAGTTCCCTAAAAAAAGATATTTTACACGTCCACAGACTGCGTTCGATAACACGGCCTAATCGAGGTACTCCATTTGCATAGAAAGTTTGTGCGAATGATAAAACCCGGGCGAATGGGCTGCGCGTAATATTCGTGTCGGAGGCAGTGACCGAGCACATACATTCAATTTGACTTAGACAGGAGATGGGAAAATATTGCGGTTGTGGGAGACTTTGCTGTAGTAAATGACTTGCTGACTCAATATTTCCGCGGGCCTCTATCGGTGAGGCGGCTGACCAGAATATTCGTCGCATATTATTGTCTAGCAGGCGCAAAAGATTAGAAAATTTCCAAAGAAATATCGTTCGAAGTATTGTTCATGATCATTTAAAAGATTTATTTTCAAAAGCTTGTGGTGTAAACTGATATTGAGAACAGACCTGGAAAATTAAAGAAATGTAAATAAACGTTCCATTTGCACCCATAAAAATAGAATAGCAATGAAAACACAAAAAAAGTATCGTAAAGCTGTTACTACAAACAGTAAGGCATCTGTGTATTTACTTTATCACATTAATTCATATTTTTACTGGTAATGCTATGGTTAAAGGTAGCGGTATTGGCAGTATGATGATAAATTGGATCGTATCGTCCCGTATATCAGTGGCACGCATTATTTTTTGGGTTGGGCAAGGTACTGAGGGAAAAACAATGAAATTATATATATTATACAGACTTACACACACGTATATATATGTACTTGTATATATATATATATATATATATATATATATATATACATATACTAAATATTTAAAAAAATTATTAGTATGCATATACATACTAATAATTTTTCATTTGCCATAATTTTAGAACAAAGCGTTTTGAAAAATATTTCCCATTCGAACTGTGTTGCGGCAGTAAATTGTCTTTTTCTCGTAGAAAAAGCAATCGATTTTTTTAGTAAAATTAATTTTTGTGAAGTACGTTATTTTTTTTAATATTGTGCCACTTAGAGAAAATAAATTGAAATTATCATCAAGGCCAGCACAACATTTTATCCAAAATTCAACTTCAAGCTAATCACAAATACTTATCTATTACACTTGAAAATGCCATACATTACATTTTTAGGAACATAGTTTCAGAATTAACTTCGGTCTACAATTCAAAATTATATTATTTTTCAATAAAAGGAAAATTGGAAAATTTCACCTGAATGACATTGTACCGAGCAGTAAACTTTCCTGTTACGACAAAAATGCATATTCCAAATAATAAACTTAAAATAACCGCAAACTGGAGACTATAACTAATTAATAGAAATGAATTTGCTAATAAAAGATAAAAAGTGTGTTAACCAAGGAGAATATTAAATATGTTTAATTTATTTTTAATTTTTTTACGCTGAATGACAGATCGATAGAAGCTGTGGAAATGACAACTTATTTTTACGTACAAATTGGCTGCTTGATATGATGTAATAAATTCCAGTTTGTTACAGAAAATTTTTCTCACAGCAGCTACTTGTTGTTTCATACGTCTCGAGTTAGGAATGAAGCGGGTAGGTTTAGTTAAAAATGAAACCGACACATTTCATGCACTGGTAGCGTTCTATTGTGCGTTCGAACTACAGATCCTATTCTAAATTTCTGATTCTCCTTATATACAATAACATCTAGCCCCAGTTACCAGTGACTAGTAGTATTTTGTACATTTTCTTCTGTATGTTTTTATTAAAATGCTAAATCTAATCGGGACCAATAACAGTTTATAGTTATTATGAAGTTCCATATTGTTAATTGTCATCTGTGTTGTCGAGTATAAATGCAAAAAGTTCGGGTATTTAAATATTTGTTGACGATAGCAATTTTGAATAGTTTATTAGTAAAACTACTTGAAATATGCATGCAAATAAGTTTTTACTTAAGTGGTATCCTTTATAATAAAATACGATATCGGTTGTAAATCGTAATTAAATGTCTTTATTTGTTTTTGAGATGTGTAATAAAATTAATTTTTAAATATTCATACAGTAAAATTTATTATCATATAGTTTTTTTATTAACCGGAATATTTCGAAAAAGTTGAAACTTTTTCAAAATTGAAAGTTCAGAAATTATTTCACTAAAAAAATTCATCAATGGTAAGTGTTCATTACGAAATTTAAGCCAAGTAACATAATTTTTTTTCCATATAATCATGAATCCTATTAAAAATATCGTTCGTATTCAAATATCAAGTCAACATTAGATTTGAGTTGTATCAGTTTTTAATGAAAATTACTTACATACCTGAAGAAAATGAATACAGACCTTAAGAAACTTTTGAAATCAACAAAAAGTTAAGTGATTTATAAAAAAATAATGTAACAAACTGTAGGAGGCTTAATGACTTAAATTGGTGTGATCTGACTGAACAGTTTATACTCCTTGGAATTTTATGCGCTCTAATTTCAACACAATAATAATAGTTTCTTTACAATATTTGTCTGTTTTTTTAAAAATTTCAATATATTATATAAGAGAAATAACTAATTTTTTATCGTTCATGCTTGGATACATATGAAATTTTAAATTTTCCAGGATTCATAGAATGTTTATTAAACTATTTACTAGTATTACTAGTATTACTTTCCACCATATAATTTTTTTTGTATAGTCATTATTTCATGTGCCTAAAGATATTATAAATCATCAAAACCAAAATCTGAAATTGAAGCCACTGTTTTGCGATATGCTTTCCGTTAACTTCTAGTAACTATATTATATACATAATATTCACTTTATTAGTATAAGTGGAAGCGGAAGACATATTTTTGTGAAAGTTTTCACAAAAATATGCTTATGATAGTCCCAGTACATAGTGATAGTAAGTAATGTAGAAATATATTACTGGGACTATCTTAAAAGGATTGTCAGGATTATTTAGAGTTCGCCTTTTCAATACAAACTCGTATGACTAAAAGGAAATAACATTTTTTTACAACAAACTTACCCTTCTCGAATTTTCAGGTAAATATTTTTTAGATCCTTTGGTACTATTACGAAATACACCTTTTAAGTTCCTATTTCCAATGGTTTTTGAGAAAAAACAGCTGTCACAGGAGGATGAACGGACACATGAGTCGTTTTCAAAGGGCCAAAACCTTTTTATCTTTCGAGGCAAGCAAACCTCATTAAATATATTTTTCAACCTGGCCGTGTCGAGCATTTATTTGAGTTTCCAGAGAATAGTATTGTATTTAAATGACAGAAAAGAAATAAAAAAAAACAATGAAATACGTATCGAAACGCACTAAATTTTGGATTCAGTATTCATTTATATTTTTTCAAGCTGGTTAATCGTAATAAATTTAATTGAAAATATTGATCAAATGCAGGAACCTATAAGTATTTTTTAGATCATTTAAACCTATGTGTGACAGTTGCAATCATTTCATAACTACAGGAGGAATAATTTATAACGATATGAGAAATAATTTTAATTTGTTTTAATGGTAGGTTATTTATTAATAGTTAGTTAATAGTTAGCAAACCTGTTAACTGAGATCTCAACATAAAACGTTTACTTGTAAAGTTTCATATACTTTTTTCGTATAAAAAGGGTTATAAAAATTTAAGTAAAAATATCTTGGTCAAAATTTTCACATAAAATTGCAATTAAAGTTTGTTATAATTGTCAGACAACTTATAAAATGTATAATTGTTAGGAAGCAAACAACTTGTAAAATGTATAATTGTTAGGAAGCAAACAACTTGTAAAATGTATAATTGTTAGGAAGCAAACAACTTGTAAAATGTATAATTGTTAGGAAGCAAACAACTTATAAAATGTATAATTGTTAGGAAGCAAACAACTTGTAAAATGTATAATTGTTAGGAAGCAAACAACTTATAAAATGTATAATTGTTAGGAAGCAAACAACTTGTAAAATGTATAATTGTTAGGAAGCAAACAACTCACAATACTTCTTAATAAAATGAAAGGTTCAGGTTTCTACCAATAACTTAGTCACATTTTAAAAGATGTTGCTATGTAGCCAATAAAAAAAAACGTCATAAATGAAGATTAATGTTCTGAATAGTATTTATCGCTATAGAACAAAAAACACACTCTTAGTTTCACATTATCTGAAGATTTATTATAGCGATGCAGTGAAAACAATTTGTAAGAAAATATATTATATTTAATATTATCGATAAAGAGAACATTACAAAGCATTATTTCATTTATTACCAAAATAATTGTAATTATAAGTATTAATATATGTATATATTATAATATTTTGAGAAATATTATTTGAACGAGTACTTAAGATTGAAATAATTTATCAATCTGTTGCATGGAAAACTATCAAATTATAATAGAAAAATATGGTTAAATAGTTTTCCATATGAGTGAAGTTAGTTTCTGCGCCGTAACTATCTATTTTAAATTTTAATTTAAATTTAATATTCATCATCGCCCGGAAAATTGTATCCCGTTTTTCCTATTTTTTAATTAATACATTCAAACGTTTAGTAAATATTTTCCATGTCGTTTTCACAACTTTAATGAAGAAATCGAGTAATAATTAATAGATATATTTTAGTATATATCTAAAATTATTTACAAATTATAAAAAATTCTTATTTAAATTTATTTGACAAAATTTCTAAATTATTTCTTAACTTGTCAATCAATACCCCGAAATTTACAAAATTTAGTGTTAGGAAAGAGTTATAAAATATATGAATATTAAAAATCAATCTTTTGATAGTGTGAATTATTAACGGATTATATTATTAATTTTCATACATTGTACAATCCGTATATTTTTCGAGACTATTACTTGTCAACCTCGTGAGTACCAAGCATTTAAACAATTAAGTTTATGTTATTAATGAATGAGTAGTGACAGATATATTTCAGTAACGGTTACTTAAAACTAATAACCTCAAGTTGTCCCATAGATACTTCAGAGAAAATATGTTTCAAGTATACTTAATAAATTTTTCCCTGCAGGAGGTTTATTTTATACCATAAAGAAAAAATAAGTAGAAGTGTAATAATCGAGATTCCTGTCTATTGTTATCTTTAATGGAAACATATGTATGTTTTGACTGTTTTAAGAATACGTACCAAAAAAATCTTATTTCTTTATAAAATGATTGGCACACAAATTACAAATCCGGATCTTGATGGAACAAATATATGTATATTTATTATAATGGATTTATGCTCAATTAAAGGGAAGTTATACCTTTGGTGTTTTTTGACAGTATATTATTATTAAAATCGAAATTAAATTTTAATATTTTTTATTTTTACATGTTTTTTTATTTTTATTAGGCCTTCGCATCTTTATAAATCAGATATAGTAGGTTTATTTCATTGTAATTATTTTTATTTATTTGTGATTATAATTAACGATATGACTATTATATTTCTTCCATTATTGTTGATAATTGTCAAAATTTTTAAATGAATAATATTATTAAAACTGACGTATGGTGGGCAATGTTTTATACAAATATAAATATTTATGCATCTACGCTACTTTGATGTGGGAATGTTAGCATATACCTAAACCTACCTAATGTATATAAGAATATTAGTCATAGTATTTTATAATAAACTAAGTACATAGATGTCTCAGTGAGTCTAGAAACAATTATATGGAACTTTTGTATTTTTTCTTTCCATAATTTATAAGGGTTGAAATAGAAATATTTACACTTAAATTTTCCATATCTACATTCCATTAGTTTATTCTACACACTTTGAAAAAACAACAAAATACTATTGTAATTCTAAACAAAACTTCGAACGGTATTTCTTTGGAAAGTTCTTTCTATTCTTCCTCTGCTAGACAACTGTTAATATCACCTGGGATCCATTACTCCCGAGATCTTTAGTTTAGATAGCAAGATGGGGAAAAGTAAAGAAGTAATTTTAATGTTTGTAGAAGAATATTCTTATGAACATCTTTATGGATTAATGCTTTAAAGCCTTTTGGAAAAAAATTGGAAATGAATATTTAGGTTAAATGTACAAAATAGGATAACGAGTATTCGATCACATAAGATCATCGCTGAGTTACGAAAAGAAAGTAGTTTTATTGCAAATCAAAACTATGCATAATTTGTTAATAAACCCCTTTTTTATTTTAACCTCATTAGAGTAATATGAATGCTTCAATATCTTATGAAATACGAAATATAAACTTTTGAAAGGAAAGTCTTTGTAATCTCCTATTTCTTTCGTTGTAGTGTAATCACGTCTTCGAAAATAGTTTCCCATCTATACACGTCAGCGTTTAGTTTTTCTTATCTTCAGTGAAACCTGTGAGTAACTACTAACGTTAATATTATTGGATACTGAGTGTAAAAGCATTGTTCGACAAAGTGACCAGATAAAAGACAAATTGATACATAATTCGAAAGCGCACAAAAAGACTAAATAATTTTAAAAGTACCTATTATGTTGTAACGAATATTCACATTCGCATTGACGAATATTCGTATGTTTTTTTAATATTCTCATTCGTATCCACAAAAATAATGCGAACATTGTGAGAAATTGATGGCAAGGAAATTTTCGTATTAAATCAATCAAAATGGAGAAATATGTAAAAAGAAAATAACTTAAATTTCAAAAAATATTTATTGTAAAACCTTATTTGGTGTTTTATATAAATAAAAAAGAAATAGAGTTTTTTTAACTTAAACAAAAACTTTCTTTTGGAAAAAATTCCTTTAGTAAAAAAACTACTACAAATCCAGAGCAGCAAATTACCAGGACAGAAAATTATAACATTAACGAAACTTCCAAAATTATTAACTTTTACTATAATAATAAAGAGTGGTTTAGAAACAAATGAAATTTTTTCCCTAATAAAATATATGACAACTTTTTAAAATATTGTTTTCGATAACCAATAGCGAACACACTATGCTTAATAGAAGCAGACGTTAGACGCATGATGCCAATGTACGAAATAGTTTATTAGTATTAAATATATTTTGCGTACGACGGTGTGTGCGCATTCGTGTATGCATGTGGATGTGCATTCGAGTGCGCCAGAAGCTAAATACGATAATCAGTTGTAATAGAAAATTGCTCAAACTAATAACTGATTCGATAAATGTTCTATTGGTTACTTTTAAAACGAAGCACTAAAAATTCAAACTGTTTTACTTTCAAAAATGTAAAATACATTAGTGAATAGATTTTCTCTATATCTTTATGTACAAAATTATCTTTATGTACACAATTATTCTAAAAAATAATAACAACTAAAATAATCAATTGACTTCTTGTCAAAGGAGGGAAGAATTTTACATTCACGTAAACAAATTTTTTAATATCTTTATATGAAAGATATTGGATATAGAGACCTACCGCAAAAAACAAAGTAAAAATAAATTTGACAATTAAACTAGGTTCTTATCTATACAATTAAGCAGCATGCAGCAGTAAAAAAATTAAAATAATAAATATTGAACTATAAGTTTCTTTAAAGTCACTAGTTCGCATATACCACCATTGACATTTTGCGGCTCTACAACACTTTCGATTCGGTAAAAATTGCAAGAAGGGAATATAAACAAACGACCTGATGTCATTGAGGTATTCTGCGGAAAGCAACAGTATAACAATATTAATAAAAATATTATTGCCGTATTCATATTTTCATTTCGACAATAAATTTGTATAGTGCCCAATGGGGAAGTTTACGCCATCGATTTGCTCGTTTATAGTGAGACTATATAAATGTATGGACTGTTTTACGCCAATCAAGATTGAAATGGAAAGTGGCGTACTGATTTTGACGTCATGGTGACTTGGACTTTGTGTTAACGGGTATAAAATTAGATAATTTTTCACTAGTCAATGATTTTTTAGATATTTAGTAACCTTTGCACACATTCAATTTTCAACTCATCTGAATTGTGAATATTGTTAAAAGACTTTGATTAAAAACAGAAAGAGTGTAGCCGTTGAACATTAATTTAATTAACCTATTACATAGTTTATGTTTTTTGCACACCTGTTTCGTTATGTGTGACGTAATATTCAAGATATTTTCTATGCTCACAAATAAAGCAAACGTTAGGTTCGCCTAATTTTTAATAATTTTGGATCAGGTGCAATTCAGGAAATGTATTTTTGTGTCTGGTGTTTAAATTATTTTCTTATATTGTTAAATATGGAACGATTGCATATTTCGAATCATTATGTTTGCAATCAAACAAAATACCTTATTCCTCTCTAATTTTGTATTAATAAAATTGCAAATAATGTATGGATATTTCAATTCATTCTTGCTCTATATTAGATATTTTTTGGAATTATGTTATTTTTTTACATTATATTGACAATATTTTATTCTTGTATTTTCAAAACTAAAACCCAAAATGCTATATTCCTCATTTTGACACATGAGTGATTAATGCAATGCTCATTTGAAAAAGTGATAAAAAAGTTTATTTTGAAATCCGTTTATGCAAACGAAATGTCTGAAAAAATCTCCTCGATACGTTTTGCATCAAATTCGCTAAAAAAGAAATCGACTGCGTCCTATAACACGGCCTAATTCAGGTACTCCATTTGCGTAGAAAGATTGTACGAATGCACAATTAAATAAAACTACGTGATGTAGTATTATTTCCAGTTTCTTTAAGTTCTTTACCACGACTTAGGTTTCGTTGTATTACAATATCTTCAGGTGGGCTATTGGCAATAATCTTTGCTAATAGCCCACCTGAAGTTGATGTAATACAACGATACTTAGGTCGTGGTAAAGAACTTAAAGAAAGTAGAAATAATACTACATCACGTAGTTTCATTTAATTGTGAATATTGAATTTCTACAAAATTAACGCCAAATATATTCAATATGGTACGAATGATAAAATCTGGGCCGACGGACTGCTGGTAATGTTCATGTTGGAGGCGGTGACCGAATGCATACACTCAATTTGACTTAGACAGGAGATGGAGAAATATTGCGGGTATTGAAAGAATTCGCTGTATAACAGTATATCAGTTGCACGCATTATTTTTTAGGTTACTGAGGGAAGAACATATAAAAATTATACAAACACACACACATATATTTATATATATATATATATATATATATATATATATATATATATATATATATATATATATATATATATATATATATATATGTATATATATATATATATATATACATATATATATATATATATATATATATATATATATATATATATGTATATATATATATATATATATATACATATATATATATATATATATATTAATACAGATGAAAACTTAATATTTATTGGGTATTAAATGAGAAAATGTTTATTACAAATGATATGTTAACCAAAAAATATTTTTTCATTTACCATACGAATTGCATTGCGGCAATTAACTGTCTTTTTCTCACAACAAAATCAATTTTTTAACTAATTTTTTTTAATTAAAATCAACACGATTAACAATATTTTATGAAATACATTGGTGTATTTTTCATTGTTCTGCCATTTAATGAAAAGAAATTTAAATTATCAACAAGCACACCTTTTAAGTGAGAATTTTTGGGTTTAAAATGATCGTTACTCGTTTATTTGCGGAGCTAGAGGCGCAGGAGAGGTAGCGTTAGTTGCGTCATCTTTGCGGATATGTTAGTCGCAATGAATCATTGGTCGAGAGCGCACCACGCGTTTGCGGAGGAATATTATTTGAAGTGTGGTGAATCATTGATTGGAACGTTTCGTGCTTTTGTTTCCATTTTGATGTTAGACAATTAAGCAATAGTCCGAGTTCACAACTTATCTGGTCGTGGGTACAAAAATTTCGACAATAAGGAACAATAGTTAATTGACCGCCACCAGGACCGTCCACGTCGGCAACTACGCCAGAACGTGTGGCACAGGTGTGGCAACAATTAGAAATCCAAGAAAATCAGTGAAAAATATTACCTCCTCTACAAGCATTAAGAAGTCAACTATATAAAATAATATTGGAACGTTTTCGGTCACCAAGAATGGTCGGAAATATATTCTTTACAAAGGAAGCTCATTTCTACATCGGAGGTTATGTAAATAAACAAAATATACGTTACTGGAATCCAAACAATCTAAGAGAATGGCACCAGAAGATTTTGCAGTGCCCTAAAACGATAGTATGTTGCGCGATTCCTGCTAAGGGAATAGCTGGCCCGTATTTTTTCAATCAAAGATAAACTGTCACTACCTCAATATTGCCATATGATTGATGAATTTTTGGTATCGCAAATGGAATTGTTTTATAAACGTAACAATAGGATGCATTTTCAACAAGATGGGGCAACTCCAGACACTGCCAGGTTCTCTATGATGAAGTTAAAAAAAATTACCCTAGAAAAATAGTAAGCTAGTTCGGAGACTCACCCTGGCCACCCCGATCGGATTGATGTTTTTTAATTTTTCTTTATAGGGTTACCTTAAATTTAAAGTGAATTGTAATAATCCCCGCACTACACCTGTCCTACAAGAAAATAATCGGCGTGAATCGCCCATCCTCCCAGCACTTTGCTCGCGCGTACTTGCCAATATGAGGGTTCACTTACAAGAGTGTATTGAGATAAATGGATGTCACTTGAAAGACGATATTTTTAAAAAGTGAAATCTGCAGGCCTATGATACATTTTATAAATAAAATAAATGATTTAAACCTATTCGTTTATTTTTTATTTAATTTCAAAATCGAAAAATTACCGCTGGACACCCTTTATTACTCTTGAAAATGGCATACTATACATCTTTAGGAACACGCAGTTTCAGAATTGACTTCGGTCTACCATTCAAAATTATATGTAAATTAGACAATTCTACCTGAATGACATATTATACCAAGCAGTAAACTTTCCTGTTACAATGAAAATGCACATTCGAAATAATAAACTTTTAAAATAAACGCAAACAAGATATTATACTTAAATAAGACAAAATTATTTTGTTAATAACAGATAAGAGGTGTACTAATCAAGGAGAAAATTAAATATATTCAATTTGTTTTTTTACGCTGAATGGCAGATCGTTATTGCACAAAGAGTTATTCTCTGTGTATGTACGTGGTATGTGAGATGCGCTAATAAGTAATACACGGGATTGTTCCATTATGAATATAGTCGTATGACGTGGAATGACAACTTGTTTTTCCCTACAAATGGGCTGCTTGATATGACGTAATCAATTCCAGTTCCTTAGAAAAAAAATTGCGTACAGAAGCTACTTGTGATTTCATACTTCTCAAGTTAGAAATGAAGTGCGTAGATTTATTGAAACTGAAACCTACGCACTTCGCGCACTTGTAGTGTCCTATTATGCGTTTTGACCTCAGACAATAATCTAAATTTCGGATTTTCCTTGTATACTATAAATTAAATATGTTAAAATATTCATAAACATGTGCTATATATGCAAAATACGTATCATTAAATACTGTTGTAATTGTTACTTTGATGATGGGTATACTTATAATTTTTCTAATATATATTTCTCTGCCATACCTAAATTTCATATACCTTATTACGTTTAGTCGTTTGTAATAGAAATTCGCATAATTTTATATATTTAATCTTTAGCTAAATTAACTGAACTGATAAAACTTTTCTTGCCTCAGCTACCAGTGACCAGTCATGTTTTGGATATTTCTTTCTAAATTTTTATTCGAATACCAAATATTATCGAGACCAATAACTGTTTACAGTTATTGCTAAGTTCCATATTTGTGGCTATGAAAATATATTGTTGGAATGGAAAAATAAAATACTAAAAATTGTTGGTTCAGTTAAGTAATACTTATGTATATATGTAAAAAAAACTTTCGGTGTAAAATGACGTAACATCCCATATTTCTTTTCCCTATTTGCCATTTTTATAGAAAACTGTGTGTTATTTCCTCTTATGACGGTTATAAAAGAGTAAAACGTTGAAATATATTGCCGTCTATATTGCTGAGTATAAATGCGAAAAATTCGACTATTGAAAAATTTATTCACGAAGGAAATTTTGAAGAGTTTATTAGCAAAACTACTTGAAATATGCATGCAAATTAGGTTTTACTTAGGTGGTATCCTTTACAATATAGTACGAAATCGGTTGTAAATTTTTTTGTAATATAATAATATTATTAAAACTGACTTATGACAGGTAATGTTGTACACAAAATTAACTATTTATGTATACACGCTACTTCGATGTGGGAATGTTAACATATAAGCTTGTCTAGTATACAAGTCATAGTTTTTATTATGATTTTTATCTCTTTTTTCCTATGAGAGTTAAATAAATAGATAAATACATATCTTAAGATATTACTACTCGAAACTACTCGAAAGCATCTCGTAAACAGCACTTTTATGAAAAAATATTTAAATAATGAAATTGTTAGATCTCACACCCGACAATATAGACCAGTTAAACGTTTAATTCCAATACAACCGTCATAAGCATGTCTGGCACGCAAATTGTTCTGTAAAAACGGCAAGTGGAGAAAATAAACGTACGACGTGACGTCATTATAAGTCCCAAATGTAGCTGTAATACAATACTAAAGTAACAATTTTATTACTGTTTTATTTTTCCACTCCAACAATATATTTTGATTACCTCAAACATGGGACTTAGTACCAACTATAAACTATTCGGTTCGAATATCAAACGTAACTGTGATTCGACTACGTTATATATTTTATTAAAAAGTATTTATAGCAAAAATAGTTGATGTAGTGGTTAATACCACTAGAAACTTAAATATGAAAAACGAGCCAAATATACGAGGTCTGAAACACTGAGAAATCCTACATAAGATATATAACATTTAGGCGTGGCAAAAATTATGTAACAGAGAAACGTAAGTCTCCATATCATAAAAGTAAGATTATTAATAAATTTATTAAAAAGACTTATATACAAAGACTTAACCTCGAGATGATGACATTTTCTTGAGGTCATTGCTATCAGTATAGTATAAAAACGAAATATTTCGAGCAAGATGTAAATTACATTAACACGCTGAATTTGTATTTGATAATTAACATATTTATCTTTTATTATAACATCACTCACAATTTTTCTAGCTTTAGTCGAATATACGAAATGACGTGATTAGATAAAATATTAAATAAGAGGTAAAATACATAAACAGAAAATTATAACCCTATTAGCCATCACACTGCAAATACGAGTGATGTTAACCGGTAGAAATGTAAGAGGAATATAATAAACTAAGGACATATATGTCTCACTGAATGTATTAACAGTTAAATGTTCTTTATATTTCTGTTATTACATTTTTTTTAAAGGTTGAAATAGAACTATTCACATTCAAATTTTCCAAACCTTCTCTCGATCAGATTATTCTACAAGCTTTGAAAAATACAGTATAATGCTATAGTAATTTCAAACAAATCTTCGAACGGTATTACTCTGGAAATTTCCTCATATTTTTCCTCTGTTAGACAACACTATGGCAAGAATATTCAAGTCAGAAACCGCACCGTTAAAACTCTGAGGAAATATCGCATCAGCAAGGCATTTACCACAGCGAAATTTCCCATAACCCGCAATATTTTCCCATCTCCTGTCTAAGTCAAATTGAGTGTATGCGCTCGGGCACTGCCTCCAACATGAACATTACCCGCAGTCCATCCGCTTGAGTTTTATAATTCGCACAATCTCTATATGCAAATGGAGTGCCTCGCTTAGGCCGTGTTGTCGGATGCCATCTGTTGACCTGTAAAATATCTTTTTTAGCAAGGAAAATGTATTAGAGAATTTTTTTCAAATGTTGCTTTTGCATATAAGGATTCTTGAATGAGATTTTTTGACTTGGTGTTAAGAATTTAGCGTTAAAACTTACGTGATGAAAATAGAGAAAATTATGGTTTATAAAATACAAGAACAATTTTCTTGTCAAATACAACTTGGCAAAATGGAAGAATGTGTGTGTGTGTGCGTGTGAGTGTGCCTGTGCGTGTGATTGTGCGTGTGCGTATGCATGTGCGTGTGCGTGTGCGTATGCGTGTGCGTGTGCGTGTACGTGTGCGTGTGCATGTACGTGTGCGTGTGCGTGTGCGTTTGTGTGTGTGTGTTAAATTAATACAAAAATGTTTTGTTACTGAGGTAGGTGAGGTTTAATGTACATATCAAAATATCAATACAATTCACGAGATTATATTTTAAAATATTTTGTAATTTTTAGGAGATCTCTAGTATGTTTGGGAATGAAAATACTTAAATATGTGTTTTATAAAAATTAAATAGTATAAAATATAGGCAAAGAAAATTTGTACGATAACATCAATTAACTTATAGATTATAAAATAGTGCAAGAAAGTTGAACTTGCCTTTATAATATTTACAGGCAAATTGAAAATAAGACTTTCAACTAAATAATATTTCTTTGAAAATCCGAAACGAAACAAGTAGGTGTCACATAATTTCACATTATAGCTAACCATAACTGTTGATCATTTTTATGTACACAATTATTCTGAAAAATAATAATTTTTCAGGTTAAGTAAAATTCACATTCGTTTACTATATATAATCCATATTTTTTGTTATAGCCAAATGGTTTTGTGATGACAAGAGGACCGTCTCAAATACAGCTACTGTGGATTTTGGAAAATAAAGTTGAGATACCTAATGCTTCGGGCAGTCTCAATAATGCCGTGTTGGAATATCCAAAAACATGAAATAATCAATTGGCTTTTGGTCACAAAATCCAAAATATATGTAGTGTGTAAAGATAGATAAATGTATTGTAAAAATATAACAGAAAAATGGATTTAACAATTTAATGAGTTTCTTATCAGTACAGTTAAATATCATGCCGCATTAAAAAAAATAAAATAAAAAATATTTAGCTACAAGTTTATTTTAAGTGACATGTTCGACACCATTAAATAAGCGCATTTTGCAGCTCATTCGATTGGGTAAAAAGTTTGAAAAGGGAATATAAACAAACGACCTGATATCAGTCAGATGTTCCGCGGAACGCAACAGTGAAGCAATATTGAATCGAAATATTATTGCCGTATTCACATTTTCATTCCCACAATATAGTTTTATAGTGCCGAATGGAGAGGTTTACGCCATCGATTTGTTCGTTTATAGTGTGACTATATAAATGTATGAATTCTTTTACGCCAATCAAGGCTGAAATGGAAAGAGGCGTACTGATTTTGACGTCATGGTGACTTAGACTTTGTGATTGAAAACAGAAAGACTGTAACTATTGAACATTAATTTTTTCGATCCATTTGAAGCTTTATATTTTTTTGCACACCGGTCTCATTATGTGTGACTAAATATTCAAGTTGTTTTCTCTTCTCGTAAATAGATCAAAGGTTACGTTCGCCAAATTTTTAAGGAATTAAATTTGGATTTGAAATTCGGAAAATGCATTTTTATGTTTGGTGTTTAAATTATTTTCTTGTAGTATTTAATATGAAGCAATTGCACATTGGTTGAAAATAATGTTTCAAATTATTATGTGTGCAATCTAACAAAATATCTATTCGTTTATTTTGGTGTTGATAAAACTGCAAATATATCGATATTCCGATTCAAATTGCTCTATATGAGACATTTTTTAGTATTATAATATTCTGTTCAGTTATATTTGAAAACAATTTTTCTTGTTTTTGTAATTTTTCCTGTATTTGAAAGTAATTATTCTCGTATTTTTAAGACGAAAAACCAAAATATTATTTTTTTAGTTTTTAACACGTAAGCGATTAATGCAATATTCATTTGAAACAGTGACAAAAAAAGTTTATTTCGAAATCCATTTATGCAAAGGTAACATCAAAAAATCTCAATAACTCGTTCTGCATCAAGTTCGCTAAAAAGGATATTTTACATGACAATGGACTGCGTCCGATAACACGACCTATGCTAGGTACTCCATCTGTATACAAATATTGTTGCGAATGATAAAACTCGGGCGAACGGACTGGGGGAAATATTAGTGTAGGATGCAGTGACCGACCGCATAAATTTAATTTGATTTAGACAGAAGATGGAAAATATTGCGGATTTTGGAAGATTTCGCTGTAGTAAATGACTTGTTGACTCAACCTTTCCGCGGGGCTCTAACCGTGAGGCTGCTGACCAGAATATTCTTCGTACAGTGTTGTCTTGCAGGCGAAACATTTTAGAAATTTTTCAAATTTATACTGTCCAAAGTATTGTTGACAATTATTTCAATGATTTATTTTCAAAACTTTGTGATAGAAAGTGATATTGACAGTACGGGGAAATTCAAAAATGTAAATAGGTTCATTTGAATCCTTAAAAATAAAATAGCAATGAAAATACAAAAGTTGTCATAAAGTTGTTACTATACGCAGTGAAATATTTGTGTATTTTGTTTTTCGTATTTCTACTGGTAATGCTGGCGTGCAGTGTTGTTAGGGTGGGGCAAGATACTAAGGGAGGCAGATTTCAAATTTGTACATACACACACACACACATACTCGAGAGCGCGCGCTACCACACATACCCACATGTATGTGTGTGTGTCCGCGTGTGTGTGCTTATATATATAAAAAGGATTAACACACATGAAAATTTAAAAATTATTGTCCATTAAATAAAAGAATGTACATTAAAAATTATATGTTATCAGAAAAATAATTTTTCATTCTCGATCATTTTATACAAAAGGGTTGATTTGAAAAATATGTCCCGTACCAACAACGTTTTTGCAATAAACTGTATTTGCCTCATATCAAAAGCAATCGGTTTTTTTAATTAAAATCAATGTGGTAAACAATTTTTTTAAGTGTCTTGTTTTTTTTAATATTTAGACATTTACAGTCATGTTATGGTTAGTTTATGGTCAGCCGCGAGTTCTCTTTTGAATAAAATGACATTTACGTCATTTTATTCAAAAGAGAACTCGCGGCTGACCATAAATACTAAGCGCACATGAAAATGGCGTACCATGCCTTTTTAGAAAGATGTCATTTCAGAAATGACTTCGATCTTCCATTCATACTTGTATTACTTTTTTGTTAAAGGGTAAATTTGAAAATCACACTTAAATGACGGAGCAGTAAACTTTCCCTTTACAACGAAAATGCAGAGTCAAAATAATAAACTTTTAAAATAAACGCAAACAGGAAACTATAACTAATTAAGCTGCTAGTATCTTAGTGGGTGCTTTTTAATGCAAACTTTTATATATACGGATATACTTCGCTTTCGAATAGGTAACGTTAACGTTTTATGAAATGAGGTAATTTTCAAATTTACGGAGGTTTATATAAGTGAGTGTCTGTAAGGTATTATTCCGTCATTATAGTCTATTGGAAAGTGTACTGTTTGTGTTATTTCAGAAATTTCCTTCAAATCTTTAGTTATTTAAGTAAAAAGATGGTAGTCACCTCGCAAAATTTTCAGCTTCATCGGGTTCAGACCAGAAGTTGATTGCCACTGTAAGAATGTATCAAAATTTTATAGAATATGTCTCATTATTCACTGTTGTAATTATGTTTTCACTGTGGTACTTTGATGACGAGTAGACTTATAATTCCTCTATATCGTATTTCTCTGCCATACCCAAATTTCATATACCTTATTTCGTTTTGACATTTGGAATAGAAATTCGCACCATTTTATATATTTAATCTTTAGCTAAATTAATTGACTTAAGAAAATTTGACTAATATTTTGTATTCATTTTCTTGTCCCTGTTAACAGTGATATTCTCTTCTATATATTTTTATTAAAATGCCAATTCTAATCGACACCAATAACAGTTTATAGTTATGATGAAGTTAAACATTTGTGGCTATGAATATATATTGTTGGAGTGGAAAAATGCAACACAAAAAAAATGTTGTTTCAGTTAAGTATTATATTTTTTTAAAAAGTTTAGGTGTCATAATGACGTGACATCCTATATTTATTTTTTCTATTCGCCATTTTTATAGAACACCGCTTGGCATTTCCGCTTATGACGGTTATATAGTAAGTAAACTTTGAAATATATTTTTGTCTATATTGTCTAGCATTATATACAAAAATATATATAAAAATATAAATTTTTATTGAGGGTAAAAATTTTAAGTGATTTATTAACAAAACTACTTAAAATATTCATGCAAATTAGTTTTTACTTAGGTGGTATCCATTATAATAAAATACGATATCGGTTGTAAATCTTTTTGCATCAAGATTCGTGATTTATAACTTTACTAGTTTTTGAGATTTATAATAAAGTTAATTTTTATATATTCATGCAGTAAAATTCGCTATCATATATTTTTATCTTAACGATAACATTTGATATGAAATTCAATTATCAGACGTAACATGAATTTTTTCCCGTTACAACAAAGTAAAGAGCAAAAACATATTGATCGATTACAAAGTGAATGTCTTTTAGTTACAAAATTTAAAGGTGAAATTGTTTTGTTTTCTACGATCTTCAATGAACTTTGAGTTAACGGATTACATTTATTTTCAGAATTTAGTAATATTTTCAAAATTAAATATTTCATTCCCCAGATGCAATAATAAAGATTAAATTAATGGTTATTACAAAAAATACACTTACAAGTATTTCTTGAACAGTCATTCTTATTTTAAAAAAGGTGCTTCCGGAATATTTTGAAAAAGTTGAAACTTTTTCGAAATTGAGTAGCAACGAATGTTCAGAAATTATTTCACTAAAAAAATCAGCAATGGTTAATATTCATTACGAAATGTCAGTAACAAGTAACATCATTTTTTTCCATGTCATTATGAATCCTGTTTAAAGTATCGTATTCGAAACTAGTCAATATTAGACTTTAGTCGCATCAGTTTTCAATGAAAATGACTTACAAACCGTAAGAAAACGAATACGGACCTTACGTATAAGGAAATTTTTAAATCAACTAAAAAGTTAAATGATTTGTAAAAAAAATAATGTAACAAACTCTAGAAGTCTTAACAACTTAAACTAGTGTGATCTGACTCCACAGTTTACGCTCCTTGGAATTTTATGCGCTCTAATCTTAACACAATAATATTAGTTTCTCTAAAATACTCTACTAGTTCAAAAGATAATTTTTTTTTTAAAATCAATATATTATGTGTGGATTGTATCTAGAGATTTCACTACTTTTTTAATGTACAGGATTGTGATGATTTTTTTCATCACAATCATTATGTACCTAAAATTATAATAAATTTATCAAAACCAAAATCTGGACTTAGCGCCACGGTTTTGCAATACGTTTTACATTAACTTATAATAACCCTATTATATACAAAATATTCACTTTATCAGTTTCAGTGAAAGTTGAAGACGCATTTTCGTGAAAGATTCAATAACAGAAAAATCTTACAAAGCATTCTGAAACAAGATTGTTCACGGTTTTTTATAGTTTGCCTTTTCAATACAAACTCATACGACTAAAAGGAAAAAAAACATTTTTTTACAACGAATTTGCCCTTCCCAAATTTTGAGGCATATATTTTTAGATCCTTTGGTACTATTACAAAATACGCATTTTAGGTTCCTACTTCTAGTGATTTTTGAGAAAAAAAACAGCTATCACAGGGAGATGAAAGGTCACATGAGTCGTTTCAAAGGGCGAAAGCCTTTTTATCTTTTGAGATACGCAAACCTCATTAAATATATTTTTCTACCTGGCTATGTTAGGTATCCGAACAATAATACTGAGCGAGGAATACACAATCGTGGTAAGGACTATTCTTGCTTACTCTTCATACATCATGAAATTTAAGTAAATCTGTAAGATAAAAGGACCTAATTTCAGTATAGTTTTCCAAATTTTTCCAAAAAATCGTTCAAAACGTTACGTACACAAGCTTAATTTAATAAAAATATTCGTTAGCCTTAACCTAAATGCTATTTAATTAAAAAAAATTAAATCAAATAGATTAGCACTAAAACATCCATAATGCATTGCACATTTAATAAAACTTAATAAAAAGAGCAATACAGTGTTAAATTATGTGGACACTAAATGAGCAATATGATATCCTTAGACGAACAATTTTTTTGTAATATTGTAATAGTCGCTAATACTTTTTTTTTAATAGGATATACAAATTATTAATATTAATTTAAACGAAGAAAAAAATTAAAATCATCATTTATGATAAAACACAGTTATGTGAAAATTATGTCCTAACCAAAGCAACTGAATCTAGAACAAAGACGATAATGTCAAGTAAGCAGAGATGGCAGCATAATTGTAAATTTTTTTATTTATCTGTAATTGAAATATCATCCCAGCTAATATTTCAACCAAAGACTTTCATGAAACAAATTGTATTTGAGGTCACTAAAACTTATCTTTTAAGTCATGTTTCAAGCAAAGGAAACCAGCTTTTTGTGTAAAATTTTGCTTTGCTTAAACGCAAGACGCTTTGTTTAAAATTAAACTAATAAAGCCTGTTTTGACAGATATTCTATACCTGTAATCACTTTTTACAAGAAAAAAGTATTTTTCTCCGACTTATTTCCGTAACCAGATGTTATTTTACATACCTACTGAAAATCAAAATCCTCTTAAAAATGATTGTTCATATAATAACTCATAAAACTTGCGAAATATAACAAAGAAAACAAAAATTTTCTTAAATTTTTTTATATAAACTATTTATATCAAGTATTTAGAAAAGATTCTACAACTTGGATCAATATTAGGATTTGATAATTGGCGGTATTTAATTAATTAATTTATTTATCTATTTTAATGTATCTAATTGATATATGTAACGGATTTATTATTATGAGAGCAATGTCTTACAGCCAACCAGAACACTAGTCCAGACCAACTTGACGAGCGGCCGGGAATCGAACTCGGGTCCCCGCGGTGCGCTCCCGCTGCCAAGGACGCCTGCTTTGTGGTCAACTACGGCGATGACAATCCTCGTCTAAAAATATCATACCATTTTCTTCTAAAAATTTCATTCTCATCTAATAATATCAAAACAGGGTTGTTGATAAAAAATCTTACATACAATTGCAATTAAAGTTTTTACAATTGTTAGGAAACCAGCAACTATATTACCTTAATAAAATAAAACGCACGGGTAACTACATTACGGGGTACATAACTACATTACGATGTTGCTATGTAGCCAATATACTCGTCGGTACTTAAAAAACATCATAAAAGAAAGTTAATGTCCTGAATAGTATATATCGCCACATAATAGACAAAAATAGACAAGAAAAATAACTTTCCTAGTTTCAAACGACCTGAAAATTTATTAAAGTAATCCAATGAAATATATTTTTAGCAAATCTTATAATATTGAATACTATCAGTAATTATTACTTCAATATTTGTAATGTTCTAAATCAATTCTTTTCTCATCAGTTATACTCTGAACGTTCCGATACTGAATATGTCGGAAAAAGTTATGGAACATATAAATATTAATAATCAATCTTTTAATAGTGTAAATTAATAATGGATTATATTCTGATTCAATTTAATCTTTAAATACAATCTTTACATTTTCCACGACACATTTTTTTATTATTCTCAAACTCTTGGGTACTAAGCATTCAAAGCAATGAAGGATATATTATTAATGAACAGGTAGTAGCCGATATTTTAAGTTTACTTCGTGGATACCAATCATTAAAACAATTAAGGATATGTTATTAATGAACAGGTAGTGGAAGATTATTTTCAGTAGTGGTTACTTGAATCTAACAACCTCAATTTATCCCATAGATACTTTAAATTAAATATATTTCACGTTTATTTTAAAACTTTTTTCTCTGCAACAGTTTTGTTTTGTGCCACAAAAAAAATAAGTAGAGTCGTGATAATCGAAGCTCGTACCTACCATTATCTTTAATAAAAATATATGTATGTTTTTATTGTTTTTATAATATATAACAATTTATACTTTAGTAAATTTTATTGTAAGAATACATAAAAAATAATCTTATTACGGATACAACAAAGCATGGAATAGAAAATCCTGAATATTCATGGAACAACGATATGATATTTATTATAACCGATCCACGCTCGATTAAATTGATATTATAACTTTGAAATTTTCTGAGACTATATTATTTTTAAAGTCTGAATTAAATTTCCCAATTTTTTGTTTTTCTTCTTCTCATCTTTACAAATCCCGCAGGTTTATTTTATTTTTGATTGCGTTTGTTATTACTTGTTTGTGATTAATAATATTTTTTTATTTTTTGTTTTTCTTCAAATCCAGTAGTTTTATTTATTTTTGGTTGTATTTATTGTTATTTATTTGTGATTAATATTAATATTATTATAATTATTTTTCTTCCATTATTGTTGATAATTGTCGAAATTTGTTATGAGTAATATTAGTAAAACTAACTTATGGTAGGTAATGTTGTATACAAAATTAAATATTGATGTACCTACGCCACTTCCATATGGAAATGTTAGCGTATAAGCCTGCCTAATATATAATAGTCTTAATCATAGTATTTTATTATGATTTTTATCCCTTTTTTCCTATGACTGTTAAATAAATCAGTACAACCGTCTAAATTTCAAGTAATGTGAATATATATCTTAAGCTATTTTGATAAATATTTAAATATTCGAGTTGCTAGGGCTCACACCCGGCAATATAGACCAGTTAAACGTTTAATTCTAATACAACCGTCATAAGCATGTCTGACACGCAAATTGGTCTGTAAAAATGGCAAGTGGAGAAAATAAACGTACGACGTGACGTCATTATGAGACCCAAATGTAGCTGTAATACAGTACTAAAGTAACAATTTAATTTGTGTTTTATTTTTCCACTCCAACAATATATTTTGATTACCTCAAATATGGGACTTTGTACCAACTATAAACTATTCGATTTGAATATCAAACGAAACTGTGATTCGACTACATTATTTATTTTATTAAAAAGTATTTATAGCAAAAACAGTTGATGTAATTGCTAATACCACTAGAAACTTACATATTAAACATGAGCCAAGTATACGAGGTCTGAAACACTGAGAAATTTCATTGCAAATACAAATAAGATATGAGATATATAAAATTTAGGTGCGCAAAAAGTACATAACAGAGAAATATAAGTCCGCATTATATAAAAGTAAAATTATTAATACATTTATTAAAAAGATTTGTGTATAAAGGCTGAACTTCGAGAAGATGCATTTTTTTTGAGGTGACTACTATTAGTATAGCATGGAAATGAAATATTTCGAGCAATATGTACGCGGTAATTAACATATTTATCTATTATTATAACATCGCTCAAGATTTTTCCAACGTTAATCGAATATATCTTATATTGATTAAAGTTGAATGAATCTCGAAAAGATGAAATTTTCTTGAGGTGACTACTATCAGTATAGTGCATGAACGAAATATTTCGAGCAAGATGTATGCGGTAATTAACATACTTATCTATTATTATAATATCGCTCAAGATTTTTCCAACGTTAATCGAATATATCTTATATTGATTAAAGTTGAATGAATCTCGAAAAGATGAAATTTTCTTGAGGTGACTACTATCAGTATAGTGCATGAACGAAATATTTCGAGCAAGATGTATGCGGTAATTAACAAATTTATCTATTATTATAACATCGCTCAAGATTTTTCCAACGTTAATCGAATATATCTTATATTGATTAAAGTTGAATGAATCTCGAAAAGATGAAATTTTCTTGAGGTGACTACTATCAGTATAGTGCATGAACGAAATTTTTCGAGCAAAATGTATGCGGTAATTAACATATTTATCTATTATTATAACATCGCTCAAGATTTTTCCAACTTTAATCGAATATAACAAATGACGCGATTAAATAAGATATTAAGGGAAATGTAAAATATATACACAGAAAAATATAAACCTATTAGCCATTATACCTCCAATACGAGAAACGTTAACCAGTTTATTAAATTTTTATCCAAAAATCAATAAACTATAGTCCATTCAATTTCAAAACAGAACTTTGGAAAAAATGGAATTTGACAGTTAAAATATGGTTCGCACAAATATATATTCGATCAGCTGACGACAATTTATAAAATTCATTATATTATAACAAGAGTATTATAAAATTGTATATATAATCAAAATATTAACTTCAGAAAGTCACACTACAAAAAATCATACAAATACAAGTATTACACCATTAGTTTACTTATACAAATTGTAATTGAATTGTTGTGTGAAAAAGTCTAGACCATTCATTAATTGGCTATTCATGCTATTCATTAATTTTATAAAGCGTTAGAGTGAGACAGCTACAAGGTTTCAGTTTACGCTGCTATATTCCTAGATTTTATTACCTTATAAACATATATAGTTATGGTATATTTGGCGTATAGATAATTAAACAAATATTGTGACATATGTTGTTTTCTTTTCAAATAAGTGTTGGTACTAAAATATTTTCCAGTGTATCCTACAAATTGTATATGAACTTTGGGATAATATTTTATGATAACTGAACTTTTACTCTTATTTTGATATATATTTTCGATGTTTATTCTTAATATTTGACATATTTATTTCAAAAACATTAGAAAAAGCTTTAATGTTAAAATCCATTAGAAGTTGGCCGCTGATGTAAGGATAAGATGTCCATTTAATTTCCGGGTCATTTTTCCTCTCCCTTTGCCTTTCCGTTACTTTTTTCTCGTGTAAGTTTCTCTTTTTGTTTCTTGTTTCTTCATTTTCTTGCCACAAGGATTGCAAGAATTGTTGAATGGAGTGCAATTTACATGGGGACAATTTACATGAATTGTTCGTAAGTTATAACAATTCATTGCAGCTAATCTTTTATTTTTTCAGTCTCGTAGTAATTTCATAGCATTCCACGTATCGTATATATTACCATCGGGACCGGAATTTTCACCGGCTAATTCTATCATTTCTTCTTCCTCAGAACTGGAATGTAATTTAATTTTTTGCTTTTTAATATTAAGATTTTTCTTCATAATCTTATTATTTTACTTTCTCTTTCCTTTTTTTCACTAATCCAGGGATGCGAGTACCTTTGCTATATGCTTGGACAGTTTCCGATTGTTTGTAAGTAGTTTTAAAACGGGTACATGTAATTTAGGTACTTTGAAGGCGTACCTTTTTGTGAGCATTCTTATTAGAGCTTTATGTGAAAGGCACTGTTGGCGGTAGTTTTTTTGAACACGAAGACATCTGATGAACCTGTTCAGATATAGGATCCTCAAGGATCATTGAAATATCTTCAATAACTCTGTCGTTTTTAAGATTAACAAATATGTAAGCATAAGCTGGAATCTAAATATAGCGCCACTTATGAATTTGTTATACGATTTGAGATTATGTTATCGACGGGTTATTGTATCCAACCCAACAAAAAGAAACATAATAAATTTTAAAAACATTAACACCACGACATCAAATATCAACGTACTAAAAAATGTGACATAAATTGAAACTTTGAAGTTTAAAAATACTTTTGAATTTTTTTATCAATAAAAGATATATACAGCAACATCGTGTTTGAGTAGCAATCGCTCACCAATCTTAGCTCACGATATCTAGAGCAAAGACAATAAAATTTTTCGGTTGGTCGTTTCATTGAACAAGCCATATAATATTGAATTACCTTACGCTAATACCTGGAAGTTTGTTTAAAATCAATATGAGTAGTAATAAAGTAGTAAAATCTAGAAATATAGCAGCGTAAACTGAAACCTTGTAGCTGTCTCACTCTAACGCCTTATAAAATTAATGAATAGCATGAATAGCCAATTAATGAATGATGTAGACTTTTTCAGCGTGAGATTTCGAATATTTTCACGAAGTGTTTGAAATGCCTGACTACTTCGCAAAAAAATATATTTTTCCCGTGTAAAATTTTACAAT